>JARHVA010009128.1:342500-355000 GCA_037957365.1 Torreya grandis
CAACAATCTATCATTTCTATGAAAAGTACATGAGATCAATTTAAACAAGATAGTAATTTTATGAATTTAACTATAAGATAACTAAAGTTTTTAGTAGTGAATACTAGATCACACAAATATATATCGAGTAGTCTATAATTTCATGTCATTTTAAATGGTATTTAAAGGTTTAATTATATATAATACTAATATAGGGAAGGGTTAATAATATTTCACATATTTTTCATAAGAGAACCCAAAATTTTAAAAGTGACGAAACTTACCATGTTAGGCCAGTTTCAAGGAAGAAAAAGATAAAACATGGAAATGTTTTAAGAAAGTCATGGTGTGGTAGTTAAAGGGGACCAATTATTGTATAGGGTTCAATAGTTGTGATTTTAATTATGACCCATTTTCTTTGTTATAATAAATTAATAATTATTTGATTAAGTACTATTGATTATAGAATTTTTGTCAAAGTTACATATACATTTTATTAAGGTATTTTCATTATTTGGATAAATAATATAAAAAATATGAATTTATATATAAAATATTATACAAATATTAAAAATAAATAAGTATTACAATTCAAAAAATGAATATCTTTAAAATAAAAATGATTATCATTTTGTAAATTGAATACACTTTTCAAAATGTTACCTCCTTCACTGATATTTTAAAGGTGAAAATATTTAAAAACACCAATTTGATAACATATTTTGATCCCCTATAATTCAATTTTGTACATATGAATTTATGTTACACAAGAAAAAAATATGTAACTTATGAGGTATGATATAAAATTTTAACCGATCCACTTAAGTTTTCTTATATCTTATCCAATTCAAAATTAAAACATTTGGTTCCAAGATATGTTTTCACCAACCTACATTAACTGGAGGCACCTCCAAAATTGAATGTAAATACAAACAGACAATTCAAGATTCAAAATAAAAAATTCAAATTATCTTCTATAAATGAAACAAAACTATAGAGCAACAAATTTTTGATTTTTAAAGAGTGTTATATTCAAATTAAATTACAAGTGTACTTCACATTCAATCTGTCTTAAGATATTCAGAGGATCAATTTCCATGTAATAAGTATATAGTTTTCCACTGACATAGTAATAAATGTTATTTTTTTCTCTATCAAATGAAATGTTTTCTAAATTCAATTTCACATTTTATTCATTTTCATTTGTAAAATTTTCAAATTTAGACTGACATAGATTTTGTTCCTATGTTTTCCACTCACTTTTCTATTTTATTTATATATTTGACACATTAATGTCAAGTTAAACTATGGAAGATGTGGGGGTCATTAATGCCAAATCCAATTCCAATTTACAAATGGCTTGGTGGTATTTTATCTATTATTTTGCCAAGTTAATTATTCCCTATATGCCACCAACAAACCTTCCTATTATTTTTATGTGCCTTCTTTGTCCATGGGTTTTTTTTGTGCTTTCACATCTGAGTAAATTTTTAGTGGTATGATAATGGAGTAATGAAACTTTCCATAAAAAATTTATTTTCCTACCTTTTCATGTATGTTCTGCCCTTTAACGGCCATAGAACCTACTACAAATTTCTCAATCATGTAGTGTGTCACAAAGGAATTTACATTGGTATAATTGAGAGATTATAATTATGGTTATTTTACCATGTATTTTTTTTTGGCATGTTTTAACATTTGAATAAATGTTTATTTTTATGTCAATGTAGTGATGAAAAGTTATGTTTCTTTTAAATGAATCCATAATAGGTCTTCACATCTGACTCAACATTTATTGGTATGTTAATGTTGTTTGTCAAGGTATTCATTCATAAACTAGTAAATGTTATTATTATTTATCTAGCCATTAGTTTATGAATTATATGTACATGTTGGAAGATACTTGTGTCACTAATATGCAAGCAAGTATCGTATTGGAAGATGATAATATCATCATCATGCAATGCCCATTCTCGTATTTTAAGGGAAGCCTTAGAAGTTTTTTAAAATCATGTTATTTTTTTCTTTAGATTTGAGTTAAATTTCTATCTTCTTACAAAACATGGACCATTAGAGTACTAAACAATCATTGTTATGTGAATGGAAGCCCTAGAGGTTTTTATTCACTATAATATAAGGAGCATTGAAAATCACCCTCTAATAGTCGATAGCATTTACAAATTCCTTACTTAAAAAGTGCATTTTAATGCTCCTAGTATTCAATAACCATATGTTTTGAGTGGAGTAAATTGTTTTTTGAGTTCATGTTGTTATCTTCTTTACATTAGTGATACAATATTATTTCTTGACATTATTTTTTAAAGGATGAAATATTACCTATATTTAACAACTTGCAAATGTTTAACGTGCTAATAAACATTTACATGTGCATGGATAGAATTATAATAGGTTCTCATTTAGATAGGATTAAATTTTATTGTTTTTAATCAAAATTTATACCTTCATTCCCATTCCTTTAAATGATGACTCTGGCATATCAAACCAATCCCTTTTTTAGATTCATGTTGATGTGTTATTGATATGTTTTTATGAATTAATGTTGTTATGTTATTCATTCATAATTTCATAATTATAAATATTTTTTACATAAGTATTGTTGACAAATTAATTAATATTTTTGCTATGTCGATAGTAGTCTTAAAAAAATTCTTTCACATAAGAACAAACATTATTTTTTTGTATCAAAACATATAATTTTTGAAATACTAATTATATATGTTTTTAAATATAAAAAACATTTATATTTCAATACCTAAAAAATTCATATTATATAATTATTTGGCACTTAAGGTAAAACTTTGGTGTTCCTTCTTTCAGCCAATCTAGTGTGATGCCCTAAAATTGTTGACTTAAACCACCTAGTTTAAAATTTGGAACAATAATAATTTTAAAATGAACACATTATATTATCATTGGACTAAATTTTTGTGAATTAAGGCATGATGTATAACTAATGCTTAAAAAAATCTTCAATAAATTTTCTTACTTCTAGATCTCTTATGCCTGAATGTGATGGACTTATTATTGTACTCAATCAAAGAATCTAAAGTGAAAAATTTAATAATTTAGTAGGGTTATATCCTCGTTTATATGTTATTTTCTCTTGACATCACTCTCTACCTTAATTTTATATGAATCTTTACCAAAAATTAGAATACACTTTCTTTAAACCTTATTCTAAGTCTATAACTTTGACTCCAATGAAGATTTATTCAACACTTAAAAATATTAATCTATCATGAGGTTCATATAATATTTCATATTATGTTTAACCCAATATGTTAGTTATACTCTTCAATAAATTCTTAATAGTTTTAAAATATTTGAAACAAACATTTCTATCCCATGCACTCACAAGACTGAACACTGAGTTTCATCCATATATTTCAACAAAATAATCTATTTTCCTTTTAATCACCTTGAAAATATCATAAAAATATAATTTAAACCTTACACAAATTTTCAAACACTTTTACTTATTCACTTTGAAATTATACTCTTTTCAGGACTACTAAACCCTTATAAAATCTCTACTTACAAACATGTCAACTATGTTTTATCATTATATTTATCTATAAATAACAAAAAGACTTGAAACTAGTTTAAAAATCTCAAGTTTATACTTATTCATAAATCTACCAAATTTCATTTAATTTGATGTAGTCATTTTGAAGATATATAAGTTTTTGTGCTTGAAAATAGATTTTCATTAGGCCTTATACACACAAGGTTGCAGTTTGAGCTTTGGAAATATCTCCACTTACATATATTATTTACTTAATACATAAAATAAATAATTTAAAAATCTCCTAATAAATCTTATAAAAAAATCAACTCATTTTCATCATTTGGTTGGGAGATATGCATGTTTTTGAGACCTAAAACCCTAGTTAAGAGTTTTACATAGTGCATAATTGAGACCTTACAATATGTGATCATTAATATTAAATATATTATTATATAGTATTATTAAATTTATAATAATTGATAAACATAATATTCTCTCTTACAATCACTTCAATATTTAATAACATTCAAAAGACTATCAAAAGACAATTTTAATCTATCAAATAAATGTTTTTCTATGCAGAAATAGGACTATCTTATAAGACACACTAATTTATAACATAAATAAGGTTGAAAGATGATAAAAAAAACTTACTCATGCTTTCTAGAAGATAGTCACAACACTATTAAATCTAATCCCAGTATTCATTTATTCCTTTCATTCTAAAATTAGATTACATACATATAAGAAAACCTTGACTTATTTACCTTAGAACTGTAACCCTATACCTTTTTTTTATTCTTCTTAAAATATTCTAAAATACTCTCTCCTTGTATTAATAATCATTTTTATTTCCCTATTTCATTATCCCATCCTTATCATATTTTACTTGACATATTTTCTTAGGATTCTTCTAGTTAAAAACAAAAAGAATCTCTAAACTACCTTTGTCTTATCTAAAAACATACTCAATTTGTCATTCCTCCTACACTAAACATAACTTGATTGGTTACAAGACAATTTTATGTTGAGTGGAGGATTTAAATATAATTAAAACATTTGTCTAGATCCTAAATGCCCCTTACTATAGTACCAATACCTTCACAATTCATCCAAACATTCAAAACCCTTAACAATTTATTTATTTATTTTTTTAATATCTCATTCTAGTGGTAAAACTAGAAAAAAGCTCAAATGACCCATTATTTCAATTCCAATGATTAGTATACTTTCTAATGGATTTAATATGATATCCAACTTCTAATTATGACCACTAAAAAACTAGATGAAAGATGAAAAATACTCTTGTTAACCAATCATGACTCCCTAATTTCAAAATGACCTATGCAAGATAAAAATGTACAAAGATTAATATATTATGTTTATGCTTCTGAATCAGACTCCCCAAGTTAGAAAAATTAAGCTCCAACTCTAATTAATTTTCTTTATTTTCTTCCAATTATTATTATTTTCTCATCTTCCTATTCTTATTTATTTTATTCATCTTCTCCTATTAGTCATTTTTTTCTTTAATTATTGATCCTCTTCAACTAGTTGCTCGTATATGTGAAAATGCTCATATGCTCAAAATTTATGCATCTTATTCAATTAATTTTCTAGTTTTTTACCAAAACATGAAATAAATTCACTAAAGATATCATATTTTCCATTATGCCCTTGAGACATCTTCAACGTTTCACATTTTTTAGCACGTTGTTGTTGCTTCTCTTCCACATTATAGGTTCTCCAAGTTTACATATTAATTGTATTAAAGGCTATAATTTCTTCATTTATGACTTTGATTTCAATTATCTCTTCTTTTTAATACCTTACATTGGTTTAAAATTTCTCACCTTGTAATAATTGTTCAACATTATAAACTTCATTTACTATGTAATGTTCCTTTTTCTCCTATTTTCTAATCTTACTTTGCTTTATTGGTGTCTAATAATGCATCTCCATGATATTTATACTCCTCAGTAGTTATTTATCTTATATATAATTAAATTTTATTTCCTCTAATCCTTTTTTATGACAATCTTCCCTTGAGGCCCTGTTCTAATTCATTTTTCCTGCTCTTAGTTCACAATCTCTTCATTTTAATTTTATCATGGTTTGAACACAAAACTCATACTAATTTAATCTATTGGTAATGTTATCCACAATATATTCATGTATTCCTCCATTTTTTTATACACCTCCTCTATTATTTTTGTTTTCATAGTGTGATGAGATTTCTTTGTGTCATCATTCCCCTTGTCCTCAATCTCTAATAGCTTCTTAGAAACATAAGTTTCCTTTAATTATATTTAAAAATCTAATATGATTCATTATTGATATCCTTTGGCCTTCTCATAATGATGTTATGATTCATTATATTAAGTCTTCCCATAGAATCTTTCCTCTTCTTGGGCTGCCATCTTCTTAGTTAACTGAGATTCATAGGAACATATCAATTCTTATAGTAATTCCTCATTATTATTTTCATACATGATTTCAATAACATTAACTACATTATCACTATAAAAATAGAAGAAATTATTGCCTTTCCTTAGATTACATAGTCTATCTTCTTGTGACTACTTGTTTTGTAGTTTGGTCTCTATATAATTTGATTATTTTTTCTCTTTGAATGCTAGTTTTAACTTGCATACTCTTGGATTGAAATTATTATCCATAAAAATTGATTTATTTTCCAAATTATATTCCTCATGAAGAGTTTCATTATTCTCCTTCTTTCCTTCTTCTACTTTGAGCTCTTGTGTCTTACTCATTTGCTTATTCATATGGACATGGAATATATCTTCCTTATATATATCCATACCTATACAAACAACATATTCAATATAAATCAACTCGTCCTTAGGAGACTCAATTTTATCTTGAAATATATTTTGATTCTATACTTTTCTCTTTTAAATCATATTTTCAAGTTCCTCACAAGACTCTTGAGATGCTCCTTTCATCCATATAAGTTGTTCATCATTGGCTAACATCTCTTTTATCATGGTTTGATCAACTATGCCTTTATGATTCTTTGGTTTCGATGTTGGTTTCAAATATTCTACCTTCCCTTTTTAATTTTCTTAAATTTTATCTTCATATTCATTATTTTATTTGGTTAATCTCTTGACTATCTATGCTTATCGCTTCATCTTCTTGATTGATTCTATGCATGGCTTACTCCTATCACTTATTCTACATCTTCTCATTACTCCACTTGTTAATTTTTTTGATAGACTTGTCTATATCCTTCCTTCTATATTACCTTATTTCTAGATAACTTACAATGTTCTTGTGAACCTTCTTTATATTCTTCATATTTATTGATTGCCTCATAGCCATCATGTAATCTTAAGTCTATCTCCTTCTTCATATTGTATACCTAGTCTTTATCTTTGTTTTTCACCTTCATCTTTGTTTTTTCTACTCTCATCCTCTTGCATGAGAATTATACTTTTCTTTGGTTTTTCATGTTTTACATTTATAGATACCTCCTTGTGATTTATTGATACCCTATCTTCATTATAATTTTAAAAATTTGAAGCCTCAAATGGGGTACTCTTCTCACAACATACATACCTAAAATCACCTGCTTAAACATATTATTAGATTCAAAACATTGAGGTCTAAATACCTTTGAAATTTCCTCTACAGGTTGGTCTTTTAGCACCCATATCATGTTTTTCCAAATTATGAGTTCTTCTTATCTCTTTTTCCTTTCTATAATCTGTTTGATTCACTAGTTGACCAAATTTTTCATTTGAATGAATATCCTTTATTTTGATTGGTTCAATTATTTTAAATGTTACTTTAAGCATGCTAATTCCTACTTTATCTCTCATCTATCTATTTCTCAATAGCCTCTTCTTTTTTCATCGTATTCTTTTCTTTAACTTAGTTTTTATCTATTTTCATTTATTCCATTTATTATTCTTCTTCTTGTGCCTCACCAAATGTTTTTACTTGGTATTTTGACACTTCCAAGTCTATTCTTCCCTGGATTACTTCCTGTTAAGCCACAATATGCTCCTCACCTCAAATTCTTAAGCCTCAATGGGTTATATGACTACTTTATCTCTCTCAGAGTTTCAATAACATCTTTCAACTTGTCTAAAACTTTCACTTATGAAAACTATTCACAAAAACTTGTACTAAGCTTTGATACCAAAAATAATGATACATGTTTTCAATAAATCTTCTTGCTTCTAGATCTCTTAGGCCTATAATGGACTATCTTGTTCCTGTACTCAATAAAATACTCTAAAGTCAAATGCATTTTATTTCAGTAGTTTTGTATCTTCTTTTATATGTTGTTTTCTCTTGACATCAGTTTATGCCTTACTTTTATATTAATCTTTACCAAAAAATTAGATTCTACTTTCTTTAGACCTTATTTTAGGTCTATCACCTTGACTCTAAGGAAGATTTATTCAATAATTAGCTTATTAAACTATTAATAGGTCTTCATACTCACTCATATTTTATCAAAAAAATATGTAAGTGACAATCTTCAATCAATGCTCAATATTTGAAAAATATTAAAAACACACTTTTCTAACCTTTCTATTCATAGGATTGTAGACTAAGTTTCATCCATATATTTCAAAATAATACTATCTTGGAATTTAAATCACCCTGAAGACATCATTAAAATCCTAGTTCAACCATATAAAAATTATTGAACACTTTTATTAATTCATTTTCAAGTTATACCCTCTTCAAGACTATTAAATCCTTTTAAAACTTGGACTTATAAACATGTTCACTATATCTTGTTATTATATTCCTATATAGACATCAAAAATACTTTAAACTAGTCTTAACTCTCACATAGATCATTATCCATTAATCAACCAAATTTAATTCAATTTGACTTAGTTATTTGGAACATATGTAAATTTTATTGATTGAAAACATATTTCTTTAGGAATTATACACACAGGCCTGCATTTTAAGTATTGAAAATATCTCCACATACAAAGATTATTTACTTATTATAAAAGTTGAAACACTTCAGAAAAATCATAATACTATTAAGCTTCAACTCATATGCACCTAGAAGGACATGAACCTAGGACCTTCCATTTGTTGTTTGAATGCTTACCAACTGAACTAATGACCTCTGTATGGCTAGCCCATCATTAGTTTAGGTGTGGATTATTTTCAACACCCCCTTATGCCATACTATAGGTGCTTAGGTATCTTATATTGGATGTTATACCACATGTTGAAGATATTTGTAATATTGAGTGTCATGATGAATGTACAAAATTGAGAAGGAAAAGATCTCAATTTGATTGGAAACAACTTGTCCTCAATCATTTCTCTAATTACAAGTACTTATTCTCAATGCTCTACCTTCTAGCTTATGAAATCATCAAATGTATATCCATATTTCATACTGAGAGTATTAATCTTAGATTAGATATCAAAGTTCTTAGTTTGGCTTTTATCCTCATAGATAATAGATAGAATGTACCAAGCCTCTCTCAATGTTGACATATCCCAAATATGTGGTTGAACCTCATTAGTGACACTAACTATGGTCAACATTTTTGATTTAGCATTGGGCTTGTCATATTTCATTTTTTCATCCATTCTAATAGGATGGATCACTATACTAGTGACGATGTGCCATAACTATTCAAATTGATGAATCATGCACATCTTTATCTTCTATTAAGTTAATTTTTTACATTTGAGAATTTGGGTATCGAACAAGAGTAAATATGGAATAGACATTATCTTTACTTATTTAATTAAGATAAAAAAAGATAAAAAAAAATATATTTTATTGCTTTCAAATTATATGTTAAAAAATGTACCTTATTGAAATCACCTTCTTTTCTCTTTTAGCAAGATCTGCCTTTGTGGGATCAATAGCCATGAGATTTTCTTCCTTCTTTAGAGGAGTGGCTATGGGAGTCTAATCCCTAGGTGCCTTATTCATAGGTTTTGGGTTAAGTACAAGTGTTGTCAACAAAACCTTCACTGGATATTTCATTTTAAAAAAATATTAGAGTAGTTCCAAACTTGGTACAAACTAATAGGTTGTATAAAAGATCACTCTATATCCAGATTCTATGTTGGGAACAAACTTCACCCTGTGGCTTCACGTCTCAAGTTTCAAACTAATGTGTTGCCCATGTTAGTGACTAGAATTATGATGGTCTATTAAAGAGATATTCTATAGAGAAATAAGTTCAAAGCTCCTTTAGGTCTGTAGATCAAGATTGATGATCACATGGCCTACATTGTGGCTAGAATAAATTGTTTGAAATGGGGATTTATTCAAGAATGCATTTGAAATAGAATGAAATGCCAATATTATAGGGAAATTAAATCCATGTCAAGTGTATGAAACTCAAACTAGCTATGTCATGATCAAGGTTTATAGTTTCCTTAGGTTGTCAATAATCTTGGATGTGTATTCCACTTTGATATGACATGTTGAGATACAACTCATATAGACCAGCTACAACGTGAACCTAATACATTCCATTTGATGTTGAAGTGATTACCAACTAAGCTAGTAGCTCTTTTATGGCCAAACAATTATTATTTTTATTGTGACTTATTTCTAACAAATATACTTACTCAAAAAAAATTAACTCATTTTCTTTATTCATTTGGGAGATATGCACATTTTTAGACCTAAAACCCTATTTAAGGGTTTTACACTTCATAGTTGAAAGCTTACAATATGTGATAATAAAAATTCCATAGATTATTTTAGAGTACCTTTAATCTAAAAAAAAGATATACCCATCCTATTCTCTCTTATAATCACTTTAAGATTTCACAACTTTCAAAAGACTGTCGAAATACACTTTTTATATGTGAAATAAACATATTTTATGCACATACAGGATTATCTTATATATAAATGCTATTATAACATAAATAATTTTTAAAGACAATAAAAATGATTACTCATCATTTAGACAAGTTAATCCTAACCCCATAATTTTTTTTATCAATCTTCATTCATTCATTTCACAACAAAATCATATTGCATACATTTAGTAAAACCTTGACTTCTTGACCTCAAACTTATAACCCTATACCTTATTTTTATTCTTCTTATTATAAGAGTATTGAAGACTCTCTCTTTTTCTTTTTACAAATTTTATTTCTCCTTATTTCATGCTTCCTACCTTGTCATATCTTTTATGGAATTTTTTATGATTCCTATTATTACATACAACAAGAATATCTCAACTACATATGTCTTATTTTAAAGCATGCTTAATTTGGACATATTCCTACATTAAACATACATTGATTGGTTATAAGATAAATTTAGGCTGAGTGGAGTATTTAAAGAGACTTATAACATGTGGATATATCCTAAATACCCCCTACTATAGCACCAAGACCTTTCAAATTCACCCAAACCTTCAAAACTCTTAATAATTAATTCAATTTTTTTTTAATTTGTCATTTTTGTGGGAAACCTATAAAAAAATCTCAAATGATTAATTCTTAAAATTCCATTTATTTGTATACTTCCTAAAGTACCTAAAATTATCTTCAACACCTAATTATGATCATTACAAGATAATATGAAACATGAATAAGTTTATTATTAACCAAACATGACTCCCTAACATCAAAATGACCTATTTAAGATAAAATTGTACAAATATGCATATTTTTATGTTTATGCTTCTGCATCAAATTAATATGGGTCATTAAAATGAAATAAAGTTCCATGTTGGAAAACAGGTATCTCTACAAGAATGGACATTTACATGTTTGTGGATGGAAGACATGAAGTTATTTATTTACCTCACAATAAAATTTAACATATTTCTATCAAAATAAAGAATTTCATTAACATACCAATAAATGTCAAGTCATATGTATCAAAAACATCCCTCATAATAAAATTTAACATATTTATATCAAAATAAAGAATTTCATTAACATACCAATAAATGTCGAGTCATATGTATCAAAAACATCCTTCTATCATATCATGTCCTTATTATTTTCATATTTTATTATGTTATTATTTCACATTTTTAACATTAAAAATATTCCTTCATATAGATATTATTGATATGTTTTCTATTCTATTGTCAATTAATTGTAAAATTGATTGACTATTGTAGTTTAGCATGAGAAAAGCAAATAAGAAAACACAATATGTTATAGGTCAACCATATGTAATAATGATTAATATAAGAGAAAATGTTTTTAAATTATTAATTTAGAGGTTAATTAATATTAAAAACCCACTATAAAATAAGAAGAGAATCAATTTGTTGTATTCAAACCCCCTTCTAATGAGGTAGAAAAGGAAACCAACATAAATGTTACTATCACTATGTAGAAGTAATTGTATTTTAAGTGGAGAAGTAAGAGATAGAAATTGAAATGAGAGTTATGCACAATAATGGTTACTCCACTTATGACTTATTAATAAATTGGTACATGAATTTGGGTACTATGTGTTATTGACTAAAATGAATCACAACTACTAAAAAGAGGGGACTACCCTCTATTTTATAAACTTAAAAGGAAAGTGAGATAGTGAATTAGTGTAAGGTATTATCTAAAATTGGGAATGGGTTTCACATATCTCATTTTAATGCACATTTTTTCCACTTAAGATAAATTAGGCCCAACCATTTCAATGATGGATCCCTGGTAAGTCATGGTGAAAAGTCTTAAAAATTAGGCACCATGATTTAATTATGAGAATATCATAAGTACATTATAGGGATAGGTTTTTGATGCTATGGACATCCATAATGACAATTTTTGAATATAAATTGGGAAACTTGTATGTAAAACATAATTATGGGACACATAAAATATGAAACAGTTTTGTGACATGGGTGCAAGACAAAATAAATTGTCTTGTAATTCATGACCAAAAAATGAGTAAGGAGTGTGCCACATATAATTTTGAGGAGTAGATAATGGATCACTCTTATATCATGTGTGAATGCATATTTATAGATTATCCTAGGGTTCTAAT
>JARHVA010009128.1:360000-363136 GCA_037957365.1 Torreya grandis
GTATAGGGATAGTGGATCTCCTTGGTGTAGACCTCTAGAAGCACCAAAGAGCTCTGTCGGTTCCCCATTTATAAGAACCGAGAAGGAAGGTGTAGTAACACAACTCAAAACCCAGTGAACCCATACCTGATTGAAACCAAAAGTACGCAAAAATTTATGCAAGAAGCTCCACTTGACTCTGTCATATGCCTTAGCCATATCGAGCTTCATGAACATGGCCCACTCCTAAGAAGAACTCATTGATTGTATAGCCTCGGAGGCAATAACCACCCCATCCAAGATTTGTCTGCTAGCAATAAAACCACCTTGTTCTTCTGAGATAACTGTGGGAAGAGTAACCTTAGGTCTCTTAGCTAGGAGCTTAGTAATAATTTTGCAGACCACATTACAAAGGGTAATAGGCCTAAAGGAGTCCAACTAGTTTTCATGTTCCTTCTTAGGAATTAGGGTTAAGAAGGTGGCGTTCAATGCCCAGAGCATTTCTTGGTTGTAGTAAGATTCTTGCACCACATCCAAGAGATCATAATTGATTATGTCCCAAAATTCTTGGAAGAATTTAGCCAAAAAGCCATCTGATCCTGGTGCTTTACCTTTCCACAAACTAAAGACCATGCCCTCCAATTTGGGCATACCAATAGGCCGCATAAGGGCCTCATTAATTTTTGGTGTGACCATAGAGGGTATACAGGATAAGTTGGCTCCACTAGAGGCACATCATCTAAAAAAAGAGTTGAGAAAAATCAAACAGCTTCTCTGGATATGGCTTGCAAGGAGGACAACCGTGTTTCATCCATAGTAATAATGGAGGAAATAAAATTCCTCTTACGTCGCCCCTGAACAAACTTATGTAAGAAAGCTATATTTCTATCCCCCTCCTGAAGCCAATCCACTCACACCTTCTACTTCTAATAAATTTCTTCTCAAAGTTCCCATTCAGCAAGATCAATTGAAGCTTAGGACTTAGCAGTGCGAAGGGCCTTAGAAAAGCCAAGATCCTAAATCTGCCTGGTAATCACATTTAAGCAATTTTGAGCCTCCTTCTTCATTGAATGAAGATTACCAAAGAAATTTCTATTCCATTATTAAAATTTCCTTTTAATAAACTGAAGTTTTTTTGTAAAGGAGAACATAGCCGTACCATAGGCTAGGCCTCCCCTGTTCCCACCATTGCGCCATCAGGTCCTAGAGAGAGGAATCACGCAACCACATCAGTTGAAACTTAAAAGGAGGCCTCTTCAGCCCAAAAATATATTTGGTGGATAGCTTAATAGGCCAGTGGTCGAAACCTCTCCAGTCAAGAATTTTTGATGCAAGAGAGCATGAGCTAGACTGCTAGAAGCAAGAAACTAAGAACCTGTCCAGGCATTCAGAGATGGCAACATTACCAGTCCTTCTATTGTTCCAAGCATAGAGTCCATTGAGTGGCTTCACATCAAAAAGGTTTAAAAGATCAATATTTTGTCGGAGAAGCTCTGAAGTCGGGCCCAAATGAACCAATCCCCCCTCTTCTCCTCTAGGCTAAAAACTGAGTTGAAGTCTTTGGCCATGATCCAAGGCAAGAAAGGATGGCAACTTTTGACATACCTGATATGTTCCCAAATCTTGAGCTAACCCTTGGAGCTCCACCGCAGCATATACAGTAGTAACCAAAATCAACTCACCAGTCTCAACAAAAGAAGCTATCATTAAGAGCACCGAGAGGGAGGCCATCGAGTGAAGTGGCTTGACTTTGCTAGGATCCCAACATACAGTCAAACCTTCAGAGCTCCCCAAGGTACCAAATCCCTGATATTGGCGTAAAAACTGCATATTAGGACCCCCCTTGAGCAAGGATTCAATAGAAAGTTTGATTTCCTGAATACACAAAATATCAAGAGAATGTTCTAACATCAATTTGTGAATAGATTTTTGTCTAGGGATGCTATTCAACCCCCTCACATTCCATGAAAGAATAATCATTGGGAAGGATGAGGAAAATGTTCATCTAGGGTCTTAACAGCCCCTGATTCCACAAATAAATCTCATGTGAGTTTAATCTTGTCCTGATCCTTCTTTTGCCCAAGTCTGGAGGGAGTGGTAAAGGAGAATTTCTTAAAGGGTCTTTACATCAGAGCCAAAGCTAGAGAAGACCCTTTTTCCTTACTAGGAGCAACCCACATCTTTAACCAAATCTGCCCATAGGGACATCATTATTTTTTAAAGCAGGAGATATCACCAGCGCCCCAGATTCAGGGCCAAGAGAGGTTCCTTGGGTCTGCTGAGCAAGAAATTCCTATGGCCCATTAATAAAAGACTTCTCTTATTCCATACCAGGAGCTCCACCCTGATCCATTATAGGAATGCCATCTTCAATGGCCATACTGTCCAAGACCTCAAAGTGATTGAACGTTGATTCCACTTGCCTGTCTAGGTGCGAGCGCTTCTGACCTCGGCCTTTAAAGTAGCATCAGACTGGAGTAAAACTATCTATATCCTACCCAATTTCACCCATTAGGTCTTGTCTAGAATTGGAAGTATTCATTTAAGCTTTCCCTTTGCCCACTCTCTCACCTCGAATATTTGCATTTCCAGCATGACTAGCCTGGCTACTCTCATTACCTTGAATGGCTATCTGTGGACTAGATGGAGCCCCCAATGTGCCAATACCTTTGGATGCTTGAGGGCACTTGCAGTGTAAATGACCATACACATGGCCAATTTGACATCAAAAGGGGATTGATTCATAGTCTATCTGTTGAATCCAGGAGGAAGAGCCCAAACATATTTCTACAAAATCTGGCAAAGGATTATTTAAATCTATATCAACACAGATACGAGCATAAGAAATAACCTTTTTATCCATGTTTGATGAGCAATTGCCATTGGTGTCCCCAGCAATGCTGCAATTTGCTTCAAGATATCCTCATGCCAGAATTATGAAGGAAGTCTTGGTAGGCACACCCAAACAGGAACCTGCATCAAGAGATCCTCATCTGAGTTAAATCCCACATGCCAAGGTTTGATAAATAGGCCATTTCGATCATAAAAGTAAGGCCCTCCTTCAAAGATTCAATTTTGATTAGATACAGAGGAGAAATTCACCAAAAAGAAGCTGTTACCAGCCATCATGATATCTAAATCACCTTCTACCTGCCAT
>JARHVA010009129.1:0-363059 GCA_037957365.1 Torreya grandis
TCTGATGTGGATCCCGAATAGACCTTTGATGTGACATATGTTGAAGGGATGATTTACAATTAAGATCAATCACATGTCTCTAAACTTCCTTTTAAGAATGATCCTGTAGAAGTTATATAATAGGCTATGGTGGAGGCAATGAAGGAAATAACTTCAGTTGAATAGGATACTCCTATGGAATACATGGAAATGTAACCATTATGTAGAATAAAGAATGCAAAGAGGGTTAATAAAATGTTAGTGAATGAAATCCAAAATTAATTAAATAAATAAAACTCTATGCTTATTCCCTAGGGTCATCTATAATTACTAGACAAATAAATCAATAAAATAAGACAAATAAGACATTTACCTTCCTTGAAGACCACATCTAGCAACTATTTTACAAATGCTTGAGCTCAATTTGTAAAGTAGGAGTCCTTTGTCAATGAATTTTTTTCACTCCAATGGAATATCCTCTCATCCACCATTGGTTTTAATCAATCAAGATGAGGAAATAGTTGAGCTTTTATCATGATTTTAGAATTATATCTTTGCACAATAAAGCTTGATAATTTTTAACGGAGGCCCTTGTATTTATACTTTTCCTAAAATGATACCGATCGTCCATCTCAAGATTAAGATGTGTAGTCCAATATTAAAACTTAGAGACAAAATGAGTTAAATTTCATAATTAATATTGCATTTATTAGGCATGGTTCAACATTTTTTAATTTTATTACATTTATGTTGATATTTTGCATTTTTGACTTTGTGACTGATGATGTCATCTTTTTAGATTTTTTTTTAATTTTAATTTTCCAAAATTAGATATTAAATAATTTGATATGGATTTTTCACTTAAGAATTTAATTAGATTTGATTAACTAAGTGATTCTAACTAGGATTTTTTTTAAAATTCTTATAAACTTTACTAGTTGCCTTGTACTATTGGTTAAAAACTTTTAATTTGCTAGGTCATAATTTGACTGGAAATGAATTAGAAGAAAGTGATGATTACATATAGTATAACTACCTAATTAAAGACATTAATATAGTTTAGTAATTACACGTGATGAATGCAGATGAATTAGAGTATTTTGGTGGTTTTGGTCTAGTTTTTTGCATTATTATGGGAAGTTGTTTAGACTTATAATTTTGACATGATAGTGGTGAAAATTGAGTGTATATGTTTTCCCATATTTGATAAGGCATTGAAAGACACTAGGGATAATAACATATTTTCAAAGAATGAAAAAGTCATTAAGAAGAAGTTGAAAATTTTGGCTGAAGAAATAACCAGTGACCCATGATGCCCCCTTGAGAGGGTAGGTGGAGATGAAAGACATGAATGGGATCTTGAAAAATAGATGAAATAAATAATTAGAAGAATGGAATTAACTCTTGAATGAGATTAATCCAAATGAGCTAATGCCTATAGTCACTGATTTCCAATGGTTAATGTTGACAAATTTGACACCCCAGGTCAAATTTTCACCCCCCATAGTTAAAAAATTGATCTTTTAAAGTTATTTCAAGGTAAGATAAGGTCTTATGAGGTATTTTGGAAAGTTTAAGTTAATTTTATGGAGTTTAAGGTAAATGTGCTTCATTATATTAGTCTTGTTTAGTTACCCCTAATGTAGTTTATTCAACCTAAACCCATTTTTTACGACTCATCTAATGTACCAAAGGTGAAATAGGGTAAAATAAATTCAAAAAAGGTAGTATTGTATATAAATACATGTTTCAAGTTAGTTTGAGATAGTTTCATATGGAAAATGGCAGTTACAAGTGGTTTCTAACCCAATAAGGAGAAGAGTAACATGATTTTGTAGGTTTGAAAGATGTAAAAGGGACATCAAGGCATCCCATAGATCTCTCATGTTCAAAACCAAGATTGGAATGTAGGTATAGGTCTAATTAATGAGAAAACCATTCTATTCCTCCTATTAAAATTCTTGGCAACTTAAGAAAGCCAACATGTTTATGAATGGTACATACATGAGAGAGAGAGAGAGAGTTGGACAAAATGACATTATATAAATATGAGGGTCATAATTATATTCAAATTCATGTCCATATTTATCAAATTTATGACTCTTCCTTTATGAAAAATAATTAAGAAGGTAGTGTGGTCTAAAACCTTACAAAATCCCTACTAGCTAAGTTTTACCATAGAAAATGGTAGTTTGAGGCTCATTATAAGAATGAATGTAATTGAAAAGGATATAAGGGGTATGTTTAGCCATTCCATATATTTTTTAAATCCCCATTCGGCATGTGTGAGCTTAAAGAGGTAAGAAATCTCCACTTTGAAACAAGTTGTAGGTTGAAGACATGGTTTTCTTGGTGTTTTGGGGTTTTAAACATTTGAGAGTATATTGATAAAGATACAAAATAATAATTTAACTACATAAAATTATATACAAGTATATTAAATAATTATTCATTTCTACATACATAAAAAAAACCTTCACAATGGGTTGGTGACCAACAGTCTCTTGCAAGTGTTCATCGTTGATTAGGGTAGCAGGTAGAATCCTAGCAACATGGGAGTATTGAATTGTTTGAAAAGAATGATAAGTATTTGTGGTCATAGAGTAGATTATTTAAACCCATTAAAATATCATTTAATCACTGTTTATATTCAATAATGACAAGGAGACCATACTCCCATGTTCATTAATAAGACTGTGTAGACTACAAGTGCAAGAGATCAATATGGTTTTGGTTGTGAATCTCAAGAAAAAAATGAATAAATTGGTTTTAACAAAAATTGAAATATCATTTCAAGTCTCCAATAAGTCTAACAATGTTGGTAACCTCAACAAAAAATATTCTAAAGTAATCATGTAGTGATCTTAAGCTTAAGAACATGTAAAAGTCTGCTTGCATAACAATAAAATAAAGAGACCAATCCTTGCATTACTAGTGGAGGATGATGGTCATAACATAATAATAATTATTTTTATGAAATTTATATTTGATTTTATATTTAAATAATACCTTAAAATTATTCATAAATACTTAAAAAGATGAAAATGTAGACCTACAAGTTTGCAGACTTGTAGGTCTCCTTTTCAATAGAAGTGCAATGGACCTTGTGTGGGAAATGAGGTTTGAGGACCAAAATAATTATGGGAGATATGGGTAAATAGTGTGGGTATGTTTTTAGGTTATATAAAATAATAATAGTGAATTGAATACTCATACTTGAAATCCAACTAATCCCAAGCCTAAACTTATACCTCTAATCCTAATTTAGACCTACAAGCCTACATTTTAGAGATGAAGGAAAGTGAATTTTTGTGATAATTAGGAGGTAAGTGAAATATGATCAGAGATATTAAATAATATAAATATTTATAAAATAATATGAATAAAATAATATCATCAATATATCAGATATCCCTTGAAGAGACACCTATTGTCCTGACTAAGACTTACATGCCTAATTGGAACCTATAGGTTTGACCTCAAATTATGAAAGAAAATATGTAGATTTTTATTTTAAATTGAGTTAATTATGATCATGGGAGGAATTATTAAATTTATAATGAGTTCAAAAAAGTATTTGAGCCTTGGTAAGTTGGAAAAAACTCTAATATAGGCCATTAGGGTCAAACTGGCTGATTGGCCTATAAACCTAAAACTATGATAGTCAAGTGGCTAGATATTTTAGAAGGTTAATAACTATTTGAGACAATTTAAAATAATGTAATTTAATATTTTAGACATTTTTTAGGCTCTTATAACAATAAAATTCACTTTGATAAGTTTTGGTTTAAGAAAACTCTCTCTCATCCTCACACAATCCTACAAGCCTGAGAGGAAGTCTTGAGAAGCTTAGAAATCCATGGAGAATGTGCATGGTGGAAAATATATATTATAGGATTTGGGTATGGGGGTTTAATAAGTACATGAAATTATTTTTTTGGTTAAGGACTTTCATGCCATGAAGAATACTTAAGGAGGAGAAGTAGTCCAAAACCCTATTTTGCAATGTGAATAGCTCAAGAGACCTCAATTTGTTGCTTGGATATTGCAAGAGGATTTGAATGGGAAATAAATATATTAGCCATGAAATTTTAACAAAATGGGATAAATTTTTATGGCATTGGTTCAAGTATTGAGACTATCATCTTTATGAATCATCATTAAGATGATTGGCCACTTTAAACCCTTTAAAGAGCTCGATGGGGGAATACACGTGTGAGAGGAGATATATAGATACATGTCCTAAAAACTACCTTTTGGAGCTAGTTTGCAGAGTTCTAAGGCTTGTAAGCTTCCCTAACTAGTGGAAGAGGTTTACCAAGACAAGATATAGGTATTGGATTATTTCACCAGCCATTTTATATGTCTTCATGATGATATTATAGTCTAACAGTGGTTAATTAGGCCTGAGTGAAGATAGATGATCAGTCTTGCACTAGAAGGACTATATTGTAGGTTCTTGACAACATGAACAAGTGTGAAACTTAGTTCTCATCCTCTTCCAAGATGAAAAGAACATGGATTTTATGTAGGATGGTTTTGGAAAACTCAAATTGGTCATGTGTTAATGTGGAGGATTATAATTTCCATCCAAGTGAAGATAATGATGAGTTGATGAAGACCAAGAGTCACTCCTATGAAAATTCCATGAAGATATCATCATCAAAAAAATTGACACATATGAAGGAGGTTTCAAGGATATTTATAACTCCTTTATTAATTTTAACTAATCTTAGAATAGAGAAACTTGTCAACAATTCTCTCTCTCTCTCTCTCTCTCTCTCTCTCTCTCTCTCTCTCTCTCTCTCTCTCTCTCTCTCTCTCTCTCTCTCTCTCCTCTCTCTCTCTCTCTCTCTCTCTCTCTCTCTCACCTTTTTTTTATAAGTATGCCTAATTTCAGCATTTTTTGCATCCCCCAACTGAGTATGGTGAATCCATGATCATTTACATTCATTTTATCACTAATACTACTAGTTTTACCTCTTTATATGAATATACTTAGTATGTATGTATGGATAATTGATCTTGTTAAATGACTTTATTATTCTTCCTTGATATGTTGTCCTATTATAGAACCTAAATGCAATTTCAAAGCTTATCTTGTAGCTCATGTGAAGTTTTCAATGGAAGTGTAAGGTTTGAGTGTGGTTATCTATTTATTAGTGTCATTTCAAACCTCTTATATAGTCATCCTACCCTAGACATCTATCACAACCTCCACATTGAAATGATAATGTAAGAGATTTAGATTGGGAGTAGTGTATATTCATATTAGTCTCATGGTTTACATGTGCATATGTCGTTGGTTAGTAATTATCAGTTAGTTTGGTGTATCACCTCCCTAGTTAGGTTTATGCCATGTTATCCCTCTCCCTTTTCCCTTACAATATAGTAGTGTAGTGTTACTATCCTAATTGATACATCAAAGGGAGCTAGACATATAATCTAGATGTTTATTCCATTTAGAGGTCACCCAAAACTAAGGACTAATCCCATTGTATAGCTCAAGTGAGATATATTGAAAAAACCTTCTCAAGGGTACACATTTGAGCTATAATAGTTCTAGTACACCTTATGGGATAAGAGACTTCATCCATTGAATAATGATTGGTGTGATATTTAATGCATTAGTATTTAAAATCATGAACACAAATACCAATGGAAACTCTGAACATAATCAAATAGTTTTATAATTCCAAGTATTCATACAATCAAGTGATCTTTGTTATTTGTATTTCTCATGAGGTTTCATGGCTGAGTTTGGATTATAATTCTATTTTACCCAAGTTGATGAGCCCTATCAGCAACATGTTGGTCCTTATCAATGGCCAAATGAACCATGTTAATCCTATGTTGATCCATACCATCCCTAAAATTACCCTACTTACCATCCATATGACTCTAACTATCAATGTGATCAGACTTACTATCAAGAACTATATCTTCCCTCGTTTCCTCATCAACCTTACCAAACTTGTTAGCCTTCATATTAGTCTTATCAAGCTTTCCACTAGAAGGATTTAAGAGGTAAGAAGGAGTACATATATATGAAAATCCAAGACAAGAAATAATAAGATTCTTAATTGATCATGAATATGTATAAGAATGAAATGGTGATGATGAAGATATATGGCAATTTAGAATTTGATAGATTTGTCCCTAGTCATCTCATTCAAAATCTTAGGGACTCATTATAATTTGAATGGAGTGAGTAGGTAACCTTTGAGAGGGGAAACAAACATTCCTTAACAAATGAAAGGATAGAAATAAAATATTTTAATCAATGCATGGAAGAAATATTAGTAAGATGGGAAGGGTAATAAGCCATTAAAAAGGGATTGATTCTATGAAGGCCTTATATACACATAATATTATCAACATTTATCAATTATTGATGCTTTATATTTTGTAGGAACCCATTGAGTCTCAATCTCTCTAAGTGAACACCCTAAGGGGTGCACTGAGAAATGGGTAGATAGACCATTAGTGCTTCATAGTATCATTTTTCCTTTTTACCACATATTATCTACACACTTATCTCCTAAAAACCATTACCCTAAGCTTTGAATCCTATTTTTGACCCTCCTCTATTCATTTACCATATTAAATATCCCTTTCCCTAACCTAAACCCCTTTTTGGTAGTTTACATGACTAAGTCAGCCACATTGACCTTATATTGTTATTTACAAAGTTACTAGGAACTAGGTTAGCCATGGCTGACATGGTTCATAACCTAGTTAATTTTTACCAATCTTAGTACTAGGTTGATTGGTCAACTTTTTTAACCTAAATTTTAGGAAAGGTTTAAGGTTAGATCTACCTATATAAACACATTCATTTTTCCATTTCTAAGAGAAGAGAGGAAGAAGTAATATATATTTTACATCTACTTATCTACCATTCTAATTGAGTTACAAGCTTAAGGTTTCATAATTTCTTTAGAGATAGGGATATTATCTTATGGCGAAGTCTTTTTCATTAATTGATAGGTTGTGTATCCTAGATCTAATTTATCCATATCATCCTTACATACCACAACAACTAGTTACAAAACACCTTGGCCAAGGGAGATATTGAGGCTTGATGGGTTCGTCTTCAAAGGTAAGTATTCCTAACTTTGTTCCTCATTTATAAGAGTATATAGATATGCATTTGTACTTATATTCCATGCATTAGGATTTTGTATATATTGATGTGAGTATATGTATTATATGCATGTTTAATTTTGATGTTTATTACCCCCACTTTGTGCCATAAGCTTTGATGAACACTAAATTAGATTTTTACTTTACATGTCATTAGTTTAGTGACTATAAAAAAATAGGGCGTAGTTAGGGTTAGTGCATAGTTTTTCTTAAATAGAGGCTTTGGAACCCTCCTTAGTGATATTATTGTGGTAAAAGATCCCTTGGATAGGTCTAGTGGATCCATATTGGTCATCATCCTGATTATCTAATGTATCTCCAATCAAAAGTGTAAGTAGGATCTATCTTCTCCAAGCTAGGATTGATTTATTGATCTATTTCATTTACCATTGCATACATTCTATTGAATTTGACATGAATCTAACCCTTGTAGGTTTTATTTCATGCTTTCATTTTTATCATTTTATTATTTTTCTATATTTGTAATACTATGTCAAACTAGCCTATATAGCTATAAATTTTATGTACAAGTTTAACACATAGTCATATCAAAATGACTATTATTTATATATAAGTCTTAATCAGATATAGGTTATTAGATCAGATAGGTCAACATAGTACTCTTCTTCAGTCCTACATAACAAACTATGTAGAATAGGTTGACTTAATATTTTAGTCAACATCTAAATCAACAAACTAAGTTGAATAAGTTGACTTAGTCTCTTAATCAACATCTAAATTGAAAAACTAAGTTGAATAGGTCAACTTAGTCTCTTATTCAGCATCTAGATCAACAAACTAAGGTGAATAGGTTGACTTAGTCTCTTAGTCAACATCGAGATCAATAAACTAAGTTAAACAAGTAAACTTAGTTTACAAAATTTAAAATCATCATCTAAGGCACTTCAACAAAAAAATGGAAATCCTAGTCATCCTCCAACCCACCAAGGTTCCTCTCCTTCTCTCTCTATAAATTAAGTACTTAACTATAGTTCTATTTTGTGAAAGTTTTTAGTCTTAAAAATTGAAATCCTACAACAAACTAGGTTGACCTAGTCTACTTAGTTTTATATCTTGTCTTTTGTCTAAAAGACCAAGTCAACTTGGTTGACTCTATTCTTAAAGACCCTTGCTTCCATAGAATAGTAGCAACCCAGTAGAATATACTCTATAATGTTAACATATAGTGTTGTTTGAACTGACTTTGTACCATTCTTAATTTGGGAATTAATAACTATTTGTTAGTAATTAATGTAAACTTTCATTTTTAGCTATTTGCATGCTTAAAGTAGATCATATAGTCTAATTAGGTGGTTTTTAAAATTGATGTTTAGTTATACTATTTTAATTTTTTTTCACACACTACCAAATCACAAAATATTCAAAATACATTAAGCATTTATCTTCCCAAGGTCTACCTACTTGGATTTCATCACCAAGGGGGAAGCCAACTTGGTTTTCTAGATAAGTATAAACATGTGGTTAATGGTATATATTAGAAAATAAAATGGTACCCTTATCACTATATGATTGTGAAGTGAGGGGGTAGGCCCCAATACCAATCTAGTACCATTACCAATATAGATCCTTTTAGCCTAAACATCCTAAAACAATCCATATATTTCTTTCTAGTTCCCTATTTTCAGCCAACTTCCCTATCACACTTAAAATAACACTTTTTAATAATATAATAACACACAGGATAACCACTTATCTAGCATTTACTTTTTAGTTGATTTCTTGATCTTTGATCATTGTGTGTTATATTTAAAAAACATGCATTGACTAGAATTGGTGCAATTTTTTGTACTATATGCCCCAATTGGATCATTCTCATCGATCCAATTATTTATGTTTTCAATTCCATTTATTGATTAAATTATATTTCACAATCATTCTCTATTTTAGCACACTATCATTCTATTTGACATAGTATCTTACAAAGTATGTTTTCCCCTATTTGTAGTACTAAGTTGATAAGGTCAACCCTATACTCTTTTCTAGTCAGTCAAGTTATAGTACTAAGTCAACCTAGTTGACCCTTTATCCTTATTATCTTAGTTTCCTACCATGTCTTTAGTATAGAGTTGACTTGGTCAACCCTATACTTTTTTTTTCCAATCAAGTTACATTACTAAGTCAACCTAGTTGACCATGAATCCTTATCAGGCTTAGTTTCATACCTTATTTTTATTACTAATTCAACCTGGTTGACCTTGTACTCATATTTGCCTCTTGGATTGTAGTACTAATTTAACTTGGTTAACTTTGTACTCTTATCTATCCCTTGTATTATAGAACATAGTTGACTTGGTTTGTTAGGGTCTGTGGAGCTAAAAGCTTCACCAAGGAGCAGACTTAAACAGGTTCAGGTCTACACAGACACTGGCGTCGGTCAGGAGCGACCGACGTCGGTCAGTTGCAGTTGCAGAGGCACCGACGTCGACAGTGGGTCAGCCGGTGATGGTCACAGGCGAACAGGCAGGAACTGACATCGGTTACCTGTGTGTCTAGAAAGCGATTTCCAAGGACAGAAGCAAGTGTTTGCATGATGAGTTTGAGTTGTAGTTTCAAGCTCACATCTCTATTATTAGCAATATTATTTTTAGAGCCCTTGTTGAAGTGGCTTAACTGTTTGTTGTAAGAACATGCTCAAGTGTCCTAATTCTATATGTAGGAAAGATCTTCTTAGCTTAGTGTGTGAGTATGAGTAGAACATTGTGAATGTTTGAAGGACAGTACTGAGTTGCATCAATCCAGGTTGTTGGAATTGATTGTACTTGAGAGAGAGAGCTCTTGAGGAATAGGGATCTAGTGAGAGATCTTGTGTGCATCTGAGAGAGGTGTGGAAGAAAGAAGTTTCTTTATTGTATTCCTTTTGTAAAGAGTTTTAATACAAGTTTTCAGGGTGTTTTCTTGTATCTCTTGTTCTATGCTATTTATCATTCTAATTGCTTATCTATCTAATTTATTTCCGCATTTATTGCTTTCACAAGTGTAATCCATTGTTGGTTGATCCCCAAAAAGTGGTATCAGAGCTCAGGTTCACTAACAGGTGGTTCAGATCTGTGTAGTGTGTTTGGATTACATGTTGCTCACAGGGGTTTCTGCAGTGATTTCTGTTTGAGTGGGAGAAGCAATGGTAGAAGAAAGTAAGTTGAGAATGGAAAAGTTTAATGGCAAAAAATATCAACATTGGAGAATGAAGATAGAGGACTATCTGTATCAGAAAGATCTTTAATTACCATTAGGTGGGATTGTAAAGAAGCCCAAGGACATGGAGGATGAAGAATGGGAAGTTCTTGACAGAAAGGCTCCTGGGTCTATAAGACTGAGTCTTGCATCCACTGTGATATCCAATTTGTCACAGGCTAAAACAACGGTAGAGTTAATGACTACGTTAGCAAATTTGTATGAAAAACCCTCCGCTTCTAATAAGGTATATCTTATGAAGCAGTTATTTAATTTGCATATGCAAGAAGGTGGATCTGTTTCTAATCACCTGAATGATTTCCATGGTATTGTTAACCAATTAAGTTCAGTCAATATTGTATTTGAAGATGAAATAAAAGCTCTTTTGATATTATGTTCTTGGCCTGAAAGCTGGCATGGCTTGGTAATGGCAGTTTCTAATACTGCATCTGCTTCGAATATTTTGAAAGTAGAGGATGTTGTTAGTGTTATTTTGAATGAGGAAATTCGCAGGAAAAGCACAGAAGAGACATCTGGGAATGATTTAAATCTCGAGAGCAGGGGAAGGCAAAAAGAAAGGAGCAAGAGGAGATCAAGATCTAAGTCTAAGGGAAGAGGCAGATCCAAATCCAGGAATGGCAGAAGGCCACAATGCTGGAACTATGGAAAGTTGGGGCACATAAGCAGAGATTGCTGGTCAAAGCCTAAGGAGGAAAATCAACACGAAGGAAGGAAGAGGCAAAGGTTGCAGGTATTGCACAGGATGCTCTAATTTTCTCTTTGCATAATAATATAGAATCTTGGGTATTAGATTCTGGTGCATCTTTCCATGCTACCCCTAACAGAGAATATTTCAGTGACTATATCCATGGTGATTTTGGAATAGTGTACTTAGGGGATGATGAACCTTGTAAGATTACTGGCAAAGGTAAAGTGCAGCTGAAGATGTAGAATGGCAACACATGGGTGTTGAGAGATGTGATGCATGTTCCTAGTTTGAAGAGAAATTTGATTTCTGCAGGTAAGCTAGGTGATGAGAGTTGTACAGTAACTCTCACAGCAGATTCTTAGAAGGTGACCAAGGGTGCACTTGTTATGGCCAGAGGTAAGAGAGAAGGTACTCTCTATTTGTGTAATTGTGTTACTAACAAATCTCCTTCTGTATTATCTACTTCAGATGTGGATGCTAAATTGTGGCACTCAAGGCTTGGCCACATGAGTGAGAAGGAGATGTCAATTCTTAAGTCTAAAGGTATGCTTTCAGATTTGAAAAGTATGGATCTAGAATTTTGTGAGCATTGTGTATTTGGAAAATAGAAAAGGGTTAGTTTTCTCAAGACTAGGTCTACTAAGAAAAGGCAGAAGTTGTAGCTTGTTCACATAGACGTGTGGGGACCGGCTCAGGTAGCCTCTATTGGAGGATCATAGTACTATGTTACATTCATAGATGATGCTACAAGAAAGGTATGGATCAACTGTATTAAAAAGAAATCTGATGTTTTTGAGACTTTTAAGATTTGGAAAGCTATGGTTGAGAATGAAACAGGCAAAAGATTAAAGTGCTTGAGATCTGATAATGGCAGTGAGTTCTGCAGTCTTAAGTTTAACTGGTATTGTTACACACACGGAATCCGTAGGCAAAGGATGGTTCCAAGGACACCTCAGCAGAATGGTATTGCTGAAAGAATGAATAGAACAATCATGGAGCGTGCAAGATGTATGAGATTGCATGCTGGGTTGCCCTTAGAGTTTTGGGCAGAAGCAGTTGACACCGCAGTGTACCTGATTAACAGAGGACCCTCTACTGCTCTGGAAGGTGGAATTCTAGAAGAGGCATGGACAGGTAAAAAGGTAGATCTCTCATATCTCAAAGTTTTTGGTTGTGAAGCCTTTGTGCAGGTAGATAAGGAAAATAGAAAGAAGCTTGATGCTAAGTCTATGAGGTGCACGTTTATTGGCTATGGCTCAGATGATTTTGGTTTCAGATTTTGGAATCTAGGAACTAACAAGGTGATTAAGAGCCGTGATGTTGTTTTCAATGAAAGAGTGATGTAAAGTGATCAGATAAGGAAGCTGGATCAATCTGGGCAGAGCAATGGTGAATTGGACGAATTTATGGTCCAAAATGAGCTCGCAGGAAAAAGAAATAATCACTTACAGGAAAACATAGAGACCGACGTCGGCAGGTTAGGGACCAACGTCGACAGTAAAGAAACCGATGTCGGTCATACAGAGACCGACGTCGGTAGGATAGGCACCAACGTCGGCCAGGAAGAACTGGCGTCGGCCAGTAACAGGTCTACAGGTGGCCAAGGTCAGTCACTGTCAGAAAATTTGGGTGGATAGCGTGTTGAGAATGAGTCCAAGACACCCATCAGGAGGTCAGAAAGGGTAAGTAAGCCTCCAATTAGATATTCTCCTTCCTTATATTATTTATTGCTAACTGATGGTGGAGAACCAGAGAGTTTTGAAGAAGCATTACAGGTGGAGTCCAGGAGTAAGTGGGAGCATGGCATGGTTGAGGAGATGGAGTCCTTAAGAGAGAACCAAACATGGGATTTGGTTGAGTTTCCAGCTGGTAAGAGAACACTGAAGAACAGATGGACCTATAGGTTAAAGGAAGGTGAGGATGGACAGATGAGATATAAGGTCAGATTGGTTGTGAAAGGATTTGCACAAAAGCCAGGTATTGACTTTGGTGAGATTTTTTCTCCTGTTGTTAAGATGACTTCTATACGGGTTGTATTGTCTTTGGTTGCTTTTAAGGATTTGCATCTTGAGCAGCTAGATGTTAAGACAACATTTCTTCATGGAGATTTGGATGAGGAAATATACATGGAACAGCCAGAAGGATTTGAGGTCAAGGGTAAGGAGAAGTTAGTGTGCAGGTTGAAGAAAAGCTTGTATGGCCTCAAGCAAGCTCCTAGACAGTGGTATTTGAAATTTGACAGGTTTATGACTGAGCATGGCTATAGTAGGTGTCAATCTGACCATTGTGTATATTTCAAGAGATTTGATAATGGTAGATATATTATTCTATTGTTGTATGTAGATGATATGCTGGTTGCAGGATCTCACATGCAGGATATCTCTGAGCTTAAGGTGAAATTAGCTCAAATGTTTGCCATGAAGGATTTGGGAGTAGTAAAGAAAATCCTTGGCATGAGCATTAAGAGAGACAGGAAAAATCACAGGTTGATATTGTCTCAAGAGGATTATGTGGACAAGGTGTTGAAACGGTTCAATATGCAGGATGCTAAACTGGTAAGCACACCCTTGGCTGGACACTTTAAGTTGAGTAAAGAACAATGTCCTAATTCACATGATGAGGTATAGTACATGAGTAAGGTTCCATATTCTTTCGCGATAGGGAGTTTGATGTATGCAATGGTGTGTACTAGATCGGATATTGCCCAAGCAATGGGAGTAGTAAGTAAGTATATGGCCAATCCAGGAAAGGAACATTGGAAAGCAGTTTAGTGGATCCTTAGATATCTGAGAGGAACTAGAAGTAGGCACTTGTGCTATGGAGGTTCAGATACTTCTCTACATGGTTATGTAGATTCAGATATGGCAGGTGATTTGGATGGCAGGAGGAGCACCACAGGTTATGTTTTTACTGTAGGTGGAACGGCGGTTAGCTGGATATCTAAGTTGCAGAAGGTTGTTACCTTGTCAACTATAGAAGCAGAGTATATTGCAGCCACAGAAGCTAGCAAGGAGATGATATGGATGACACGGTTCATGGAAGAGCTTGGAAGGGATCATGGGAGTTGCAGATTATATAGTGACAGTCAGAGTGCAATCCATTTGGCTAAGAACTCAGCCTTTCACTCAAGAACTAAGCACATACAGCTAAGGTACCACTTCATACGGCAGGTATTGGAAGATGGTGAGTTGAAGCTGGAGAAAATCCATACAGATAGGAATCCTGTTGATATGCTAACTAAGCCGGTTACTAAGGAGAAGTTGAATCTTCATTCAACTTCTATTGGTCTTCATGATTAAGTTGAAGATGGAAGAGCTAGAAGATGTTGCTATACAGGTACTGGTGCAGCTGTTTATCTCCAAGTGGGAGATTGTTAGGGTGTGTGGAGCTAAAAGATTCACCAAGGAGTAGACTTAAATAGGTTTGGGTCTACACAGACACCGGTGTTGGTCAGGAGTGACCAACGTCAGTCAGTTGCAGTTGCAGAGGTGCCAACGTTGGCAGTGGGTCAGCCGGCGACGGTCACAAGCGAACAGGCAGGAACCGACGTCGGTTACCTGTGTGTCCAGAAAGTGATTTCCGAGGACAGAAGCAAGTGTTTGCATGATGAGTTTGAGTTGTAGTTTCAAGCTCACGTCTCTATTATTAGCAATATTATTTTTAGAGCCCTTGTTGAAGTGGCTTAACTCTTTGTTGTAAGAGCATGCTCAAGTTTCCTAATTCTATATGTAGGAAAGATCTTCTTAGCTTAGTGTGTGAGTATGAGTAGAACATTGTGAATGTTTGAAGGACAGTACTGAGTTGCATCAATCTAGGTTGTTGGAATTGATTGTACTTGAGAGAGAGAGCTCTTGAGGAATAGGGATCTAGTGAGAGATCTTGTGTGCATCTGAGAGAGGTGTGGAAGAAATAAGTTTCTTCATTGTATTCCTTTTGTAAAGAGTTTTAATACAAGTTTTTAGGGTGTTTTCTTATATCTCTTGTTCTGTGCTATTTATCATTCTAATTGCTTATCTATCTGATTTATTTCCGCATTTATTGCTTTCACAAGTGTAATCCAACATGGTCAACTCTATATCCTTCATATCTCTTTGTTTTCGCATCAGATTCATCTTCTTTAATCTTTCTCCCTCACCATGAACTTCTTATTTGAAGACAACACTGAGTTGAATTCCATAGATATGATGAGTGTTACCAACCCCAATAGGTTCTCCCATAATCATCTTGTGGCTCCTAACCTAGATGAAAGTAATGTGTATGTACCCACGTGCACTTCAAACTATGGAACCCCTCCTCATTCCTCTTTAGTTCACAATCCTCTCTTCTCATTTGAAGATCAAACTGAACTATATTATACTCTATAAATGTTATTATTCATCAATGAGTTTCCTCAACATCAAGGAAAATATCATTCTACTATTTACCATCTCATGATAAGTGGTCAAGTGAAAGATTCCCATTCACATTCTCCCACATTCTCATATGGATTTTGGGACACTAACTTCTTTGCTTCTTAACTTATTCCTTCCATTTTGACCCCTTCTCATACCATGACATCTATTTTTTTGATATATTCTACCTCTATCCCTAGTATCTCTACTAACATGGCAGGTTCTATATCTAGTGTGCTCTTCCAAGACCCACTCTTATCAATTCTTCCACTAGTGCATCATTTTCTACCCATGGTAATCATAAATATAGTGTTGGTTCTTCTCATCCCTCTACTATTACATCATTTTCCATAAAATAAATTCATGCTACTAGTACCTCACTTACCAAAAATTCTTCTCCAACTACTATTAATACCTATAGTGGTACCCAAGCCACTGCTACCAATTCTAATGCTTCAAATAATTCCCATAATACCACTCAAACCCATCAACTTATATTAAAAAATCTTAATAAAATTAATTCTTTCTAATCTAACAATGCTTATAAAATGATGTAAATGCAAAATCATCTTATCTATCTTTAAACTCATCATCAATATGTTACGTGGGGAATGCATAACCAAAATTCTCCCCCAACCCTTCTTTGGGATTCCCATGGTAGTTTTATCCCTCAACCTCCTCTTGTTAACAAAAAAATCAATCACATCCAAAATGAGCCTCTTACACCTTAAATTACTAATATTTATATAGGAGGCATCACCCCTACCATTACTTATAATGGGTCAACTAAGCCTACTCTCCATTTAAATATATTTTTAAATCTATATAAAGACTAGGTCAAGTTAAATACTTTTGTCGTTACCAAGATATTTGAAAAAAATCTCATGGGTGATACTTTAGATTGGTAAAACCAACTCAAATCTCATTCCATCACTAGTTTGGAACATTTAGTCTATGTTCTAGTTCAAGAGTTTTAAACTAATGATCTCTCTCAAAATACCTTGGCCCATTTTATCAATTGTAAGAAACTTGATATTGAAACCACACAAGCTTTCATCAAATGGTGGAAGACCTTGTCTAACAAAAGTGAGAATAATATGGAATATGACAACCTATTTCATCTATTTAGCAATGCTCTTTATTCTAATTTTCAATATCAGGTCTAGACTCTCTCACCATGAAATTTGGAAGAGGCCATTGACCAAGCAAAGCATCAAGATTTCATCATGAATCAATTTCAGCCATCCCAACCTTCTATGGGTACTCTTATGCTAATAAAAAAAGAATCATCATGATACAAATGATAGTGTCACTATTCTTATGATACCATTCATACTATTCAAGTTATTGTTCCCAACTAGGCTCTAGAACAAGCTTCCCCTCCAAACCACATCACTAATCCCCATGTATCTTCAAAAAGTAATTTCAATGTTCATAAACGTTTATCCTTAGTATAATTACAAAAATTTCTACCAAGGCCTCTTTTGAGATAACTTGATCCCACTCATCCCATCAAATCCTAGTATGATCCCAATAAATTTTTTTGGTTTCATGCTAGTTTGGGTCATTCTCATGATACTTCTCAGCAAATTCATAATTTGGCTATGGATTTCCTTCTTAGTCCTAGTTTTGACCATGATTATATCATTCATAAATGTCAAAAAGACTATGACATTTCCTTTAAAGCCTATGAAACACAAACTAAATATCAATCTTTGAATCAGAATAATTCTTATTTGGCCATATATAAGATCCTCTTTTGAATCACTAAGACAATTAAGATAATTTTACCCCTTCTACCAATAATGTTGATATTTTTCTTGACCCAACTCCTAAAGATAATTTGGTCAATATGATTAATATGCAAAGGGTGGTTGCCTTCATTGATCCTCATCCCATCCATACTCCTTAATTGTCTCACACTCTTCATGTTATCCAAGAATCTTCCCTAAATCACTTAATAGAGTTGGGGAAAGAATACCTTATATCTTTTGATGAACTAATTCTAACACCTCCCTTGGATAATAATTCTCATACCATTTCTACCACTCCTCTAACCTATTTACCCATCACCAATGACACCCAAACTTATATAAATACTTTTTCCAATCTATCTCAAACCAAATCTACATCAAATACCCAATATTCTCAAGACAATAAACAAACTTCTCCTCCAATTAAACCTTCTACATCTTATCAACATAAATTCACATGCACTTTAGATCCTCCTTTTGAGGACCTCCTTTAATAGTATGCACCTATTTATAATAGTCCTCATATGGGTTATAATGAGTGTGATCATATTATGGAGCTTACTAATCTCCCATATCAAATCCCATTTCTCAAACTTCTGTGAACCTCTCTGCATCACCATAATCATTTTATGCAGCTCTTGTTTAAAATGGACATCCCTTATCCTCCCCTACTAAGATGTGAAGCCACCTTATCCAGATAAGAAGATAACATCTTAAAATAGTGCTAAGAGATATCCATACACATTGATGAAACCATGGACACTTATCTTTCCCTAAAATTCCCCATTTCTTCTATGATCTATGATGAGATTTTGATTCATGCAGATGATCCTCCTCTCTTTATCAGTATCCAAATTGGTAATATCTAAGTCAAACATGCCTTGATTGATGAGTGTTCAAGAACTTGTGTTTCCTCTCTTTATTTTATCAAAAACCTTAGAAATTTGAATGTAATCTTAAGTCCACATGTAACACATGTCAAGGATATCATTGAAAGCAAATGCCTCCCTTAGGCTGTGTGTGGCTCCCTATTACCATCCCACCTATCATCATTCATGTGAAGGTGATTATCATCAAATTTCATTTATCTTATACCATTTTTATTGGTACGTTATGTAATCATTACATGAGAGCATTTGCCTCTTTCTCTTGCTAATGTGTCAAATTTCCTCACAATAGAACAATCTATAGGATTAAAGGTGACACTAACCCTTAGAATTTTAATCAATTCCAAGATCATGGCATATTTAATATTCCCACCCTTAAACCCTTGACAAGCATTTTATTTCATGAATCTCAATAGTTTAACTTTCCTATCAACTCCACCTGAGGTTATAATGGTCACCCTGAACTCATTAAGAATATATCCTCTAACCTCCTATATTATAATGATGATGAGCCTAATGAGATCAATCTCAAGATTCAAACCTTGGATCTCTCACATAATATTATTTATTAGATTTTACCTTTTTTGATACCTCATTCCCATCAACCACCTAATGATGATATACATATTATCTTAACTAAGACTCTACATTCCATTTATCACACTACATCGGATGATAAGGTCATCCCTACCTATGCCATCAATATTTATACACCTAATTATGATGATGGATATACCTTAGATGATCTGTTATTAGGAGATCTTGTTCAAGCCCATGATGTTAAATTATTCATTATCATTCCTCTTTACTTCAGTATTTTAGTATTTATTCTAGCATTTCATTTTATATCATTCTTTATTTTATAAAATTTCCTCTTGATCATAGGGTAAAGATGGTACACACACCTCCAATTTTCAAAGATCATCATATGAGTATGCTTATAGATCATGCTATGACTAGTCCCTATTTCTTTGATCGATACCAAGGCCCCTATAACTAACTTATCCCTGAGATTCTTGAAATTATCATTTAGCCTTTTATGCATCCCACCCCTCCCTTAGTAGAGATCAGTTCAGATCCTTTTCCCACTCCTTCTCTAGCTGAGTATCTTTTAGTTTTAGATCCTATTACTTCTTCAATATAACCTTTCCCAATATCTTCATCAAACCCACCTTCCCTTGGTGATGGTTTGCTCCCTTTATCATAGCTTTCTCCTTTTCCTATAAAATCAGATGATCAGCCATATTGTGATATTCATAAAGTTGTCAATCATTGGACTATAGATTTTTTATTACACCAACCTTCCTAGGCTTTCATTTCCACTCCTTCCATTAGTACACCTACAAATTCTACTAACAAGCATATCTGTTACTTCCACATCATAGATGATCATTCATTCACACATTGTCATAAGCTATGATAATATATAGACACCTTCTATCCCACCATTCCTTATCCCATAGACAAGCTTATACCTCCCCCAAAAGTATCAATTGAATATCTACCCAAATATGGAAAGGTATATTGTCCTTGGTACTAATGTGGTACTCATCATACTAATTATTACCATATACTTTAGAAGCATCTCAAAGAACACCTCATGACCATTCTCACAACTACTATCATTCTTCCCATAAGTACCCCCAAAAATAAATATTCCCTTTCTTCCCTCATGGCTCCACCACCTATGGTCCCTTATCCACCCATGATTCTCTCATGCATAGATATTCCCTCACTCGTGGATCCTGCTCCACCAGTGATTCCTTCACCTTTGGCCCATTCTCCACCAGTAATCCCTTCACATCCTATATAATCCACTCCCATTCCTTCTCCTAAACATCCCCTACATGATAAACCACATCATCGTGATCCTTCAAGCTTTTCTATATTTTATGTTGAGGAGATTCATCATGAAGTATTTTCTTAACTTTCCCTGAAGATCGATGAGACTTTAGTGATAGTTCAAGTTTAGATTATAAGTACTTATAAAATGCTATGAATAATGTGCATGGAAAAATATATCATTATTTATGAACACAAGCATAGTGTTATTTCATTTTATTTCTTTATTTGGATTAGATGTGTGCTCCAACTTTACATTTATCTATTTTATATAATTTGACATTGTGTCAAATTATTATCTATCTTACATGATTATCTTTGTTTTGCACTACATTTTGCTTATGATGTCATTATTTTCCTTATTTTCTCTTATAGATTATTTTTCATGATTACATACTTTTTCTTATTAATTTCATTTTCTATGGTTATCTTGTTCTCTTTCATGATTGTTTTCTATCTTATCTCTATAAACATAGATAATTGTTATTGTGACTTTGTTATAAAAACCTTTCTCCCTTTAGTCATTCCTTATTTACCATGTGATCATTTATAAAATATTTCATCTCATTATAATATCCTTTTACTAGTTCATGTTTAATCTCACCTTATTCCCATTTATTACATTTCACAAACTAAGCATACATATGGTTGAGACTTGAGATAACATGTTGGTTCATAGTTAAGCCTAACTATTCTAGTCAGCCATATATTTGGATACTTAGCTTCCTTTAGCCTAAGACTAAATCCCATTCATGTGTATCAATTTATCTCTAATGATTGGTCATTACCAATTTGTATGGAGGATTAATCTTAAAATCCATAAACATTCAAAAGCTAAATCATTTAACAAAAGGCAATGATCTAAAAGGCAACATTCAAAAATTTTAAAATTCAAATCATACTAAAAGACATGATTCTAAGCACACCTCCTTTTTATAATCAAATTTCAAACTCCATATTTGGCCTCATGATAGAGTCGAGGTCCATTGGGGTGTAGTAGGCTAGTAGATTAGAAAAGGAGAATTAAAAAAAATAGTACTACCTACTTTCTCATGCAAGTACCCAATCTTCACAGTAGATCGATGGCTCAATAAGGGGTCTTGAAGAATGGGGAACACATCATGTGAAGTTAGGATAATTTTAATTTTCCTGTTCAAAAAAACTAACATGAGCTGATCTTAGTACCACACTTATTTCATTACATAACTTTGTGCCTATAGTGAACATGTATCCTTTGTATATTGATCGTCACTAGTCACTTAGTGTCTTTCTATGTCCTTAGTGTGCCTCATGTCTCCTAAGGTTTTCTCATAAAATTCCTATGTTATGCTTCTTACATTCCATTTTTTATTCCCTACCACCCTAATATTTCCCCTTAAGAAATATTGTTTTGTTCACTAATCACTCCCCCTAAGGATTCCATTTGTGAGTTGTAGTGTAAGACCTTGGAAAAGACCAAGCCTTCCTCATAAATTACCAAATTTTCACATTACCATTATAAACATCCTCTTTTACCATATTTTAACATTATTTACACTTAATTGGTGTCCCCTTTGTGAGTTGTAGTGTAAGACCATGGATAGGATCTAGCCTTCGTCACAAAATTCTCTAATACCCAAGTCACAACAAAATTACATGTGTCAAATATGAGATAATATATCATTGATTAGGAGTTACACATCATTGACATGATTCTCATATTTATTTAGTATGTTTCATGATTACTTCATTAATCTTTCACTTTATATCTTATTATTTTTAGATTGTATGTGAGAATCCAACCATTTTTCTTAAGTTTCTCGGACTTTCTAACTTGAATTAGTGTGATTAATTTAAGACCATTTTGCCAATTTTGTTTCTTTTTTATACTTCCCATCATGATTTAGTATGATTGATTGACTTAATTGATTTGTATTTATACCATTGGTCTTCACGTGATTTCCATTTTATTACATTAATTTCATACTTCCCAACATGATATAGTGCGATTTTACTTGTTTTAATTTGGTGCCAATCTTTTTCATGCTTTAAAAACATTTCCCCCTCTTGTTTACCAATTTTTGGTTTATTATACTTAGTCATATTTTGTTATTACACATTTTCCATTATGAAATAGTGTGTAGTGCATTTGTTTATTATTACTTATAATTTTCCAAGTCATTTTTACCTATTTATTTTTAACCATGCATGTGTACTACATAATGCTAGAAAACAAAACACCTCGCATATATTTTTCATAACATATACAACAAAAGAAAAATACATGTGCTAGAAAGAATTCTATCGACGCATAAATAACCACAACCAAAATATAACCCATGAGATCAACATCTAACTATCAAAACAATATATCTCTATATATCATGTGTTTTTATACAAAATATAAAAATACATCACTCCAACTCTATGGTTGGGATTCATCATGTCTATTTCATGGCCTAGTGACACTACTCATAGATGTCTCATTCCATCCCATTTTCACAATATACTATAATAAGGTGGTATGTGATATCAAACTTGATACCTATCCCTATAGGTTGGCCACCTAGGCTTGTACCTATCCCAACTAGATCATGGTAGCCATGTATGTGGCTCTCTCCTAAGCTAGGGTCTGCCAAGCCTATGCCTCTCCTGCTCTAACCCCTATCAGTGGTTAATATCCATCTTTACATGTTTGTAGTTGCCTCACAATGTCTCCCACAAGTATAAACTAACTCACATAAGTTGGGGTAGATGGTAACTTCAACTCATCCAATATGGTGGGGTTGTATGGTACCAACACTCCATCCAAAATATCATGGTGTATTGCCATGACTAAGGAACCATATCTAGTCTGTTCTATTATAGGGTATGAAAAATCCAACACCCAAATAGATATCAAATCACATATACATCTCAAAATATATCTATCTATAGTAATATATAATTATTATTTTACCTCAAAAACTAACAAATCCAATATTTCTTACTTGTCATGGTATCACCAACCACCATCTCCCCATCTATTCACCTACCAAGAATAGTTTTTCCATTAACCTATCCCCGAAACACCTCATCTAAGGGCCTCCTCCCAATCAAATCAAAACATGGAGTCAACACTTGTGTACAATGTGATCCTCTCCTTAGTGGTGCCTCTATTGATCAACTTTGCCATGGGTTAATTATCAAATCATCTTACATGATCACTCTCCTCTATACTTGATCTCATTGATGTCATCTCCATCATTTGTATGCCCAAAGTGGCCATTGATCCTCTTATTATAGTACCTAATTCACCCCTACATCTATAACCATGCCCTCTCATCTTTTGGTTACCAATTAGTACACTTGAAAAGAACATGGTATCACATATCATAGTCTGATCTCATATCTCTTGACTAATGTTATTCTCCATCTTATCCCCCTCGGCTCTCTCATATGTTTTGCCTAAGATGTAGGCACTACTATAGGATCCATTAGGTATGGGAGTCCAAACTATCCTAGAAATCATTCCACTCGCTATAGCTTTACCCATTAGGTATAGTGGACTATGATCTACTCTTTAGATAGCCCTTGTGCCATGGTCACCCAAATAAGATAAATTGTAGCAATATGTGCATAGGTCTGCCACATGATCTCTCCTTGTGTGACTATTTACAACATTGGCATGTGGGGCATGGCCTACACTACCTGGTATTATGTCCATATAGAAAATTGAAAAATATCTTCAACCACATGGGGAAACTAAAATAGATAATATATCAGAAACCTCTCATATATCCATGTGCTCAACAAAACCAATGATCCCATGGTATTTTGCCTTTCAAAAATTTATTATCTAATTTCTTATTATTTTCATATCTTTGTCTCTATTAACTCTTTTTCCAAACCATAAAATTTTTCAAAATATTAATGTCATAGAGAATATTTTCAACTATTTTATGCACATATTGCAAAAAAATTGTTTTTTCACTCTTTTACTAATCTCTATAGGTCCACCTATTATTCCTCACATTGGACACCTTCACATTTCTCACATCTCATTCTTTATCTACAACACTAAGGTAAGTAAATGTATGCATTTTAAAATTTTTTTACTTTAATTTATCTTATTTTATCCTTACTACACTTTATTTAAATTCAAAATTATGTGTCATTATGTTCTTTTCCTAAAGCAGCATCCCATGTTTCACCTACATGACACGTGATGAACTTCGAGTGGGGCATATGTATAAAAATAATATTTATCAATTATTAATGATTTATATCTTGTATTAACCTATTGAGTCTCAATATATCTAAGTGAATTTCATAAGGGGTAAACTGAGAAAGGGGTGGGACTACCATTGGTGCTTCATAGGATTATTGTCCCTTTTTACCACTTTCTATATACACACTTGTCTCTTAAAAACCATTCCCCTAAGATTTACCTCCTATTTTTCACCCTCATCTAGTCATTTACCATCTTAATTAGCCCTTTCCCTAACCTAACCCCCGTTTTGGTAGTTTACATGACTAAGTTGGCCATATTTACCTTGTATAGTTATTTACAAAGCTTACTAAGAACTATGTCAACCATGGCCAACATAGTTCATAACCTAGTTAGTTTTTGCCAATTTTAGTATTAGGTTGATTGGGTCGACCTTGTTAGCCTAAAGTTTTAAAAAGGTTTAGGGTTAGATCTGCCTATATAAACACATTCATTTTACCATTTCTAAGAGAATAAAAAAATAATTAAGATATATTGTGCATCTACTCATCTACCATTCTACTTGAAGAGCAAGCTTAGTTTTTCATACTTTATTCAAAGATACAAATCTTGTCTTGTGGAGAAGTATTTTGGATGCATTGATAAGTTGTGTAGCTTAGAGATGATTTATCCTTGTCATCCTTACATACCAAAATAACATCTTGCAAATCACATTGGCCAAGGGAGAGATTGAGGCTTGGTGGGTTTAGCTTCAAAGGTAAGTATTCCTAAATTTATTCCTCCTTTGTAAGAGTAGAGAGATATGAATTTATACTTCTCTTCCATGCATTAGGATTATATATAAATTGATGTGAGTTAATGTATTCTATGAATTTTTAATTTTGATATTTATTACCCTCACTTTGTGCCATAAGCTTTGGTGAGCACTACATTAGATTTTTACTTTACTTGTTATTAGTTTGGTGAATATGAAAACATAGGACCTAGCTAGGGTTACTATGTGGTTTTACTTGACTGGAGGCTTTGGAACCCTCCCTAATGATATTATTGTAGTAAGAGATCCCTTGGATAGGTCTAGTGGATCTATATTGGTCATGACATTGATTATCTAATGTATTCCCAATCATATGTGTAATTAGGATATATCTTCTCTGAATTAGGATTGATTTGTAGATCTATTTCATTTCCCATTGCATATAGGCCTTACTCATTATTATCCAAGCTCAACTTTCTTTCCCTCATGAACCTTATCCAATACCCTAAAAAAATTAGAAAATTTATTATTGTCTAAGGTAAAATTTAAGCTTCTCTAATCCTTTTTTCACCCCTCAAGTTGTAATACACCATCAAGAAGAGGCTCCTAATTCCAAGACCCCAAATTTGAAGCAAGTAGTAGAGTCATTGGGAAAGAAATATGAGCCATTACTAGATTAAGAGATTGAATCAAAAATGTAACTTGTGCCTATTAAAAAATCATCCACCTCTCCTCAATATTTTAAAACTTTCCCATCATGGAAGTATATCTAAAAGGGAATCCAAAAAAAGAGAGAGGTATTATGTTTCAAGCTAATTCATGAACCAATTTAAACTCTACCCCTCCCTCCTCAAGAAAATAAAACTTTACCATCATGTAAATTAATTAAAGAGATATTTTAAATGAATAAAATTGGTCATGCTAAGAAATATAACTATCAAATCATATCAAGGTTTGAGGTATGGGTTGGTGAATGGATAGAGAAGAAGGATAAAGTCATTGATCATGAGAGCCCAAAGTTGGTTTGTAAGGTTGAACAACCCATCATTAAGAAATAACATGTTTTCTTAAATAATAATGAAATTCAAGTTGTAGATGTAAGTAAACAAAATGAAGGTTATGAATAAGACTCTATAAGTGAATATGAGGAAGATATCACCATTGGTACTCCTATTGGTGAAGAGAAGAATAAATAAATTTATGGAGATGAAGCAAGAAATGATACTCATCATGTAGTAGAAATATTTTAAGGATAAAATACTCTTGAAGATGAAAAAAACCTAATTGAGGTGGTTACAATAGTAGCACAACCATCTATTCATCTCATTGAGACCATGGATGGTCAAAAACAATAGTTCTTATAGTCTATTAATGAATTGGATAAACTATATGCAATTGAGATGCATTTGGATACCTTATAAGATGCATAAAGTATCCTAGAAGAGGAAAAAACCTATTTTTAACACCCTCCTTTGATTTAAAATGTTGGTCTTCTTAATTATTACAAAGAAGAGCTAATTATTTTGACATTGGAATAATCTCAAGAGAATGTTTGCATAGAGACCCTTCATGAAGAGGTTGTAGCTGATATTGAGATAGAGGACCTTATAATTGAGTAAGAAAAGGTATTGAGTAGGCTTGAAATATCCTTGAATGAATATGAATTAATTACCTTTTAAGAACAAAGTATAGTTTCAACTAAGGTTGTAGTTCTCCCAAACAATCACCATGAAGTTCAAGATCACATGTTAATAGATATAAAGGTGATGGAGACATATCATAAAAAGGACAATCATATGCATCATGCTTTCTCAAACCAACATGAAGAGTTTTAAGATGATATGTGGTAATAACATTTAGAGATTTTTAATAAATTTGAGTCTCTTCAAGGGCCTACACTTCCTCTTGGGGCATATTGAAGATGTTTATGATGCTCCTCTCCTTATTGAAGATAAATGTGTAACTCCTAAGAGGTCATTCAAGATCAAATACATTAGTTCATGGTGCTACAAGAATATAAGATTGATTCTACCCCTATGAGTCAAGATATTATCATGTTTGAGATGAATTCAAGCATGAATGAGAAACATGACATTTTAGACCTCATAGAGGAGGTTGCACATCTTAAAGAAGTTCTAAGAAATAATGAATCTATTTAAGTGTCCATAATTAATAAAAATAAACCTATTGATGAGGTATAAATAGTGTTATTTGTGTTAAGCATCCAAGCTTGTATAGGTATGAATTTATTCTCGACTCACATAGTTAATCCATAGACAAGGGAATAAAACAAGAAGGTCTAGTTGCTAGTCAATGAGACCATTAGTATGCTAACATATCAGAATATAGGTGGAAGCTCTCACTCCATGAGCAATACCTAATTAAGCTTCATTCAATATATTATAATCTAGTTTCATGGGAGCATGGGTGATCTCAATATATTTCTATTTGACCCTAAGGTTAACTATTTTTAATAGTGTTCTTGTGTTTTGTTTTCCCTAAGTGCTTAGTATCGTAGTGTGTGTCTTGTTTCATATGGTTTATTTTGATTTATGTGTTGTTATCTTGTTATGTGTTTGGAGGTCAAGTCATATATCTAGCCTTGGTTAAGAATTTGAAATTAGTTTTCAAGGTCTAATCATGTTTGTTTCAGAGTGCAAGAGACTTCATATCTCAATAGACTTGCAAGGCAACTAGTTTATTATCATACAAGGAATGTTATCCCTATAAGTCTATAAATATGTTCACAAATTTGACCTCCCAATTCAAATTATCACCCCCATAGTTCAAAAATTAATTTTTTCAAGTTATTTCAAGGTTAAATAAGGTCCTATGAGGTCTTTCAAAAAGTTTAAGTTACTTTTGGGGAGTTTAAGGTAAATGTGCTTCATTATATTATCTTGTTTAGTCACCCCTAGTGTAATTTATTCAACCTAAATCCATTTTTATGACTCATGACTCATCCAACATACCGAAGTTTAAATAGGGTCAAATAAAGTCAAGCAATATAGTATTGTATGGACATACATGTGTCAAGTCAATTTGAGTCAATTTCATATGGAAAATAGTAGTTAAAAGTGGTTTCTAATGCCAAAAAGGTATAGAGTAACATGATTCTATAGGTTTGAAAGATGTAAAAGGGACATCAAGGCCTCTTTTATCTCATTTATTTAAAAAATAGGATTGTAATTTAGGTATATGTCCAAGGAAGGATAAAACCATTATATTCCTCCTATCAATCTTCTTGATAGCTCAAGAAGGCTAACATGTTTGTGAATGGTACATATAGGAGAGAGAGAGAGAGAGAGAGAGAGAGAGAGAGAGAGAGAGAGAGAGAGAGAGAGAGAGAGAGAGAGAGAGAGAGAGAGAGAGAGAGAGAGAGAGAGAGAGAGAGAGAGAGAGAGAGAGAGAGAGAGAGAGAGAGAGAGAGAGAGAGAGTTTCAAGGAATTATATTACAAAAATATGGGGGTCCTTATTCCATTAAAATCCATGTCCATATATATCATATTTATGGCCCCTCCTTTATGAATAATCATTAAGAAGGTAGGGTGGTATAAAACCCTACAAAACCCCTACTAGGTTAGTTTTATCATGGAAATGGAAATTTGAGGATCATTAGAAGCATGAATGAAATTGGAGAGGATATATGGAGTATTTTAATCCATTAAATATTTTTTTACAATCCCCACTTGGAATGTATGAGCTCAAAGAGGCAAAAAATCTCCACTTTGAAATAGGTTGCAGGTTAAAGACATGATTTTCTTGGTATTTTGGGGTTTTCAATAGTTGAGAGTATTTTGATGAAGATACCACATAATATTTTCACTCTATAAAATTATATATAGGTATATTAAATAATTATTCATTCCTAAATACATAAAAAAACCTTCAAAATAGGTTCATGACTAACAGTCTCTCATAAGTGTTCATCACTGATCAAGGTAGCAGGTAGAATCTGAATAACATAGTAGTCTTGAATTATGTGAAAAGAATGATAATTTTTTATGGTAATAGGGTAGTTTATTTAAACACATTAAAACCTATTCTGATCATTATTTATATCCAAAAAGGGCAACGAGACCATATTCCATGGTCATCAACAAGATTGTGTAGACTGCAAGTGCAAGAGATCAATATGCTTTTAGTTATGAATCTCAATAAAATAATGAATAAATTAGTTTCATATAGATTAAAATATTATTTTAGGTATCCATTAACTATAAAAATTTTGGTAACCTCAACACCAAATATTCCAAAGTAATTCTGCAATGATCTTAAGCTTAAGACCGTGTAAAAGTCTACTTGCATAAGAATGAGTTAAAGAGATCAATCCTTGAATTACCAGTGGAGGATGATGGTCATAACCCCATAAATATTGTTTTAAGTAATTTAATATTTAAATAATACCAAAAAATTCCTCATAAATTACTTATAAAGATGAAAATGTAAACCTACAAGTCTATAGACCTGTAGGTCTCCTTTTTTCAATAGAAGTGTAATGGACCTTGTATAGGAAATGAGGCTTGAGGACTAAAATAATTATGGGAGATATGGGTAAATAGTGTGTGGATATGTGTATTTTATATAAAGTTTTAAGTGTTATTTTAAGACTCACTCTTTAACTCTGACAAATCCCAAGCCTAAACCTATACCTACAGTCTTGACTTAGACCTATGGGCTTCCATTTTAGAGATGAAGAATAATGAATTTTTGTGCTAAGTAGGAGGTAAGTGAAACATGGTTAGATATATGTAATAATAAAAATATTTATGAACTCCTATTAATAAAATAATATCATCAAGATAATAAATATCCCTTAAAGAGACACCTACAGTCTTGATTGAGACCTACAAGCCTAATTAGGACCTAGAGGTTTGACCTCATATTGTGAAAGAAAAAGCCATATTTTTATTTTATATGTAGTTAATGATGATCATGGGAGTAATTAAGAGTCATATAAAGAGTTTAAAAAAAGTATTGGATCCTTGGAAAGTTTAAATAAAAGTCAAAACTAGGCCATTAGGGTCAAACTGGCCTAATGGCCTATAAACCCTCAAACTATGATAGTCAACTTTAAAAATATTTCAAAAGGTAAATACATATTAGATACAATTAAAAAAATATAAATAACTATTACATACCTATTGGAGGATCTTCTAACTATAAAATTCATTTTGAGGAATTTTGGTCTAAGAAAATTGTCTCTCATCCTCACACAGTCTTGTAAGCTCGAGAGGCAGCCTTGAGAAGCTTAGAACTCCATGGGAAATGTTCATGGTGGAAAATGGATCTTTTAAGAGTTGGGGGGGATAAAAAATTTATATTCCATGGAATTTTTTTTAAATACCTACATTTTATGAATAATCCTTAAGGAGGAGAGGTAGTCTAAAACCCTGTTTTACGCTATGAAGAGCTTGAGAGACTTCAATTTTATTGCTTGGATCTTGTAGGAGGATTTGAATGAGACATAAAGATAATATAAATGGAAGGGGACCCATGTGGTATAAATACTAGTGGAATTATTTAAGGCTTGAGGCCCTCATCTTTATGAATCATCATTAAGATGGAAAGCCACTTTAAACCCTTCTTAAACCCTTCAAAGAGATTGATGGAGGTATACAATCTTATAATGGCCTAAAATTCCATTAAATGGCCTAAAAACTAATTTAATGACCTATATATACTTAATATCACCTGAATAAGTCAATAAATCACATGTGTGGGAGGATGTGTGTGTGTGTGTACATATACATATACATATACATATACATATACATATACATATACATATACATATACATATACATATACATATATATATATATATATATATATATATATATATATATATATATATGTATATGTATATGTACACACACACACACACACACACACACATATACATATATGTATATATATACATATATATATATCTATATATCTATATCTATATACATATAACCTAAAAACTACCTTTTTGAGTTAGTTTGTAGAATTTTGAGGCTTTTAAGATTCCTTAACTAGTGGTAGAGGTTTATCAAGATAAGATATAGATATTGGATAATTTCACAAGTCATTTGAGAGGTATTCATGATGATAGTTAGTCTCAAAGTGGCTAATTAGGCCTGAGTGAAGAGATATGATTAGTTTGGCACTAGAAGGACTAAATTACAAGTTCTTGGTAGCATGAATAAGTGTGAAACTTAGTTCTAATCCTCTTCCAAGATTAAACTAACATGGATTTTTCTTAGGATGGATTTGGATAACTTCAAATGTCCATGTGTCAAGATGGAGGCTTGTAATTGCCATCCAAGATCAACATCAAGCAATTTGACACATATGAAAGAGTTTTCAAAGCTATTTCTAACTCCTTTATTGATTGTAACTGATCCTAGAATAGTGACACTTTTCAATGAGATCCTATAAACTTCTCTCCCTCTCTCCTTTCTCACTTTCTCACTTTATCTATAAGTATGCTGAATTTTGGCATTTTTTGCATTCTCCACTTGAGTATGGTGAAGACATGTTTGTTTGTATGCATTTTATGAATAAGAATAATAGTTTTACCTCCTATGATTTTCCTTAGTGTGTATTTATGGATATTTGATCTTTTTAAGTGATTTTCTTAGTCTTCCTTGACATGTTTTCCTATTATAACACGTATATGCTATTTAAAATCTTCTCTTTCAGGTCATGCAAAGTGTTCAAGTGAAGTGTAAGTGTTGAGTGTGGTAATCTATTAATTAGTGTAATTTTAGACCTCTTGTTTATTAATCCTAGCCTAAACATCTATCACAACCTCCACATTGAAACATTGATGTAATAGATTTAGATTGGGAGTAGTGTATGTTTAGATTAGTCTCATGGTCTACATGTGTACATGCATTTGGTTGGTAGTGATTAGTTACTAGTTTTGTGTATCACCTCCTTATTTAGGTTTATTTCATGTTCTCCCTCTCCATTTTCCCTTAAAATCTAGTAATGTAGTATTTTGAGCCTAATTGATACATCAAAGGGGACCTAGACCTATAATATATAAGTTTAGTCCACTTATGGGCCACCCACAACGTAGGACTAATCTCGTTATATAGCTTAAGTGATAGGGCTTGAAAACACCCTCTCGAGGGTGAAAATTTAAACTATAACAGTTGATTAAAATAGAAGTAAATGTTCCCCAAGATGGGGGGAAGTGGGAAGGATGCATCCCAAAATAAGTAAAAAACTTTGAGTTGACCTAAATAGGGTGAAAACTATAGGCTTAGAATTGGAAGAAAAACTCCATGAGGGAATCAGCCTAAAATAGGGTGGTCCTTGTTGACTTAAAATAATGCACCCCAATAGGGTATATTTGATCGTTTGATTCAATGAGTTCCCAAAGTAGGGTAAATTTGAGCATGGATCGATCTAAATGGTTTGTCCTAGTAGGGAATATTTTCATTTCTAATAATGATGGTTAGGCACATGATGAACTAGTTGGGGGATAGTAAACAAAGAGAGTTATTTCTATATAATTACTAATTATATGTCTAACATATTGATTTTTGATATAACACAAAAATGGTATACACCATGATATAAAATACTATGATGACTAATACTTAACATGCATACATATTGACCCATAATCCAAATGACAAATGAAAAAATCACACTAATGATAAAAACCATGATGGGACTGTTGGTGTATGCTAATGGATAGACTCAAGTATAAATACATAACAAGAAGTTCTATTATGATGGCCCTATTATAACTATGGACTGATTTGGGGAAATAATATAAAGTGAAAATAAATAAACATGCAAACTTTCAAGCAAACAAAAACTAAAAGAAAATCAACATAAAACATCTAGTTGCTCAAATAAACACACCAAGAACAATTAAAGATAAATTAAAATGCCCCAAACATTATTTGTGACACCTATGATGCCCCCTCAAGGGTAGAGTGGAAAAATTAATTTTAATAGGGAGGCCCTCAAATAGAAGAAATAAACATGTTTTTCATAAGAAAAGGTTAAAAATAGAGTAATTAGAAGAAAATAGATCAAAAAAGGGTAAACAAGGAAAAAATGATCCTCTGAGGAAGAAAACATGGATCACAAATAGGCCCAAGGGGTAAAAATTCAAAAATTTGACTATAAATTCACCCCTGGGGGGTGAAAAACATTCATTTTTACCCTACACTATTCAAATTAAGAGCTCTAGTTTTTGCATGTTAGAGCAGTAGATAAATGGTGAATATCCCTTACCACAAAAACTTGGGAGAGTGAGTGAGATAGTATAAGTGACCACCATGGAGTGGGGCATCAATAAGGACCTTTAGTTTTGTTTTGTTTTTTACATTTATGACATTTATTATGGGTAGAAAACTAGGAATTGGCGAGTTTACCATTTTTGAAAGCTAAAAATGATGAAGTCACCTATACAAATAGTGATTTTGCCACCCTAATTATGAACTTACTAGAGAAACAATGAAAATTCTAAAATCTATAAAAATAACCAAAATAATGATATCACATTTTTGGCCATCAATTGCATAAATGGTAGATTTTTATTAAAATGAAGTCGATATTCAACTGATAGAATCACCAGTCAAGTGGTCAAATTGACTAAGGCACATAAAATGGAAAACTTACCAAAAATAGTGAGGTCATCTTATGAAATGGTGGAAATGACCTGTGAAATGGTGAATTCATGGATTAGTGAGGAAAATAGTGGGATCACCCTAAACAATGATGAGAATCACCTTCTAAATAGTGAGGTCATTAGGAAAATGGTGAGATCACCCTAAATGGCAAATAAGGTAGAAGAAAGAATGAAACAAGATATAAGAATAAAATTATATGTTCAAATTTATAAGAAAACGATAGGTTTGTCAATTAGAGGAAAATAAATAAGTGATTGAATTGATTTAAATTTGGTGTGTGCCATGCAAGAGTGATTGGGTGTCATGATGACATGTGAGTGATGATCTTGAGTGATGTGTCAACCTGTGATCATGACAAATGAGATTGTGGGGATCTTGGAGGTAGTTTATCTACATAATATAGCTTAGATACTAGTTATTCAAGTTGATTGAGCCTATCTATCAGTAATACTAGAGAGTTATCATTCTGAGACTTTTACATTTCACCTAATAAATGATGAGGCTAGTTTGAATATAGAGGATGTACACAGGATCCTACAAGTGCCTATTCAAGGTTAGAGGATCTATTAGATATTGGAGGGTAAGCTAACTTTACCAAATGATATGATCAATGTGGTGGATATTATGATTACATAGGGGTCCATTGAAATTGATGATTTTGAAGACCTAGTTTGGCCTCTAGTGATTGTTCCCAGAGTAGCACCACCTCCAACATAGAGGTCAGTACCCCAGGAGGTATTGATACTGATGGATTTTATTAATGGCCTCTTATTGCCTAAAAATAGTAGATTATTCTTTTAGATTAGAATCATAGGAGTGGTCATATATATGATATATTTTACCACTTAGTTTACATGGGATCTTATGATACTAGCCTATTTGTATAGGGATTTACATATGATAGCATACCAGAGGGTCCACAACATTAGACATAACACTCTACTCTAGGTCTAGGCCTAGGAACACATTTATATAGAGTGGATAATTAGACAAAAATTTCAATAGGGACCTTAAGACCCATTGGCATATGGCTGGTTTAAGATGAGAGTAGGTCTAGAAGGTCACCAAGGAGTATTGTACTTTTATCAGTGAGTCATTAACAAGATGGTAGATGGTGACTTCATATGGAAACTATATATGGATATATATTTAAATGTCTATATAAAAAATTCATGTTCTAGTACATGTTGATGCCATGTTACATCATGATTTCATCATGGAGAGGTATAATCTAGATCACATATAATGGTAGTTTGTCTTCTAAAAGGATGCACCTAGTGGGACCCACTTCTTTGCACATGTGACATTGGAGATTAGAGAATTGGTTCTACCTATACCAAGAGCTCAAGCTATTATATATTTTGATATGGTGCATCCCATAGTGTGGGCTTATGTAGGTAGGGTTACATATACTATTGTGATATATGCCTATACAACATGGTGGACAAGCTTCTTATCTATTCGATTAAATAGACCTTGGCCCTAGTATCTAGGGTAGCACTAGAGGAGAGTACAATAGAGGAGGGATGTAGTAAAGGCACAAGAACATGAAAAGGTATAAGGACAAGGTCCTACAAAAAAATTGATACCACAAGATTTCCCTCTATAGATTATTTAGATTTCAATGCAACAAACTACATAACAAGTTATTCATATCCTTGTGAAACATGTGGAAAAATAATTTTTATAACTCCTAAAGGCACATGATGGGGATGGGGATGGATATGGGGGATAGGGTCCTCCATTATTTATGAAAATGACTAAGGTAGTAGGTGGTGCATCAAGATGGGATATAGGTACAAGAGAAGCTGGGACATTTAACATAAGTGTAGGTATAGGGACAAGGGAGGTTAGGACTTCCAACACTACTAGGTCAGTAGAGGACTAGGCTATAATTGACAAATTAAAATGTATGATCATAACCTTCTTATCAAATATTTCTATCCTAGAGTAGGATGTAGTATATTTATGAGTAGATCTTGTTATGGCACAAGGGGAGATGACTAGACTCTAGAGCCTCATTGGAATCTAGGATTAAGAGATTACCATATTGAGAGGGTATATGGTTTAATTGATATGGGTTTAGGCTCAGTTTATGGTTGAATATGTAGAGCTATTTATAGTCACCAGGGAGAGAGAGAAGGCTCAGGTGGATGTTTAGAGGCTCTATGGGGAGCTTGATGAGGCATGACTATTTATAAAAAATGGGGCTATGTCTAGGGTATTAGCTGATGTGGTTGTGACCAAGGATGATGCGATTTGAGTGAAGGATAATTTCCTTCATGTGAAGGATGATATCACTTACTAGTGTAGTTTATATGATGTAGTGGTTCCATTAGAGTGTAATTCTCCCTCTTATAAAGAGTATACTAAGAGTTAGATGACTATTAGGACATCCAAGTCATGACATATGATAAAATCTAAGTGATTGATGGCTCAACTAGTTCCATAATAGGTAGTGATGGGTCTACCACCACCATGTCCACCACCATCGGTAGCATTATACACATGAAAAAGCTTTGATCAAATTTCCCCTAGAGATGGGGTGAGCTAGATATGATATTGTATCTTGTAGCTCCACATTTTTATTGTGTATGAGATGAATATATTCTCTCGATGTAAAAAAACCTTGATTTTTATATATATGATATTAATTTTGGCTCATGGCTATTATACATAGAATCTAAATATTATTTTGTGATGCTCTTTGTTTTTGCACTACATGAGATGTTAGATGTTGATCAGAATATGGATATTGATGTGTATTTGTTTTCCATGATTCTATTATCTCCTATGTTATCTAATTTTGCATTTGTATTTATCTCATGGATGTACTTGAAATAAAGTATATGATTTATGTTTACCTTAGGAGATTCATATCCTTAATTAGCATAAACATGTTTGGTTTAGATTTGGCATGTGATGTGTTTATGGATAATAAAATGGAATTTGGATAATGTTTGAGATAGGTTGATAGTGATTTTAGAGATGTATTTTGTCTTCACATTGGTATGTATAATCTTTAGGACTTGGTATTTAATTTTTCAAATGAGATTATGCATCATAAGTATAGATAACCTATGATAATATTGTATGTCAATGGGGCATGAATCGGTTCAAATGTAAATATTTACAACTCAAGATACTGATAAATTATCAAAACCTAAGTTGAAAACATAAAACATTATAACATAAAACATAATATAGAAAATAAAAGAGTTAAAATATAATATGCAAACAACTTAAATATGAGATATGAAATATGAATACTAAGTGTAACACATAATGTACCATACATAAATAACCAATAAAAATAGTTTAAACACAAAATGTAACCAATTTAAAATCAAGCTATGAATCATAAAGACTTAAGTGGAAATAAAATGTACTTAAATGAAAATAAATAAACAAAAAAAACATGCAATAAAAGATAAAACTAATGAATTTATCAATAATTTATGCATGTGTACAAAATAAGGTGTTTGGAAATTATGCCCCTAAGCTAAGGGGATATTGAATCAGTTGTGGAAATAGGGGGAATTAAATAATAAAGAAGGGGTGGCTGAGATGAATCTAAATTCCCCAATTCAAGTGGATGGTACCTATATAGTCCCATGGACTTTAGGACATATGTGGTTCTCTAAGGGTTATGGGATGGAAGAAAAGTGATGATAAGTATGTATATGATAATAGCTAAGAAAGAGGAAATGTATACTCACAAAATGGAAAGAACATTTAGGACAAGGTTAATTACAAAATTATTAGATCATAAGACAATGGTGACTTAAAAAATGGTGAGAGCATTAGGAAAATGGAAATGAAAATGAGAAGTGGAGTACACCAATTTCAAATTCACAATGCCCACCAACATGCCTCACAAATGGTGAGAGTGTAAGGAAACACAAATGGAAAGTGGAATGCACCAACTTAAAATTCAAAACTTCCACTTACATGCCTAAAAAACTAATGATAGCATAAAGTAACAAAAATGGATAATGAGATTGGTTGTGCTGATCTAAGATACCCCATACATCCAAGCACTACTACATAGTTTGTGTGGACCTCAAGTTGATGTAGTTATCTCAATAATGGGAGGATAATAGTATGGTAATGGTAATGTGAACCTAAATGAAGTGGGATAGATAATATGTTTCATCCCAAAAAAATATTTGGGGCTTTATATCTCGTGTGGAAATTATATAAGCTAATGTTCATGATTTTTTAATTTTTAGGGTTTTTCCTAGGTCTTTTCAATGTTTTTGGGTTTTTTGGAATAAGGAAATAAAGGTAATATGTTCAAATATACAAAAAAATATCTATAAAAAGAAACTCACCCTTAGGTAGAAGCTCAAACAACAACTAAATTGGCTACAAAGATAACTACCATGAACCAATAACATAACTTAAGGTACTAAGGGATACCATACAACATCAAGGTTGGAATATAAACAACACACAATAGGGAAAAAATGTTTAATAGAAACAATTATAAGAGGTTTAAAAAACTATCAAGTATGTAATGCACTTGTTGACATACCCTAAAACACTTGTGTATAAAGAAGCTACTAATGCTGATCATTTTGAAGTAACTTTAAAATAACAGTCATTGAATCTACCTATTATAAGATATGAATCATAGAGGGGAGTTAGTCAAGTATTAACATGATAAAAATCAATAAAAACACATAAATAATATAAAACCTCAAGCCTAGCTACTCAATGAGCAAGAGAACAATACAAAAAATAAAAGAAGACAAAACAAATATTCTTCACCTTCTTTGTGAGCAAGAGTTGCACATTAGTCTTAGAGGAATGTGCTCGATCATGTTCTCAAAGAGTCTTTAACAATGGTGATCTTGCATAATTTATCCTTATCACTATAAATTTATTTGGATTGGAATTTGGTAATATGAAACAATCTATCAATAAATTTGCATTATAACATTACATAAGAAAGCTAACTTTAGAATGGTTTTGACACTTATATATATATAGGTTCTCCAACTAAGTCTAACTCAAGAGTAGTTAGGTTAGATTTAATGATGATTAAGTTTATTTTAACCATGGTTAAATTAGGGATGGGACAAGAAAATAATATTTGGGATAGAGATCCCATTTATTAAGAATGGCTCTCCATTTCTAAATTTAAGGCTTTAAATGAGATATTAATAATTTTTTGACTTTGAGAATGATGACATCATCATGACCTCAATTTTATTGGAATTTCCTTTTTAAAAAATTAATATTCACTATTTGCACATATAAATTTCACTTAATAATTTAATTAGATTTACTTAATTTATTTTGCTTAACATTTTTACATTTTAGGAATTATTTAAGTGCCCCACTTAATGGGTCAAAAGGCCAATCTGTCAATTTGTTAGGTTGAAATTTGAATGGATATGAATATGTGAGAGGTTATTTTTAAATATAAGATAATATCCTAAATATGGATGCCTCAACATAATTATTGGTACTAATGTTTGATGTGCATATGAAATTGGGATATTCAATGATTCCTAGGCTTAATTTGTATTGTTTAGTAGAAATCAATCTGAAGTCTAGTTATAACATGGTTGCAGACAAAATGGGGTATCTATAGTTTGAACCTATTTGCAAAGGCATTTATAGACATAGTTACAATAACATCTTCTCAAATAATGAGAAAGTTGTTAATGCCTTGGTTAATGCCCTAGAGGGTGATGGATGAGCCTCAAAGCCCCCCTTGAGGGATTGGGTGATAAATTAAGTCATTGATCATTGCCTTAAAAATAAAGAAATGATGTGATATATACGTAATGGGGGTGTAAATACTAATTTTATGAAATGTGGTTATAATCAGTGACATAGTGGGGTGCCCTAGTAGGATAAATAGGTAAAAATAATGATTTTGCCCAAAGGTGGTTATAATTATCATCATAATGAAAATGCCCTAGTAGGGTGGATGGAAGTGTGATACAATTATACTTTGCCCCATTAGGGTGGATATGATTATGGAAGGTCTACATAATTCTCCAAATTATGACAAATTGGGAAAGGGGGCTTACATATTGAATTTGTATTCATGAAGTAATAATAAGATGACATAAAAGATAAGAATGAATTGGGCTACCTACTAGTATGGAGATGCACATCCTAACTAGTAGTGATTACTATGTAGTTGTGATTTATTTACTTGAAATTTGGGTAGTGTTTGGGTAGGTTTGGGATTTTATAGGTGTGAACAAGGAAAAGTACCACCCACTACATTGTCTGATAGATCCTTTGGCCTGATTTTTGTTATAGCTTATGATATTAGATATCATAGTTATAGACAACTATAATAAAAATGTGTATCCTGAGTATGAAAAAATCAATTTAAATGCAAAATATAAACTACTTAGGTGTAATATATGAACACTCAAATATCAAGTGTAAATATAATAAATAAACCAAGTGTAGGACTAAATACAAACATTCAAAACTTAAGTAATAAATATGGATAATCAAGACTCAAGTGTAAATAAAATATAATAGACCTAAGGTAACTAAGAAATAAAAAGACAAAAAAGGCAAATAAAAATAAATAAAGAATCAATAATGAAACAAATAAACAGATAAAAATAAGTACACAAATAAACATAAACAAATAAAACACAAATAGACCATACAAACTATAAAAATAGATGAACAAAACACCAATAAGAAAAAATGAACAAACAAACAAACAAAACATTAAGAAAACAAAATGGGGGGAATAAAATAAATGGAAGGGGTAGCCAAGATAACTCCAGATGGATTAAGCAAGTGTACATTTCCTACATAGTTTTATGGACACAAGGTCCAACATGAACTTCATGCCAAATTTAGTTCTCCCAAGATATGGGATGCAAAAAAATGATTGACATGTAGAGGAAAATAGGAATGGTATTGCAAAATGGTGAGTAAGAGGAAAAGAAGGGGATGACATTCATAATCATGAAATCATCAACATAGAAAAATTGTGCAAGTACAAGAGTATGGTTTAGGACAAAATCATACAAAAATTCAAGAGATGAGTATCCACTAATGAAATGAATTGGTAATTCATAGTGTTTATAGCATCTATGGTGTATAATAAGAATGAATTCATAAAATGATGAGAGTATTGGATGTGGTTTATCACAAAATAATGAGTATAAAAAAAACCAAGTGGTCATTAGTGTATCAGGTTCAAATACATAATGGTCATAACATCAACTCATAAAATGGTGAGAGCTTACAACTAAGGCCAATAAGGATGGGAAAACTAAAAGATAAGTGGTTACTTCTTAAATATTTAGGATTCCAACAATCCTTAAGGCAAAGGAGATGGTATAAAAATAAATGAAGGTGATTGAACTAACCTGAGATACCCTATGTAACCAAGTGATGCCTACATAGTCTGTATGGACCTTAGGTTGATGTATTTATTCAAAAAATGGGAGGAAAAAGGCCAAGGTACCCTATAAATGAAGTTAGATAGATAATAAAGTCCATCCTAAATTTTTTTGATGGCTTTATATCTCGCATGGAAATTTTAATCCAATTTTCATGATTTGGTGATTTTTAGGATTTTCCTAAGTTTTTTTACAAATGTGTAGGGGTTTTTGGAATGTTAAAAATGTTTTTAGAATTTTTTAGGTATCTCAACTCAATTGATAATTACAAGATACAAAATGGTTCAACTCAAAAATGGTGAGAGCATGGCTTAGGGTGCTCATAAAATGGTGAAAGAATTCAAACTTAAATTACTTGCAAAATGGTGAGAGCATTCAAACTTAAATTAATCTCAAAATGATGTGATAATTCAAACATAAACTACTCACAAAAAGGTGAGATCATTAAAACTTAAATTGCTCACAAAATTTTGAGTGCACTTAATCTTAAGTTACTCAAAAAATGGCAATATCATTCAAACTTAAACTGATAAAAAAATGATGAGTGTTCAAACTTAAATTGATTGTAAAATAACAATAACATTCAGAAAAGGGTGGCCAAGTTGACCTCAAAAAACACTGAGTGTTACCTACATAGTCTGAATGGACCTCAAAAAACTATAGTTATACCTATAATAGAAGATCCAACTCGGTAAAAATAAGTTCATGAATAGGCAAATGGGAAAGTATAAAAAAATGATATGATAATGTGGATAAAATAGGGTTATTCATAAGCTATAGAAAATAATGACAAGGGTATATGATATTAATTATCTCAAAGGTAATTATAATTAGTAGCACAAATAATGAGATAGAACATGACAATAATGAAGAATGAAATTACAAAACCACTGTCATACTATCCCAATATATGACCTCATTATAAAAACTACACTCAATGAATTGCTAGAATAAATCAACTATTGAAACATCATCTGAATACAATCTCTAAAGGTGCCTAAAGTACTAATGGATTAGAACCAAGGTCAAAAAAGGTGGGAAATAGAGGGGAAAATAGACTCCATAAAATAAGGAAGGTATAGAAAGAATGGTACATAGTGCGGTACAAAGATGATCATGTTATGACATAATTCAAACAATCCTCATAAATAATACCTTAGGTTTCTCAAGTAAAATAGTGCTTGAGATGTATTATGTTCATCGGTTAAACAATCTCATCTCCTTATAGCATATTCAACCTTTAAGATTTAGAGCCATAGTTAGTAAAAATTACATAAGGTCATATCCTATTAGGCTTGAATTTACCTTTTTTTTTTTTAGGAATTGGTGTTATTTGGTTTTCTTTGAGGACAAGATCACCAATCTCAAACTCTCTATTGCTCACATGCCTATTATACTAACCACATAATCAATTATGATATGCTTAAAGGTTATTCACATTAGCCATGCATTTTACATCTAGTAAATCTAGCTCTTGCAGAGAAGCTACTCTGTAATCCTGATCATCAAGGATGTGCTCCAATGAGATGTGCAGAGAAAGAAACTCAAACTTAGTGTGAATAATATCCTTAGTTCCATAAAAAGGGAATATGATGTGGCTCTTATTGGGGTATGCTAATCCTAGAGGGGGTGGAAGATATACAAGTGCCAATCAAGACCAACATCATTGATGATCTTATTAAGAATATTGGCAATGGTCTTGTTAGATGCCTTTGCTTGGCCATTACCTTATGGGTAATACATAGTGGAAAAATGTTGGGTAATGTTAAACTCAACACATAGTTATTTGATATAATTATTCTTAAACAATCCAACATTATCAGACACAATTTCAAATGAGATAGCATAATGGAAATGGAGATGGTTGAAGATGAATTTATAAATTAATTTTTTTGTCACATAAGTGAGGGGTACAAATTCAACCCACTTAGTGAAGTACTCGGTGGTAGTAAGGATATGATTATGTCCATATGAATAGGTAGGGTTAATATTCCCTATGAGATCAAATCCCCATGTTAAAAATGCCCATGGTGTAGTCATTGGTTTGAGTGTTCATGCCAAAGCATGGGTTAGATTTACATGTCTATGACATTGTTTACATATTTTCACATAAGTAGCTACATCTGTCAGGATCCCTACTCCTTAAGAGTACACTTTATTACCTTTATATAAGCAACTAAACATAGAATTAAACTAGAATAATAAGTAACTAGAATTCAGAAACATCATAGAATATGAGAGACAATACAATCTTGTATTAACACTCTTCTAGAAGGAAATACAATGAAGAAATCACACTCTTCCCACACCTCTTGGGTGTACCAATAATTCTCCCTCAAGAGTTCTCTCTCTCAATTACAAACAAAATCAACTCAAACACAGAGTTGTTGTTTCAACTAGTCAGTAAAAATATTGCTAGTACACCAATTAGTAAGTGACAATCAACTCAACTGTTGTTGCCTACTTCCAGTACCACTGAGTACACCACATACTCCAAGTAGATCTCCTTGATCTTTCTCCTTGTTGTGTTGCAGATCTCCTTTGACCTTGCTACCCTAAATATCTCCTTTGACCTTGCACACACATGCACACCTATAGATTAATTGACCTTGCTTACCATGTAGATCTTCTACCTGATCTTGCACAACCTGCAGATCAACCTAGTCTTGCACACTTGTAGACCTAGATCTTACACTCGGGAAGAACCCTTGTCATTACCTCTCCAAGTCCTTATGATTCTCCAAATTACAATATAGCCCCATGGGTATCTTAAATAGATCCCATACAAATAATAATTAGACTTACTAATTACAATAATTAGAAACGCAGACTCAAGACTAAAATTAGTCTTTACATGCAAACAAACAGTTCATTAAACTAACTTCTCATGTAACTAACAGTTCTAGAACTGCACAGGCGACTGATGTCAGTCTTTGTCTATCTAAAGATGATTGACATTGGCCAATCCATGACCGATGTTGATAGCTTCTTGTCTACTCCTGAACAACGTCGGTTGGCCTGACTGACATCAATTACTGTGACACTCAGCAACCTCCTCCATGTTTGCATCAGTGAAGCTTTTAGCTCCACAACCTAACAATCTCCCACTTGGAGATAAATAGCTACACCTATACCTGTACCTATACATCATCTAATTTATCCTTTCCCAAATTGGCCACAAACTTGTTGACAACTCCCACTACTTAGGCAATATCAAGTCTAATACACATGTACTCAACCTCATCATGTGATTTGGGACACTATTTTGTGAACTATCCATCCATAGGTGTGCTAACCGGTTCTACATCCTACACTACCTTATTCACACAATCATCTTGAGACAACATCAACTTGTGACTTTCCCTATCTCTAGAAATACTCATGCCAAGGATTTTCACTCCTAAATCCTTCCTGGCACACCTCTGAACTAATTTTACCCTTAGCTTAGCAAATCCCTGCATGTATGAACCTACAACAAGCATATAATCCACATATAGTAGCAAGATAATGTTGCAACCATTATCCAACCTGGTAAAATAAACACAATGGTTACATTGACATTGACTAAAGCCATGCTTTGTCATACACCTGTCAAACATGTACCACTATCCTGGAGCATGCTCAAGACCATATAACCTAGCCTTCTATCTCACATGTTCATTCTCTCCTTTCTTTAACCTAGGAATCCATTCATCTTTCAGTGCTTTCATCTCGGCTGGAAACTCTACCAAATCTCCTGTTTGGTTCTTTCCCAAGGAATCAATTTCCTCATTCATGCCATGCTCCCACTGTTTCCTAGATTCTACCTGTATTGCCTCTTCAAAACTTCTTGGTTCTTGACCATCAGTGAGAAACAAGTTCAAGTAGTATAAATAAGGGGAATAATGAATTTTAGGCTTACTTACCCTTTCAGTCCTCCACATGGGCATTTGAGACTCCTTGACAGCTTGTTATCTGCCCAAAATCCATTCTCTGGTTGACCCTGGTCTGCACCTGACTGATGTCAATTCCACTTGATCACCGATGCCAGTTCCCTAACTGACATCAGTGTCCACCTGGTCACTGATGTTGATTCCTTGACCGATGTCAATCTCCACCTACCTGACACCATTGACTCTAGTCTACACATGATCGACGTTGATACCTGCTTGATCGATGTTAGTTCTCACCTGACCAATGTTGGTAACTATGTTTTCCTGTGAGTGATGATTTTTACCCGTGAGCTCACCTTGGATCATAACCCTGTCCAAACTTCCCTGCTCAGAATTATTCAGCCCCTTGAGCTGATCTCTGTCCATCATCTTCTCCATGAAAACTAAGGCTTTCCAGTTCTTAAGTTTGTCAAAGACATCAAACTTCCTCTTAAGAACATGCATTCCCTTCTCACTCATGTGACCAAGCTTACAGAGCCACATCTTTGCAATAGAAGGAGAATAAGTAATACAAGTAGATAGATAAAGAGTACCTACTTTCTTACCACATGCTAATTCAAGTGTACCCTTGGAAACTTTCCAAGATTCTCTATGAGACTAACTGTGCAACCCTCATCACCCAATTTTCCTACAAAAATTAGACTCCTTTTCAAGACTGGGACATGCATGACCTTCTTCAACACCCATGTGTTGCCCGTCTGCAATTTCAGCCACACTTCCCCTTTGCCAACAATTTGACAAGGCACACCAACCCCTAAATAAATCTTTCCAAAGTCTCCCTAGACATAATAATGGAAAAATACTCTATTTCAAGTTGCATGGAAAGAGGCAATAGAATATAAAACCCAAGATTCTACTTTATCCAAGGAACATACAAGAGCATCCTATGCAACAATACCTGCAATGTCTACTTCTTCATTTCCTTCATGCTAATCTTCTACCAACCAACAATCTTTCTTTACTTGCTCTTTCTTTCCATAATACCATAATTGAGAATTCTTGCCATTAAATTCCTCCATTCTTAGTGTACTTTCTTCTACCATTGCTTTACTCCCACTCAATCAGAAACCCCTGAGAGTGACTTGTAATCAACAAACACTTAACATACTCTGACCACCTGTTAGTGTACCTAACCAAGCTCTGATACCAAGCTCTGAAGAACCTGTTCTGCTACCAATTGTCAAGATCCATACTCCTTAAGAATACACTTGATTACCTTTGTATAAGCAACTAAACATGAAATTAAACCAAAATAATAAGTAACTAGAATTCAGAAATAGTACAGAATATGAGAGACAATACAATCTTGTATTAACACTCTTCCAAAAGGAAATACAATGAATAAATCACACTCTTCCCACACCTCTTGGGTGTACCAATAATTCTCCCTCAAGAGTTCTCTCTCTCAATTACAAATAAAATCAACTTAAACATAGAGTTGTTGTTTCAACCAGTCAGTAACAATACTGCCAGTACACCAACTAGTAATTGACAATCAACTCAACCATTGTTGCCTACTTCTAGTACCACCGAGTACACCACGTACTCTAAGTAGATCTCCCTGATCTTTCTCCTTGTTGTGTTGCAGATCTCCTTTGACCTTGATACCCCACAGATCTCCTTTGACCTTACACACACACACACCTATAGATCAATTGACCTTACTTACCATGTAGATCTTCTACCTGATCTTGCACAACCTATAGATCAACTTGGTCTTGCACACTTGTATACCTAGATCTTACACTCAATAAGAACCCTTATCCTTGCCTCTCCAAGTCCTTATGATTCTCCAAATTACAATACAGCCCCATGGGTCTCTTAAATAGATCCCATACAAACAATAATTAGACTTCTTAATTACAATAATTAGAAACGTAGACTTAAGACTAAAATTAGTCTTTACATGTAAACAAATGGTTTGTTAAACTAACTACTCATGTAACTAATATTTTTGGAACCACACAGGCGACCGACGTCGGTCTCTGTCTGTCTAGAGATGACCGATGTCAGCCAATCCATGACTATTGTTGATAGCTTCTTGTCTACTCCTGACCAACATCGATTGGCCTGACTGATGTCAGTTATTGTGACACTCAACAACCTCCTCCATGTTTGCATCAGTGAAGCTTTTAGCTCCTAAACCTAACAACATCTACGTCCATGGTTGACCAATAATAACTAGTATGTAGGAGATTTTTGGAAAGGATGTCCTCATTGGTTTGAGCCCCACATGTGAGCCCCACAAAATCCTTCATGAACATACCTCAATGCTAATCCATCTTCTACCTAATTAAAATAATGAAGTAGAGTTCCATCAAAGCTTATATGGTAAAGAGTTAGTCCAAGTAAGGTATATCAATAGGCTTGCTGTGTGAAAGCTTTTTGTTGCTTATGTGAAAATTTTGGTTGGAAGAATTGGTCATGGAGGTAATTATATAATTTGGAATACCAACTAGAACTAGAACAAAAAATATCACATGTCATTTCAATGGCCAACAATTCATGAGTAGGTGCTATAAGATGTTCAACAAAGAACTGATAGTCTTTTGCCTTGTCTATGTTGTAGATCAAATAACCAGTGGTAGCTATGACATCTATTATCCTATTATTGGCCTGAGGTATGTGTTCAAATTTTTTGTGAATAATTTGCTACTTGAGAATGTCCACCATGTATTTATATGGTACTAACTTATCATCTTTAGTTTGAAAATGGTCTTTAACCTGATTAATAATAATTTGGGAATCTCCATAAATTGGTAAATGTTGAATGTTCTATTGTACTGCTAGATGAAACCGTACAATGAGTGCTTCATATTCAACCATGCTATTTATATAAATTAAGATAATACAAAATGATTTGGGAATGAGATCTCCCTATGGTGTGATGAATATTAATCCTTCTCCTAATCTATGAAATTTGAATAACCTATCAAAATACAATTTCCATAGCTACTCCTCAAAAGGCATTTCTATGACAGTCATGATGCATTTATCTAGGAATGCAAAAGTAAGTGGTAGAGTATCTAAAATTGGAGATTTGGTAAGTTTATCTATAATTAAATGTCCCTTAATGGCCTTTTGATTGACATATTCAATCTCAAAGTCACTTATAAGCATGATATACTTAGCCATGCAACCTTGTAAAGTTATTTTTTATAGTAGATACACGAGGGGTTATATTTTGGTAATGAATATGGTCATATTATTGAGCATATAATGATGAATATTCTAGGCTAAAAAGACCATGGCTAAACAATCTTTTTCAATTGGTGTATAGTTGTGTTCATATGTTACCAGTGTATGGCTTAAATAGTACACTGCATGTTCTTTCCCATGTTCACCATGTTGGGCTAAAAGTGCCCCTAGGGCATATTTAGTGTCAGATAGGTAAAGTAGGAATGGCCTCCCTATAATTTTTGGTAACATAATAGATGGATTGGCTAAGTATTCCTTCAAGTGTTCAAAGGCCTTCTTACATTCTTCATCCTAGATAAATGTTTTACCTTTCTTCAATAAATGAGTGAAAGGATGGTATTTATTGGCCAACTATGAAATGAAGCATCTAAGAGACCAAATTTTGCCTTGTAAACTATGAAGCTACTTCAAAGTGGAAGGTGGTAGCATCTTCATAATGAATTTAACCTTGGAAATATCAAATTCAATGCCTTGATGAGAGATAATAAAGGATAATAGTTTGACTGAAGTAACATTGAAGACACACTTCTTGGGATTAAGTCAAACCTTGTACTCATGAAGCCTTTCAAATATCCTTCATAGTAGTGTTAGATAATCTAAATGGATCTTAGATTTACCTAGTATGTTATCAACATAGTCTTTAATAATATCATGCATCATATCATGGAATATAACAATAATATCCCTTTGGTATGTTGTCCCGAAATTCTTGAGGCCAAACAATATGATCTGATAGAAAAATGTTCCTCAAAGAGTGGTGAATGATATTTTGTGTTGGTCTTCTAGTGTAATCCCAATATGGTTATATCCTAAAAATCCATCTATGAGGGAAAACATTTCATACCTAGCTGTGGAGTCAACAATCATGTCAATGTTCGATAGAGGAAAGTCATCATTTAGGTAGGCCTTGTTAATATATCAAAAATTAGTGCACAATCTAATACCTTCTCACCTTTTACTAATAAGTAAAATATTATATATCCACTCTAAATAATCAATAAGTTTAATACATCTTACATCTAAAAGTTTCTCCAATTCTTTCTTGACCAATATGGCAATGCAAGGATGCATTTTCATCAGTTTTTGCTTAACCAAATTAACATCTAGATGAACCACAAGATGGTGTAGGACCAATGATGGATCTAAACTTGAAATATTAGAGTAGGACCATGTAAAAATATCTATGAATTCTCTTAGAAAATATGTAATAACCTCACATTCCTCCATAGTGAGAGGCACACCTAATTTAATCCACTTGGAATCATCTAGAGTCCCAATGTTGACTTTTGTAGTATCTTCTACAAGGAAAGTTGAGCCATCTTCTAGAATAGTTGGCAAATATGTAAATTATATGGTAATGGAAAATTCATCTTGATAGATTGGTTCTTCAAGTTCTCCCAAATAAGATGAATCTAAATCTCATAATTGTGATAAGGGCTATGTAACAAACACAATAGGGCACTCTCAAATAATATGATCAAAAGCATGCTTCTTCTTTGTACTGAGTTTAGACCTAAAATCAAGTTTGCTACTGGTGGTTTCCTAAGATTAATTTGAGGAAGGGTGAACATACCTATCTAATAACACCTTAAATAGGTTTTCACCAATAGAGTGGCCTTTTTATTTACTTTTACCTTAGTCTAAAATCACTTCAAAGAGGTTTTCACTTTAGAACTTCAATGTTTTATTTTTTTTGTTTTTGGCTAAGGGTGTTCATTTACTCTCTAAAATAGGTAGCAAAATCCAATTAGATAGAGAACCCATGTTTATGGCTTCCCAAAGGAAAATTATCTCTCAGGCCCAAAAAATCACAAAAGCCTCATCATTAACTCATCTAAAGGCACTACCAGTTATTGTTGGTCCTAGTCTATGAGTTGGAAACATTAAAGGGTAAGTGGTTAATGTCATATTACTAGTGTGATGGTACAAATGGTGTATGGGTTAAATAAGTTAGTACTGGATAGGATTTTATACATGCTATGATCAAAATCTACTTTGCTTCTAGTATCATCATCACTAGTCATTGGTGTAGGAATAATACCATACCATGAGTTCCTTTATATTTGTCCATAGAAATGAGATCAATAATACCCTAATGATTTCCCCTATGCCTCCAACTTCATAAGATTGGTTATCCATATTCCTATTAGGGATGAGATACTTTGTACTTCGGTGAAAATAAACCAAATTATCATTGTATATCCAATAATCGTTAGTGGTCGATGTGAAAACAATAAACACTGGGTTATGAATCTTTCATTTTCCCTTTTGTTTTCATTCCATGCATATTGACCTAGCTTTGGGCCTTCCATAGGACTTGGGTTTTTACAGAAGATAGGCTATATGGAAGGTGTTATTCAATAAGTAATCCCCTATACTTTTATCTAAAATATTAAAATGATTGGTAATGTCAATATGACATTTTTAAAAAGTTGAGTTAAGCTTGTCTAGATTTATGTAATTGGTCTCTGACAATTCAAAAAGTATACTCTTGTCTTTGTATGTATTTAGTATGGTTTCAAAGCCAAAAAGGTAGTTATAACTCTCATACTTAGCCTCTAAATGCTTAAAATATTGATATAACTATAATTCTCCATGAAGAGTCACCTCTATCCCAACATGAGAAAACTTGATACACTAGTGCAAGGATAAAGGTATTGCATAGATCTTGTGTATCCATGGTCTACCCAAAAGTAAATTGTATGGGATGCATATATGTAGAACATGGTAAAGGGTGTTGTGGGGTCAAAGGCCTAATGACAAATAAAAAACTAATGGTTCCTTTCGATTCTCACTCTTCAGTGTCATAGGACTTGATGGTAATGGTATTTGGCTAAAGGTTAGTTTTTGTATATCCCATATTCTTGATTAAATTCAATGATAGAATATTAAGTCCCAATCCATTATCTATGAGGACAGATTTAATTTTATTCCATATTATCACAACATCAATGTCTAATGGGTTATGTGGAGAGGGATAGGGATGGTATATCACTTAGGTCGAATTCCAATTTCTTTCTTAGGGCTAGGTGTCCAATCAAATCTTGAAATTTGTTTGGCATAATGTCATTGGGCACTTGGGACTAGCCTAAGAGTTCATTAAGGATATTATTATGGATGGTGGACTTACACAAGAAATGTAGAACATAGATTTATATGGGTGTCTTTTGGAGTTGTTCCATAATATCATATGTTTTCTCCTTAACAATGTTAATTGGCTTACTTCTAGTTAGTATAGTGCATTGGATTAGCTCATTGGTAGAGGGTTGTAGGCCTTAGATGGTGTCTTTAGACCAATGGGTTATGATTGCATAATATGGATTGGGTAAAGGACCATTGTAACTAGAAGATGATGGAGATGGGCTAAAGAAGGTAATTATTAATTGTCAATGTGTTTAGCTATGGTCACTGGTCAATGAAGGGTTATTGACATAAGGACCCAAGATGATAATCCTTGGTTGTTATTACACTTGGTTGGGGTCACAAGTCAAATAAGGATTATTGGCATTAGGAGGCTGATAAGAATTTTTAGGTAATGGTCTTGGTCTATTTTTATTTAGTCTCAGATTAATGGTAATGGTAGATACATGACCACCCTAAATATGACCTACAAATTTATTGTAGTCATGTGCAATTGCATGATAGGGCTTGGTTATTGGGGTCATTCTAGCCTTGGATCCATCTATTTTTGGTTGAATTTATTATTATTTTTACTATGGTTTTTGTTTTTACTTTTGTTGATTAGTATTATTATGTTGTGGAATTTTTTTTGGTAGATACCCAGGTTTTGATTGGAAGTAGACACTATATTATCCAACTAAATATCTTCATTTTATAACATATTCTCAATGAGCTAATTCATATACACACAATGATGTATAGAATGTCCATGGACATGATGGTATTCATGAAAGTGTTTTAGAATCAACCAACTAATCATATTAGCCACAACTAATTTAAGAAATACTAGTTCAATAGGCTCACCAAGGTAACTAAAGACTCTAGATTATGGTTTTATTCTTGGAGTAGGGGTTTAAAAAGGTGGTGGTTTTAGCATTTGAGGAGATGGCCTAGGTTGAGGCATATATTTCATTTGTTAGATAAGATATATTTGTGGATTAAGCTATTTGTATTTTTTTCACCATTTGAACATGACCTGACTAATTGAATCCATCACCAAAAACATTATTGTTGTAGTTGTATGGCTTAGGTTTTTTATAGTTATTATCCTAAGTGGGTGAAAATGCTTACATTTAGACTGGGATAGGGCTTTGACTTGGGCCTAAATTTTGGTTTTGTATATGGTTTTGGTTTGAAAAATATAACTTAATAATCCATTTATTAAGGAGGGTTTTTTAAATATATATACCTTTCTCAATGATCTCCTTGAATGTGTGAGTGCATTGAAGCTCCAAGTGATAAGATATTTCATTGTGAAAATTTTTGGTAAACATAATTGCCAATTGTTTATTTGGTAGATTATGGGTGAAGTGACTAGAAAGTGATCTCCATCACCATAAGTAACTTGTAAAGCTCTCACCAATTTTTTTTGGCCTAAATCAAATCAATTACTAAAATATCATGCTCAATATTTTAGGAGAAATGTTGTATAAACTTATCTAAAAGATCATCAAAATTAGATATTGAGTTATTTGACACCTTAAGAAGCTACTCTAAGGCCTATCTAGCTAGACTTTAGGGGAAAATAAGTAGGTAAATGTCACTATAGGCCACGAGATAACAAGCAATGAAAAACTCTTCTAAATGCTCCCTAGGGTCTCATTTACCCTTATATTTGTCAAAATTTGATGGATCATAACTCAGAATAAATGTTATTTAGAGATACTCCATGTTAAATGGATATGATCACACATCATCAAATTTGAACTTCTTAGCCTATTTTCCGATCTAAATGGTTGAAATTGCATCCTTCATCTACTATAGTTCTTATACCAAGAAACTTAATGGCATAGTTGGTTGTGGTTAATGTTGAGTGATCAAAGTTTGATTACCTTAACTAGGGTATAGTGGGGTAATAGAATATTATGGAATGTTTGTTTGATGGACTAATTTATAACCTCCAATTAGGATTGTGGCCAATTTCCACCCAAAATGCACATTTTGGGCTAAACACACTAAAACATGCTAAATGATGTGAAAATGATGTATTCAAGTGTCAATTTTGGCCAGGGTATCTCTAAATGGGGAAATGCAATTTATGGGCTAGCTAACTTTGATCAAATCATTTCGAGTCAAAATGACAATTTTGCACCTGGGTGCTCTAGATTGCTCTTTCCTATCAAATCTTCTGTATAAGATGTGTGCCTTTGTTATTTGTTATTGGTAACTTCTTAAATGGGGATACGGTTCTAATGCATCTAACAACACCTTCCAATTTTAATCCAGTCAAATTTTGTACTAATAACAAGGCATTCTAATCAATTTGAGTAATTTGTGCACAAAGTGATTAATCATGCTTAAGAGCTAATTAACTCAAATCAAGGTCTAATTAAGAATTCCATGGAAAATTGTTGAATAATTTTTTTTTGGAAATGTATATTGAATATCTACATCATTAGGTGACCTCATTTCTTGGGAAGACATCCTTAGGCCATAAATGCCACAAGTATTAGGATTCATGCCCTCCATACCTCATCAATGCCTTCCATGATTCCCTACATGCCTCTTAATTTCCCCTTCTTCTAGTGTCATGATGAGGATACTTACATACTTAATTCTAAAAATTGAATTAATCCTTAACCACACATCTCAACCTTGATTTTGGCGGTTCAGGTTGATTTTAGACATTCTCAAAAATCTATAAATAGAGAGGCCATGAACATCATTTTTAAAGACTTGATTATGCAAAGTTATGATGCAAAAATGGTTCCCAAAGCTTCAAGAAACTAGTGTTATCATTTCAAATTGATTCCAAGCCAAGCCAAGCCACAAGCAAAGGTGCCAAGGAGAGATGGAGGTAGCCAAACTTCCATTTCCAAGGACTTCATGAGCAGAAAACCAAGAAAGACACTACTACAAAGGAATTTGGAGCATCCAAGGTAGGTGAAATAATTCTTGTGTTTTATTACTTACTTTTTAGTTGTATTTATCATTTATCTTTGTTAACTAAGCTCTCCCTAGTGTCTAGGCATAGAGGTGTTATGCTATTAGTGTTTTTCTTTCATTTTTTTTTCATTTTGGAACTAACACCATACTAACCATCATATCTTAAGTCAAATTCCTAGATCACATTATGGCATGCCTGATGGGACTAGACATATCTCACACCTGAAGAAGATCATTTTTCAACTCTAAAATATTTATTTGGACCTTTAAAACTCTTGTAAATTGATTTTTTAACTTTATTTTGCCATGGTTTTACATAATAACCAATGTCAACAAGTAAGACCGATATCAGTTAGATGGCTTAATTGACGTCAATTAGCAAAAATGACATTGGTTAGATTTTAGTTATCCAAGGTAGCTGTCATCAATTGTAAATAACTGACATTGGTCACTATGTTTTTCCAAAAACATAGACCCAAAAGCTATTTTTCCAAAGTTCATTGTTTCAAACCAAAAAATGCTTCAAAACTAAAGGACATGCTAACATTTTTGCTATAGGACCAAGCTTGATATTTGCTCAAAACATGTTTAAATCACCTTTGCATGCTTAAAAATCAATTAGGAACTTTGTTTTGGTGTTTAAAAATTTTATATGTTTATGATGAATGCTTTCAAAGTTTACGACTAAGACAAAAAAGTCAAAAGAACACCACCTCACTTTAATTTGGGCTTAAAATTGAACACACTTGTTAATTCTTGTTTTCAATAGTTGTTTTGATCAAAATTTTGTTTGGAAAAAAGAGGAATGTTACATGTATGCTCTTCCATTTGTCCCCTATAGGGAACCTTTAGAATCAAAAGTGTTATTCCTATTTCAAATAGCCTAGTCCAAGGCTTGGAAATAAAGTCATCTAAATCACTCCCCAAAAACTCATCAAATTTTGGGTGACCTTGAAAATGACCCTAAAGTCTTTCTATTTCATGCTTTCTTTATTTTTATGCAAACTTGGCTTGGAAGGGGGACGCCATCACCTCCCACAAGTTATTTAGGGAAGCTTTGATGTGGGGTTTCATCTCTTGACATTAATTGAATTTGGATCCTTTGGAGTTGCACATGGGACACAATGGCACTTTGGACATCACACTACACTGAGAGAATAACAAGATGTAGTGGTTGCAAAAAAGGACTAGACCTTTTTATAAAAATCAAAGTGATACAGAATCAAAATACATGCTTTTATTTTGCATTATTTGGTGTGAAAGTCATTGTGAAATTGATTCCCCTAGATCATTCAGAAACTTGTTAGATCTTAGACAAATACTCACTTACCATGGAAGTATTGTTGGTGCAAGGTATACCTCAAGGTCCATGTTGTAGTACTATGTCATGTCCCCTTTTTTGTGGACATTGACAGACTTGATGATTAGCCTATTATACAACCTTCGTAGGCTAACAGGATGGATAGAGGGTCATAATGGAGCTTGGCTTGAATTTGATTCGGCAAATTTCTACATTTGGTTTTCATTCAGGGTCTTTCAGACATGTTTACTTGATGCTCCTATTATTTAGGGATATTTGACATGCAGCAGAGCACCTTTATTTTGGTTTGGTCATGTGCGAAATCACTCCCTGATTCACCTGCTTTGATTGGTTTGAGGATCCGACATATATTGAGGGAGATATTAATATTTGATTGATTTAATCAAATATTAATTATTTGGTCTCATTAATAATTAATTATTAATTATTTGGTCTAATTTTAAATTAGAAACCCTAATGCTAATTTAAGAAACCCTAATTAGGGCAAGCATATCTTTTGAGGGTATAAGGGTTTCACATGGAGGCCATTATTGATTATGCATAGATTATTGATTATTGAAAATTGAAGAAATTCTTCTGTGAAGACTGAGCCAAGGGTTCCAGGATTCCATTGCAGTGGAGAACGTCAACTCTTCATTGTGTGCGATTTAGAGGCTGTGAAATATCAGCTGATTTATTGCCAATTTGAGAGATAGCTTCATCCAGAAGTTATCACAGAGGTATATAGATTTGAGAGATAGCTTCACACAGAAGTTATCACAGTATTCCAGGTATTTCTTGATTTAGTTTATGTTTTGTTTTAATAAATCATACAGAGAGAGATCTGCTGTATTAGACACCATAGATTTCCAGATTAGGGATCAAACAGATAGGTTGTGCTAAATTGGCAGCCGTACGAAGTCCGTACAGGTCCGTAAAGATCCACGCAGGTACCAAACTCGGTAGGTAGAGAGATTCCAGTGACCGACATCGGTCGACTTTGGACTGACGACGGCAGAAATCTGACCGACAGTGACCGACGTCGGTGAGATATCGACCGACGACGGCGTCTGTGTGTCGACGTAGAAAAGCTGAGACTTCCAGAATTGCAAGTTTATTCCCAGTTTGCATGAATTCAGGGTTTTAAGACCATATATGTAATATTATTTGATTTGCACAAGAGAGGACTGTATTTGTACTCATCTGAACTAGTGATAAGATCTTTGATCTGCTATTGTAAGATTTACTATGGTTATTGTTTATCTGTAATCTGAATTTATTTTGCAAAAATTGGATCTTTGATCAGAGCTTTAGAGTTTATATATTCCCAATTGGTTGGGGATATCACAGTGGTATCAAAGCTTTATTTGCTATATATTAGAGTTGTGTAGAGACAAAAAGAGGCCCTAAGTAAGGGACATCATAATGGTATCAGAGCCAAATTCCTGCCATCCTGTTGGGCACATCAGAACTAATGTCTTGCCATTTTGTTGGGTAGCTTGGGTATCAATATGGCTTTAACAGATGTCAAAGATTTGGAAGGAAGAATGCACAATGCGAAGAAGAAGCTAGATAATCCATTCCAGCAAGCAGATGACATTCTAAAAACATTGGAGGAGTTAGAAACTTATTTGAGCAAGGTGGAGCAATCAAATACTTATGATATGCAAAGAGCGTTATCTCCAGTATTTAATTCATTGGTGAAGCCCCGATTATTGAGACATCATGATGAGGTGGTAAGACTTGCAACTCTCTCTTGCATTAGTGAAATCATGAGGATCATAGCTGGTTTTGATTTTTATGATGATCAGATTATGAGAGAGGTACTTTATGTCATGGTAAAAAGCTTCAAAAAGTTGGATAACATTAGAGACCCTCATTTCTCAAGGAGGGCAAGACTACTTGAAACATTTGCAAGGTATGGGTTTGAAAACATTATGATGTTAGTAGGTTGTATTGGTGAAATTCGCATGATGTTTAAAATATTTTGGAATATTTTAGATGAGTTTCATTCTAGCAATATATTGGCATCAATGCACTCTATTATGTTCACAATCTTGTTTGAGGAGGAGGATAAAATTTCTAAAATTTTGGCAGAAGATTTATGGTATGTCTGGACATAAGGGAGAAATGTCTCACCTAGAGCTTGTATGTGGTTAAAGAATTTAATTAATAGGCCCAAGGATCGTAGTGCTTTCCCTATGACATGCAACCACTTGCATGATGAGTTTGACAGTCATGTTGATCCAGTATAGGGAGATATTAACACATCTTCAGGTAATGATTTATCTGCATTATCTTCACAGGCAGGAGTAGTTGAGGATGTTGTGGATGAGCTTTGTCATAAGGTGAGTTTAACTCAGGAGTTAGACAGTGAGGATGAGTCTGATGCTTGCATTTTGAGTGTGGAGGTGTACTCAGATGTTAGTACACTGAGTGTGGGTGATGAGTATGTTTCTATAGCTGCTTATGAGGAGCATGTGGTTGAGGCTCACACACATATTTAGGACTTGGAAGTACCTGATTCTGAGGAGTTTGGGATACCAGTGGAGTCGAGTCTCCAGATTGATTCTTCTCACACATTTGATAGTATGGTATAGTTGGTTGTGCCACTGTTATAGAGGGATCAGTTATGGGATGGATTAACACCATCTTTTGTAGATGGAATTTACAGTTGCCAATTACACAGCCTACAGTATCGACACATCCAGGGCAGTTTTGATTTCAAAAATTGGTTGAGTTGTGTTTGCCAATTTGATTATGGGTTCCTCTTTGTTTTACTTTTGATGATATTGCAGGTACTCACATTGATTCACAACAGTGCAGATCATAACTACATTTGGGATCCAGGTGGATCGAGTAGTTCATTGTTCCGAGATTGCTTGGGGACAAGCAATTTCAGGAGGGGCGGATTGTCATGTCCCCTTTTTTGTGGACATTGACAGACTTGATGATTAGCCTATTATACAACCTTCGTAGGCTAATAGGATGGATAGAGGGTCATAATGGAGCTTGGTTTGACTTTGATTCACAGAATTTATACATTTGGTTTTCATTCAGGGTCTTTCAGACATGTTTACTTGATGCTCCTTTTATTTAGGGATATTTGACATGCAGTGGAGCACCTTTATTTTGGTTTGGTCATGTGCAGAATCACTCCCTGATTCACTTGCTTTGATCGGTTTGAGGATCCAACGTATATTGAGGGAGATATTAATATTTGATTGATTTAATCAAATATTAATTATTTGGTCTCATTAATAATTAATTATTAATTATTAATTATTTGGTCTAATTTTAAATTAGAAACCCTAATGCTAATTTAAGAAACCCTAATTAGGGCAAGCATATCTTTTGAGGGTATAAGGGTTTCACATGGAGGCCATTATTGATTATGCATAGATTATTGATTATTGAAAATTGAAGAAATTCTTCTGTGAAGACTGAGCCAAGGGTTCCAGGATTCCATTGTAGTGGAGAACGTCAACTCTTCATTGTGTACGATTTAGAGGCTGTGAAATATCAGCTGATTTATTACCAAATTGAGAGATAGCTTCATCCAGAAGTTATCACAGAGGTATACAAATTTGAGAGATAGCTTCACACAGAAGTTATCACAGTATTCCAGGTATTTCTTGATTTAGTTTATGTTTTGTTTTAATAAATCATACAGAGAGAGATCTGTTGTATTAGACACCATAGATTTCTAGATCAGGGATCAAACAGATAGGTTGTGCTAAATTGGTAGCCATACGAAGTCCGTACAGGTCCGTACAGATCCACGCAGGTACCGACCTCGGTAGGTAGAGAGCTTCCAGTGACCGACATCGGTCGAATTTGGACCGACGACGGCAGAAAACCGACCGACAGTGACCGACGTCAGTGAGATATCAACCGATGACGGCGTCTGTGTGTCGATGCAGAAAAGCTGAGACTTCCAGAATTGCAAGTTTATTCCCAGTTTGCATGAATTCAAGGTTTTAAGACCATATATGTAATATTCTTTGATTTGCACAAGAGAGGACTATATTTTTACTCATCTGAACTAGTGATAAGATCTTTGATCTGCTATTGTAAGATTTACTATGGTTATTATTTATCTGTAATCTGAATTTATTTTGCAAAAATTGGATCTTTGATCAGAGCTTTAGAGTTTATATATTCCCAATTGGTTGGGGATATCACAGTGGTATCAGAGCTTTATTTGCTATATATTAGAGTTGTGTAGAGACAAAAAGAGGCCCTAAGTAAGGGACATCACAGTGGTATCAGAGCCAAATTCCTGCCATCCTATTGGGCACATCAGAACTAATGTCTTGCCATTCTATTGGGTAGCTTGGGTATCAATATGGCTTTAACAGATGTCAAAGATTTGGAAGGAAGAATGCACAATGCGAAGAAGAAGCTAGATAATCCATTCCAGCAAGCAGATGACATTCTAAAAACATTGGAGGAGTTAGAAACTTATTTGAGCAAGGTGGAGCAATCAAATACTTATGATATGCAAAGAGCGTTATCTCCAGCATTTAATTCATTGGTGAAGCCCCGATTATTGAGACATCATGATGAGGTGGTAAGACTTGCAGCTCTCTCTTGCATTAGTGAAATCATGAGGATCATAGCTGGTTTTGATTTTTATGATGATCAGATTATGAGAGAGGTACTTTATGTCATGGTAAAAAGCTTCGAAAAGTTGGATAACATTAGAGACCCTCATTTCTCAAGGAGGGCAAGACTACTTGAAACATTTGCAAGGTATGGGTTTGAAAACATTATGATGTTAGTAGGTTGTATTGGTGAAATTCGCATGATGTTTAAAATATTTTGGAATATTTTAGATGAGTTTCATTCTAGCAATATATTGGCATCAATGCACTCTATTATGTTCACAATCTTGTTTGAGGAGGAGGATAAAATTTCTAAACTTTTGGCAGAAGATTTATGGTATGTCTGGACAAAAGGGAGAAATGTCTCACCTAGAGCTTGTATGTGGTTAAAGAATTTAATTAATAGGCCCAAGGATCGTAGTGCTTTCCCTATGACATGTAGCCACTTGCATGATGAGTTTGACAGTCATGTTGATCCAGTACAGGGAGATATTAACACATCTTTAGGTAATGATTTATCTACATTATCTTCACAGGCAGGAGTAGTTGAGGATGTTGTGGATGAGCTTTGTCATAAGGTGAGTTTAACTCAGGAGTTAGACAGTGAGGATGAGTCTGATGCTTGCATTTTGAGTGTGGAGGTGTACTCAGATGTTAGTACACTGAGTGTGGGTGATGAGTATGTTTCTATAGCTACTTATGAGGAGCATGTGGTTGAGGCTCACACACATATTTAGGACTTGGGAGTACCTAATTCTAAGGATTTTGGGATACCAGTGGAGTCGAGTCTCCAGATTGATTCTTCTCACACATTTGACAGTATGGTACAGTTGGTTGTGCCACTGTTACAGAGGGATCAGTTATGGGATGGATTAACACCATCTTTTGTAGATGGAATTTGTAGTTGCCAATTACACAACCTACATTATCGACACATCCAGGGCAGTTGTGATTTCAGAAATTGGTTGAGTTGTGTTTGCCAATTTGATTATGGGTTCCTCTTTGTTTTACTTCTGATGATATTGTAGGTACTCACATTGATTCACAGCAGTGCGGATCATAACTACATTTGGGATCCAGGTGGATCGAGTAGTTCATTGTTCTGAGATTGCTTGGGGACAAGCAATTTCAGGAGGGGCGGATTGTCATGTCCCCTTTTTCGTGGACATTGATAGACTTGATGATTAGCCTATTATACGACCTTCGTAGGCTAATAGGATGGATAGAGGGTCATAATGGAGCTTGGCTTGACTTTGATTCACAGAATTTCTACATTTGGTTTTCATTCAAGGTCTTTCAGACATGTTTGCTTGATGCTCCTATTATTTAGGGATATTTGACATGTAGCGGAGCACCTTTATTTTGGTTTGGTCATGTGCAGAATCACTCCCTGATTCACCTGCTTCGATCGGTTTGAGGATCTGACGTATATTGAGGGAGATATTAATATTTGATTGATTTAATCAAATATTAATTATTTGGTCTCATTAATAATTAATTATTAATTATTTGGTCTAATTTTAAATTAGAAACCCTAATGCTAATTTAAGAAACCCTAATTAGGGCAAGCATATCTTTTGAGGGTATAAGGGTTTCACATGGAGGCCATTATTGATTATGCATAGATTATTGATTATTGAAAATTGAAGAAATTCTTCTGTGAAGTCTGAGCCAAGGGTTCCAAGATTCCATTGCAGTGGAGAACGTCAACTCTTCATTGTGTGCGATTTAGAGGCTGTGAAATATCAGCTGATTTATTGCCAAATTGAGAGATAGCTTCATCTAAAAGTTATCACAGAGGTATACAGATTTGAGAGATAGCTTCACACAGAAGTTATCACAGTATTCCAGGTATTTCTTGATTTAGTTTATGTTTTGTTTTAATAAATCATACAGAGAGAGATCTATTGTATTGGACACCATAGATTTCTAGATCAGGGATCAAACAGATAGGTTGTGCTAAATTGGCGGCCGTACAAAGTTTGTACAGGTCCGTACAGATCCATGCAAGTACCGACCTCGATAGGTAGAGAGCTTCCAGTGACCGACATCGATCGACTTTGGACCGATGACAGCAGAAATCTGACTGACAGTGATCGACGTCGGCGAGATATCGACCGACGACGGTGTCTGTGTGTCGACGCAGAAAAGCTGAGACTTCTAAAATTGCAAGTTTATTCCCAGTTTGCATGAATTCAGGGTTTTAAGACCATATATGTAATATTCTTTGATTTGCACAAGAGAGGACTGTATTTGTACTCATCTGAACTAGTGATAAGATCTTTGATATGCTATTGTAAGATTTACTATGGTTATTGTTTATCTGTAATCTAAATTTATTTTGCAAAAATTGGATCTTTGATCAGAGCTTTAGAGTTTATATATTCCCAATTGGTTGGGGATATCACAGTGGTATCAGAGCTTTATTTGCTATATATTAGAGTTGTGTAGAGACAAAAAGAGGCCCTAAGTAAGGGACATCACATACTATCATTTGAGATAAGGGGGTATAAAAACCCTATTATATAATGCACATTTAATTTTGGATGAACACTTAAAATACTCTCAAATGGTGTATATTAATTAATTCTAATAATACCAAAAAACCTTGTCAGTTTAGGATCTAAGAATGATTAATTAGTTGGTTTTGTCCTAGTTTAAAGTTTTTTTTGGAGTCAAAACATGGTGTAAATAAAAAATCCAAACCAAACACATAGTCCAATTTTTCCTTTGAACAAAGAGGCATTATGTTGTCTGTGTGAGATCATTAATTTGCCTTGTCCAAAGTTCATCAAAATCTTGAGAGTCATATCATCCACTTTGGCATAATTATGCTAATCAATTAAGTCTAAACCTTTACCAAAGTTTTTAAAGACCTTCACTTATAATATAAATTCAAAATTTTACCTTTATAAGTTCATAAGGTTGATGTGTTAAGTGGGTTCACCATTTGCACTAAACTTGAGGGAACTTAGGTTTAATTTCCAATTTGGGTTGAAGGTCGTTTAAGAATCATAATCATTATCATCACTTGATAGACTTAAGCCATTTTGTGCTAAACACTTGCACTTTGAGTCTATGCACCACAACATTTTGAGTCAAGAAAAGTAGTGTTATGCTATCAAAATTGTGATAATTTGTCTTTGGCTTAGAAAGTTTATGAAATCAACTTTTTTGTCACACCCTTTGGGTAGTATAACATCATTATAATGCCTAAAACATTTCAAATATTGTTTCATAGACCCTCTTGCTTAGAGTTAAAAATTTTTCCTACATTTTTAGACCAATCCAAGTGTACTTTTGTCTAAGATGGCTATACTATTCACTTTTATCTAGCTTTTTTATCAAAAGAACCAAGTTTTATACCACTTTTTGTGAGAAAATAAACTATTTCTAAAGTTCCTTTTTGTTTCAAACCTTATACCTATTTGATCAAGTTCATTTCTAAGAATAAAATTCCTAGTGTTTGTTATAAGTGTTTCAAATCCATTAGATTAAAACCTTCATTTATTGTCAAATTATAGCTTTTGATGCCATTTGGCCAAGAGTCTTAGCACATGCCTTGTTTGAGCCTAGATTTTGATGTCGCATTTGGCCAAAAGACCTAGTAACTTTTAAATTCCTAGATTAGATTGATTTAAAACATTTCAACCCTAGAGTTTGGCATTTTGATTTTAAGTTCATTTACTTGCTTATCTTTGTGTAAATAGTGAAATGTTAGATACTTCACACTAGTTTGTTTCCTCACAAATCTTTGTATAAAACATTTTAATCTTTTGACAAATCTAGACCAAGTTGAAACATCATTTGTTTTAGACATTATCCTTTTTATATTTTATATAACTCTTTGACCTTTTATCAAAAAATCATTAACTATGGATCCCAACATGTATTCCTACACTCTAGTGGACTCATATACAATCTAGGGATTAGTAATGTGGTTGCGTAGGAAGAAATGGTATAAGACCCCTATGCAGATAAAATTTATTATGAGATGGATTCTTATCCCTCTTATAATACTTAATTAGTGGCCCAATGTCAAGATCCATTGGCTAACTATCTAGTTAATACAACACCTTATTCAGAACAAGACCAAAATCAAACACCACAATACCTAGCTACAATACCTGTAGTGGATGAGCCAATACTTTAATAGTCATATTTTACTAATACAACTTCCTCGTATGATCTATTTTTGTTTGAGCGACATTTTTTAGAGAATAAAGATGAGATTTTGGTTAGATCCATAGAGGTAGGGGCCAAGTTTTGAATAGAATTCCCCCATGAAAATTTACCAAGACTAGTAAGAGTGCCCCACAATATCATTTATGATCAACAAAATTCTTCTAGAAATCCTATGGCTCTAGTCCAAATAGTGTATCAAGACCCTAATACATCCGATCGAGATAAAAACATCATGGAAGATCAATTTAACATAATACATATAGCATATCAAACCTACCTAAATATAGCATGTGATTTAAATTAGATGAACATAGTAAGTAAGCCTCTTATTGACCTAGTTCCTTCAATAGGAGTTTTTATAGAATTAACCAGACAAGATAATCCATGTTTTGACCCATTCATATAAAATTATTTGATAGATAACTTGATGCATATGCCCATTATTGAAGAAGTGTCTTTGACCTATACATAGAATAGTGAGCCAAATGTAGTAGACAATGTGCAAACAACATCCAATCTCGATCAAAATGGTAATAACGTGCAAATGACTAGCCAACAACATGCACCTATAGTTAATCCTATGAATAGGTCATCATACTAGGGAGTAGGAGTTTCTACACTCCAACCTCAACTGAATGCTTCCTCAAGTGTATAACCTATGGGATTAGGTAATCAAATAATGACCAATATCATGCCTCAACTACAAAATATGATGAACCCTACTCCTCCTCAAAGGGTAACAATTAGTATTCCACAACAACATGCATAATATAGTGTATTAATGTAATAGAGGAAAAATGCATTACCACCTCAATTAGGGGAAACTAATGTTTCACCTCACCAAGTAATGATAAATGTACCTCTTCAGTCATAGACTAATATGCTAATCCAAAACCAAGAAATGACTAGTCAACAACATGTAAATATTGGTTAGCAACATATGTTAAAATTACATCTTAATTTCACTTCCTCATAGGGATTCATGCAACATGGTGGTCCCCATGTTTCTTAGGTACCTACTAGACGACCATTGGTTTAAAATGTGCCACAAATCTAGAGACAAGGTCTTGGTACACAAGCTCCCACTCAACAACAAAGTTTGATTAGTTAGTAGCATGTCCCTTTTCAAGCATAATAAGCAAAATATAGTTATATCCCTCCATCCCAACCACAAAATCCTCCAAGTCAAACCTTTATCGCCAACTCAAACCAGAATATCACACAACTAATTATGTAATTTCAAGTACATCCTAATCTATGTATGCATATTATCAGTCCATTCCCCAACTAAATCAATCTACCCCAATAAGTATCTCCATCATACCCTGGTCAAAGTGTCCCATATGTGACCTCCCAACCATCTATCCAAACTAATATTCTCCCTCAAATCAATGTTCCTTATAGTTTCCTCTCCTAATAATTGAAACACATAAAGGATGCAATTTTTTCTATTCAAGTGGGGAAACAAACTAAAAATTTCAAATTGGATGATGTATGTTCCTATCCACTCAACATGGAGTATTTTCAAATATCATTTCCTCTAGGATATAAACCATTAAAATTTGATAAATACAAAGGGAAAGGTGACCCTAAGGCTCATTTGACTAAATTCTTTGTCACATTCAACCAATGGCATATAGTGATATATACCTTTTGTTGTTATTTCCAAGGAGCTTGGCTAGACAAGCCTTGGAGTGGTTTTTGAAGTTGCCCAAAAATTTAGTAATGGATTTTGATGATCTTTCTGATAAGTTTGTGTAGTACTTCTCCTATAATCTAGAGCATGATATTTCATTAGTGGACTTAAGACAAGAAAAGAAAAAATATGGTGAGAGTTTTACAAGTTATTTATAATGATGGAGATCCCTTGCAAGCCATTTTACCCACTATGTTTACTAAAAATTTGCACAGTGAGATAGCTTATCATTTAGAACTCAATGTGCACATACTTTCAAGGAAATCATTGACAAAGGCTTGTTTATTGAGTGAGTAATCATCAATAAATAAGTCATCAATATTAATTAAATTAATCAAAATTAAGGTACCAATTAGGGAAATGACCAACATCCCATTTAAGAGCCAACATCACAATTAGCCCAGGCCAATAACCATGAAAGACTGAATCAATTAAACCATAATAGGAATGTTGTGGGAAATAGAGTAATTGAGTCTCATAACATCTAAGTGGTGTAAAAATCATTTTTAACACCTTTTTACCATATTCTTACTCAACTAGTGCCACATGTGTAACAACCAAAACCTACACAACAAATAATTTAGTCGTTACCATTGCAAACCCCTCCTCTTAGGAGAATCATGCCTATATATCGTGTCTTTAGTGACCTAAGAGAACATATTAAGTCTATATTCTACAAGCTTGCTATTACTAATCTAATTAGTTGGCCTATACCAAAGCATTATTTGTAAGGCATTCTTTACCTTGATTGGTATCGTGAAAATGAGTTCTATGACTATCATTAGGTCAATGGGCATAATCTATGAAGATGTCTCCAAATCAAGCATTTAATTGAGAATATGTTGGAGAATAGGGAGATAACAATGGATAATTTTGATTTTACTTCTAATCAAACTCTTTGGATTTATCAAAACCCCTTTCCTTGACATAACAATCAGTAGCAACAAAATAATCAACAATAATAACAATAATGTCTAGTGTAGAAGCAAAATCAATAGTATCAAAATTAAATTTCAAACCAATAGAATCAACAAAATCTATAGCAAAACCCATAATGAAATAATAATGGACAAAGCCAAGGTTAAAACAGTAATAACCAAAAAACCTATCATGCAGTTGCACATGACTACAATAGGGTTATAGGTCATATTTTAGGGGGTAAAATTAATACCATCTCCATTAATCATAGACCAAGCGCTAATCAACCTAGACCATTTCTAAACAACCTCATTTAGCCAAATTACATAGATAATCCTTCTTTGACCTGGGAATGCATACAAGCAAACTAACAAACTAAGACTTCCCTTTTTGGACCTTCTATAATTCATTCTTGCCACGTGATCACATGCAAGTGCACTAGAAATCGAGACTTGTCATGTTTGGTTCCACACCATTCCAAACATTTTTTAGTAATAATGGTCTAGAATTTAATAGTGATTGTGCAATCACAACTTGAAGGTCAAAGATTACTATCCCAGGCCCATAACCATCTTCCACTTTTCCTATCATCCAACCAACCATTCAGCCTCAAAATAAACCATTCACTACTAACCAAGAAAAGAAATTTGATATTGTGGAACAATTATAGAAGACACCAACACAAATTTCTATTTTAGATTTGCTTCAAACAGTAATAATCCACAAGGATATATTGAATGAGTTTTTGACCCAATCTAATATTTCTAGTGACATATCCCCTGATCAATTTCAAGCTTTAGTTGGACACCTAGCTCTAACCCAAAAAGTCACATTCAACCAACGTGATATGTATTCCCTTGGCTTGCTCCATAATAATCCATTTTACATAGAATTTTATATAAGATAGCATAAATTTAAATGTGTCCTTATAGATAATGGATTATGCCTCAACATAGTGTCTCTAAATCTCATCAAGCTTCTTGGGTACATAATGGTAGATCTCCAACTATAAATAATAACTATCAAAGCCTATGATAATCAAGAAAGAGAATCACAAGGCACCATTAGTTTTGTAGTTATCATTGGGCCTTTGACTCATGATACACTTTTCCATGTGCTTGATCTTGAGTTGTCATAAAATATGCTTCTAGGAATGCCTTGGTTACATGAGATTCATGAGTCCTATCAACACTGCAATAATGTATCAAGTTTTTTGACTCAGGGATGGAAGTGAATATTCTAATAGATTTACACCCATATGAACATTGTAAGCATCTTGAGGCCAAATTTCAAATCTATAATTATTAGTATAGTATGAATCCAAATTCCAAGTAAGACAAAGTAAAGGTTATACTTACTGATCCTTCACCAGATAATTACATAGATCCTAATACCTTGGATTCCCTTTCCCACATGTTGCCTCTTGAAGATTCTAATCATTTCACCATTTCAAATAATAGACTGGGAGAGTATGTGACCCATGATACATTTCATATTGCCAATCTCCCTCAAAATCTAAAAACCTTTGGATGACTTAAAGTCATCCCACATATGTATTGGAAATAAAAGAATAAAGATAAGGGACCTGTCACATTTGTACCAGCATCTAGCCTAGGACTTGACCCTAATGAATCATTATTATACAATGACAACCAAGCTAATTGTTATAAAAATGCAAAGTATCCTATTCCCAATAGGATCATGGAGTGTCACAATTATGAAGGAAGAGTCCTCAAACTTAATCAAAAAGGAACCATCAAGCCAATTTATATAACTAAGTATGAAAGACCTTATGAACTTGGATTTAAACCATCTAGGGGTGACCCCACATATCTTATTCAAAATCCATCACTAGTGACTAGTGATTATGATACTACCAGTGAAGCAGAGTCTGATCATAGCCTCACCTTTGATAACCTAGCTAAAACCAACCTATTTGATAACAATGTCATTTTTACCCTTACCTTGGCCATTCATCACAACCCTTTACCATTATATTATCCCCAACTGATAGATTGGGACCAACAAGAATCTAGTCTATCAATTAATGAGTTCTAGAATGGTGAGGCATTCTATGACTTTTTAGGCCTTAGAGATAATGTTTTGTTGGGAGATCACAAATCAAGATTCTCAATCACATTGGATTTTACCACCTATTTTGGAGAGCGAGTGAACACCTTTAGCCAAAAAAAAAAAGTAAAACATTGAGGTCTCAAAGTGAAAACCTATTTGAGGTGATTTTTAACCAAGGAAAAAGTAAAGATAAATGCCAATCTAGTGGTGAAAACCTATTTTAGGTGCTATTATATAGGGGTATTCATTATTCAAATTTAGACCAAGAGACCACCAATGATGAAATTGACTATAGATCTGAGTTTAGATTTGAGAAAAAAGTATTGGATCAAATTATATAAGAATTTCTAATTGTTTTTGTTACATGCCTAGATCTCCCACTAGGGAACTTAGATTCATCATGCCTAGAAGAAGTTGAAGAGCAAGTCCTAACAAAGGACCCTGACATAATTTAAGAGTTCAAATCACTGCCTATTATCCTAAAATATAGTTAAACCCTTTTATTTGAAGATATAATAAATGCCAATATCAGAACTCCATCAGACCTAAAATGGATAAAATTAGGAGTGTCCCTCACTAAGGAGGAACATGACGTCTTTATAGCTTTGTTGAGAAAATTTGTAGATATCTTTGCATGGGCCTATTCTGACATGTCAAGTTTAGACCTCACCTTGGTTCTACACCATCTTGTGGTTAATACTGATGCCAAATCAGTAAAACAAAAGCTAGGTATGATGCATCCTCACATTGTTGTATTGGTAAAGAAAGAGTTGGATAAACTCTTAGAAGCTGGATGTATCTGATCCAATGACTACTCAAAATGGATCTCTAATGTGGTACCTATTAGTAAAAATATTGAAGGGATCAAAATTTGTACTAATTTTTGAGACATCAAAAAAGCTTGTACAAAAGATAATTTTACCTTGCCTAATATTGACATGATCATTGAATCCACAATAGGTTATGAAATGCTTTCACTTATGGATGGCTTTTCAGGATACAACTAGATCATAATAGCACTAGAAGACCAACATATAATAGCATTCACCACTCTTTGGGGAATTTTTTATTATTAGGTAATGACATTTAGACTTAATAATGTTGGATTTACATATCAAAGGGCCATGAATATCATATTTCATAATATGATGTATGATATTATTGAAGACTCTGTCAATGACATATTAAGAAAATCCAAAACTAGGGTTGACCATCAAGTAGTGTTGTGTAATATATTTGAAAGATTACGAGAGTATAAAGTCAGATTCAATCTAAATAAATATGTGTTTGGTGTAACTTCAATAAAATTACTTGGCTTCATCATGTCTCATAGAGGTATTGAAGTCAATTTAGCTAAAGTCCATGCTATAACTAAGATGCCACCACCAACTAATTTGAATCAACTCCATAGTTTGTAGGGTAAGATCTAGTCAATCTGATGCTTCATCTCTCAGTTAGTAGACAAGTGCCATCCATTTACACATATTTTAAAGAATGGAGTTTCATTTCATAGGGATGATCACTACTAAATAACTTTTCAACAAATCAAAGACTATCTTGTTAATCTGCCTATTTTATTACCTCTTATACTAGGAAATCCATTCTTGTTATACCTATCAGCTATCGACCATGCTCTAATGGCATTCTTGGCTCATCATGATGAAAATGGATAGGAGAACACCATATACTACCTAAGCCATACCTTGGTTACATATAAACATAACTATGTACCTATTGAAAAAGCTTGTCTGACCTTAGTTTTCATAGCTTAGAAACTATGTTATTATATGTTAAATAATAAGGCCATGGTCATTTCAAAATTAGATCCACTCAAGTATCTAATATCTAAAATATATTTTTAAGGTAGAATGGCTCAATGGATCATGCTTCTCAGTGAGTTTGACATAGATTATGCCAATCAGAAGGCAATTAAGGGATAAGTTCTTGCAGATCAACTTTTTGAAGTACCTCTCATAGACACAGCCACTCATGCTTAAATTTCTTGATAAATATATAATGACCATAATTAACACACCCCTTAAGGAGTAGCCCTAGAACCTAGATTTTGATGGTTCATTTACTGCACATATATCAGGGGTCAGCTTATTATTTATTAAACCATAGGGGGATCTAATACCTAAATCATTTAGAATCAACTTTCCTTACATAAAAAATATGACCGAGTATGAAGCAATTATTGTATGACTTTGAAAAGTAATGCATTAGAATATATCTCATCTCTAAGTTTATAGTGATTCTTAGTTAATCATCAATTAGGTCATAGATAATTTTTAGACCAAAGATGATAAGATGGTTCTATATAAATCCATGGTCGACACTCTTAAATAACAAATTATCAATATCCATTTTGAGCACACACCAAGGGATAGTAATAGAACTATAGACACCATGGATACTATTGGTTATCTAATTCAACAAATAGATAAAGGTAGAGAATATTAGTTCCTCATCAATAATTTATCAGCACCAACTCATGAACCTTCAACCATTGTCATATTTGTGATATTATTGGTCATAATTCTATCTGGTACTTAGACATTTACAACTACCTTCATGACCAAGTTCTACCACCTAACCTACCTAAAAAATAAACCAAATCCTTTATTCATCATTTTACTCATTATAATTTACTTGGATCCACCCTTTACATCATAGTTTTGATGGAAATCTACTTCATTATTTAACTTCGATAGAGTCTACACTAGAATTAAGAGAAGTTCACAGAGTATATGGAGCTCATTCTAGCAATGAAGTCCTATCCAAAAAGCTTTTGCATACTGGTTATTATTAGACCACAATAGATGTAGATGCCAATGCATATGTAAAAAAGTGTGATAAATGTCAATGGCATGCTAATCTGATTTTTGCCCTAGTAAAAACTCTAAAACTAATGTTGACACCATGGCTATTTTCTACATGGGGACTTGACCTCATTAAGAAGATTAACCCCACTTCATCTGATGGCCAAAAACATATTGTTACCACCACTGAGTATTTCAATAAGTGGGTTGAATCTATACCCATCACTTATGTGATTGGAAAGTAAATTTATAAATTCATTTTTAACCATCTTATTTTCTGATATGGTATCCCCTCTAACATTATATCTGATAATGTATGATCATTCAAGAACAAGGATGTAGACCAGTTATGTATTGAATACAACATCACCCAACATTTTCATAAAACATATTACCCTCAAGGTAATGGCCAAGCCAAGGCATCCAATAAAACTAATGTCAATATTCTCAAAAATATTGTCAATGATGTCAATCATGATTGGCACTTACAGATATTCCCTACCCTTTAGGCATATCATACCAATCATCATACCCCTATAAGAGCCACTCCATACTCACTTGTTTATGATACTGAAACCATCCTTCTAATTGAGGTCAAATTTACTTTACTACACATCTATTTTAATCATGTCCTAGATGATCATGACTATCAAGTAGCCCACCTATAAGAGCTAGAACTACTTGATGAGAAATGCATAGCTACACTCAACAATCTTTGAGCATATCAGAATTGACTCAAAGACCACTATAATCAGTGTGTTAAGTATAGAAAATTTGAACTTGGTGATCTTGTTATTAAATAAAACCAAAAGAATACCATGACTAAGAAGAACATAAGGGGAAATTCAAACCAAACTAGATATAACCTTCATCATCACTACAAATTATGGATTAGGAGCATACAGGCTCACCACACCAGATGGAGATGAACTTCTTGAGTCAATGAATATTATTCATCTTAAGTGGTACTATGCTTGAGCACTAAGGTGTATTGTCTATAAGGACAATTTTAGTTATGCCATTTCATCACTATTATTCTTTATACAAAAACCATCCTTATCCATCCTCTTTTCCATATCCACTTTTTGTTTGCATTCTATCAACCTAGTGTGTTTTAAAGCCTAGCTAGTTTGACCTTGGTTTTTACCATTCGTTATGCATTTTAAGCATCGAGGTATATGATTAGTTTCATTAATTGGTTTAATTACTTGAGACAGAGATCATATTTTGGAGTAGTATGATAGAAGTTTTGATAGTTGCATCCTTTATTTGTTATTCCTTTCTTACCACTAGTCTTGCTACTAATTATAACTACCTTTGGGAAAATTAGTACCATTAATCTATGCTATTGTGTCCTAGTTATAATTTACTATGGGAAAAATAGGGGAAACATTAAATTTTATGTACCAACTTGCCACTTCTTATGTCATACTATGCCTTTTTACCAACTGTTCCTATTTTATTTGAATTGATTGCTACACTAGTCAAATTCCTCCACTGTAAGGGTGAAACTATAGTGACTTGAGGTCCTAATCTGGGACCATGTAGGCAGTGCTCAATAATTTTTGAGGTCAAGTCAGTCACCCTAAACCACACTCTCATCATTTTTCAAGCAACTTAAGCTATGATATCACTATTTTGTGAGTAACCTAAGCTACACTCTCACCATTTTATGAGCAACCTAAATTTGAATGCTCTTTCCTTTTTATGAGATTGAACCATTTAGTGTCTCATCATTATTGATTGAGTTGAGATACTCCAAAACAATTCCAAAAACATTTGAAAAATTGTTAGAAAAGAACAAAAATATTGACCACTTCTTTGCTTTAAGGATTCCGGGAACCCTTACTAAGTTATAAACAAATCATTTGTCATTTAGTTTCCCCATCCTTTGTGGCCTTTTATCTCATGCACTTTTCATTTTTAGAAACCATTCCTCTTCTTCTATCACATCCATTCTATTTATTTTCCTTAGTTATCACATCCTTCCCATTCCTTAGGAGAATTACATTTAGCTTGAATTTTTTTATTAGATATCACATCCATAGAACTATGTAGACATCATCCACTTGCATAGTGCATATGGAGACAACTCATCCACCCCATTAATTTTCTTCTATTCCCCCATTATTGTTCATTTTTTAAGTTATCACTTATTTTCTAGGGGTAATGTTCGTAGGGTTTCTATTGCATTATTTATTTGTTTATTTCTGCTTATTTTTGTTTGTTTGTTTTCAGTATTATTACCTTGATTCAATTTATATGTGTTCATTGGGTGATTCCTTACCCATACTTACACTTGAATCCATCCATATTCATATGTTTACATTGTCATCATGGTTTCTATCATTGGTGCATTATTTTCTATTGAGTATTGGATTATGAGAGTCAATCCTTATGCATATTTTGGCCAAGTTCTCATGATTTTATACCATGATGCCTACCCACATGTGCTATAAGAAACCTCAACTTTAAGAAGTCTATTCAACAATGTGTCATCAACATCTCTTCAACATCGAATCCTGATTCAATCTCAATCATATCTTAAACAGAGTAATTACCATAAAATAATTTTAACTTGTATTAGTTCAGATGAGCATCTCCCTACTAGTAGGTTGTTTCAATTCATCATTACCCTTTGTGTTAAGTTATCATCATCCTCAGCCAATTTTATCATGTTTTCCATAATCAGGGTCTAATGATTATAACTACCTTTGGGTAAATCATTGTACACCATCCCACCTACATTTCTTAATGATTATAACCACCTTTGGGCAAATCATTGTGTTGTCACCACTTTACTTTTTTTGCATATACAGGGGCATGCTATTATTTTTTTAATCTATCCTAACTTGGGCAACTCCATCTTCTCAATGATTATAACCACCTTTGGGTAAATCATTGTGTTATCATACCACATTTCCACTATCAAGGTACAATGCTTATAATTACATTTAAACAAACCATTGTACACCATCTCACTTTCATTCTCAATGATTTTGATTACTTTTTTAGTTTCATTGTGTTTTTCACCCCATAATATTTCCTTTTTTTGGTCCTCTCACTTCACTTCTTTCTTTTCGAGGGACCATTTTTTGATCTACTTATGCCAACCATTCCCTCGAGGGGGCATCATATAGATAGTTTATCATCATTTTAGTTGTAGGCATACATGACCTTTTCATTCTTTGAGAAGATGATTCTTTGCTTATAGCTTGCAATGCCTTCCTAAATAGGGGTAAATTGTAGACACCTAAAACTAGCCACTGATAACCTCCAATTAGGCTTTTGACCAATTTCTACCCAAAACATACAATTTGGCCTAAAAATACTAAAAAACACTAAATGATGTGAAACTAATGTCTTCAAGTGCCAATTTTGGCTAGGGTATCTCTAAATGGGGAAATTCAATTTATGGGCTAGCTAACTTTGATTAGATCATTTCAAGTCAAAATGCCAATTTTGCACCTGGTGCTCTGGATTTCTCTTTCATATCAAATATTTTGCATAAGATGCATTCCTTTGTTATTTGTTTTTGGTAACTTCCTAAATGGGAATACAGTTCCAATGCATCTGACAATGATTTCCAATTCTAATCCATTTGAATTTTGGACCAATAACAAGGCATTCTGATCAATCTAAATAATTTGTGCACAAAGTGCTTAATCATGCTTAAGATCTAATTAACCCAAATCAAGGCCTAATTAATAATTCCATGAAAACTTGTTGAATACTTATTTTTGTAAATGAATATTGAATATCTGCATCATCAAGTGACCTCATTTCTTAGGAAGACATCTTTAGGCCATAAATGCCATAAATATCAAGATTCATGCCCTCCATGCATCATCAATGACTTCCATGATGCCCTCTATGCCTCTTAATTTCCTCTTCTTCCAATGTCATGATGAGGATAATTACAAACTTAATTCCAAAAATTGAATTAATCCTCAACTACACATCTCAACCTTGAGATAGATGGTTTAGGTTGTATCTAGACATTCTAAAAAATATATAAATAGAGAGGCCATGAACATCATTTTTAAAGACTTGATTATTCAAATTTATAATGCACAAATGGTTCCAAAAGCTTCAAGAACCTAGTGTTACCATGCCTAATTGATTCCAAGATAAGCCAAGCCACAAGCCAAAGGTGTCAAGGAGAGATGGAGGTAGCTAAGCTTCCATTGTTAAGGACTTCATGAGAAAAAAACCGAGTAATCCACTACTACAAAGGCATTTGGAGCATCTAAGGAAGGTGAAGGAATTCTTGTGTTTTATTCCTTACTTCTTAGTTGTGTTTGCCATTTGTCTTTGTTAACTAAGCTCTCCCTAGTGTCTAAGCCTAGAGATGTTATTTTATTAGTGTGTTTCTTTCATTTTGTTTTCATTTTGGAACTAACACCATACTAACCATCCTCTCTTGAGTCAAATTCCTAGAGCATAGGGGAATGGAGTATTGTGGAATGTTTGTTTGATGGACCAAGTGATCATGAATATGCATCTATTTATTAATATTAGGTTATTGATATGACATGTGTTGTTGGTAAATATTCTAGTTTAGATTAAAAATATGGATTTAGGTTAGAGGGAACTAGGGATGTAATAGAAGTATGTGGCCTTATAAAAGGTATTATGCTTACTGATTTTGATCAGGAACTTGCTATTGACTAGTCAAACTTGGGTGTATAAATAACACCTTCTATTAAATAAATCCCTATTTTTGAATATGTAGCATATATTGGGTAAAAGGAAACTATTACCTAATAGGTATTTTTATTAAGTTATCACCTATTTATTGAATAAATACCTATAATGAATTGGATGCTTATTGGGTGTTTGGCATTTGTCATTAACCAATAGGAATGTGTTATTGATTAGACAACATCTATGATGAACCCACTATGTGTTATGGTGGTACGTTGGTCTATGTTTGTGGTCACAAAATAATATCCATCACCTATTGAGGTAGGGTAACACTCACCAAAATTTGGGGTAAAATATTGGGTAGTTCTTGAATACTTATTCCCTGATGTTGTATGCTTGAAGAAGCAACTGGTTGAGGAGTGGGAGTAACCTACTATGGTTAGGAACCAAGAATTCCAACCCCATGTTTATGTGAACCAATCATAATATTAGCAAGAGGAAATAGATGTTGTAAATTATTTTAAGGTGCATTTAACCTACCTTAGTATAAATTGAGACACACTTGCATGTTATCCATTATGTTTGGCACATGGTCTTGAGTAGAAGCCATAGTCACTTCCTCAATGATTGGGACATTTAACATGTCACCTACTAGATTAATTTGGTAAAATGGGTCCATACTAGAATTAGTATGACCTAATGAATCAAATATTACTCATAATAAGGGAGCTAGCTCTATAAACAAGGTATTTGATATGGCCATAACATTGAATTTATGCACTAGATTAAGATAAGTCTGATATGCTTTCTACATTTGTGAGAATTGGTCTACCATGGGTCCCTTTCCATTTTCAATCACATTTGGATCTTAATTTGGCATTGACATAAGTGCCTAATGGTAACTAGTAGAGGCATGTTTGATAGGTTTGATTTGAGGTATGTTACTAGGTGTTCTAATTAGACTGGGTAAACTTTCATGGGGAAATTCTATAGGAAACTTAGCTCCTACCTTTATGTCCCTACCTAAAATCTCATCCATATTCTTGAGTAAGTAATGATAAAACAAGTATGGGTCATAACTTATCAGTGTGGTAGTGTAGTAGGGCTAATGTTGGAATTGTTTGATAATAGATGACATATTATCAAGGTATTGAGTTATTTGTTCTTATTCTTGGCCTAGATAAAGAGGTGTGATATCCAGGTATTGAGTTAATGGATATTTCCCTTGTTCTACATATTAATTTATGTAAGGAGGATATGGATTAGTCTCATAAAATACATCATCCCCATATGAGTCTTGAACAAAGGGATCATTCGTGAATACACTTTCGTAATTTAGATTATATATGGTCCCACTACATGTATATCAAGGTATATATTAACCTATGACTAATATCTCATGAAGAAAGGCCTAAAGTTCACAAAAAACTTGAAACAAAACCTTCACACCATATATATATATTTATCCATATAGATTTTAATGGGGATTTAGATATAGATTAAAGAGTCTAAGTTTAAATTTATGGGACCAGTGAGTGTCAGCCATGGATCTCATGATAAATATATTTATAGATAGATAAATAGATAGGGGAATCTCACACCCCCTTATATAGATATTGATATATGATAACATAGATAATAGAATAGATGGTGGTCTAAAAAAATGGTTGATGCTTGCAAACTTCTTGAAACTTATCTAAATGGAAAACTCAATATATTTCTGCAAATGTTTTAAAACTAGACTACAATGGATCTCTTATAAAAAATTATCAATAGAAATTTGGTCTAAAATATATCCAATTCTCAAAAGTATTTCTCACAAATGGTTAAATGAAAGGCAAATTTGAATCCTAGTCTTGGCAAGGTGTTTTAAACAAATCTAATCTAGGTCTAACAAGAAAAAAAAAAGTGTTAGGATTTTGGTGAAAAGGGACAAATATAGAATTAAAAATCCATAAAATATATATGAAAACTTTAAGGAAATGATAGGTCTTTGGTTAAAATGCACAAGTATAGACTTTAAAATAATCTAGGTCAAGGTAAAAACTTGCAATTAATATAACTCTAATGTAAATAGTTCAAAACACTTAACTCAAACTTGGTGCATGAATATTAAAATAAACTTGACCTTGGTAAAAAGTATTCACTATAGGTTGATTCCTAAAACTAATTGGGAAAGTCAATCTTAAGTAATCAAAATAAGAGTGATGAGTAAAGCATTCAAGCCCAAGTGATAAGTAATGCTCCAATGTAAACTAACTGTTCTTAGAGTTATACTTAAAAAGTGAGTTTTAACCTTAGTTTAGAGAAAAAAATCAACTTGAAGCACATATAAATAAACCAATTCCTAGATCTAGGCAAAGGGTCTTTAAATCAAGTATGGAATCAATCCAAGTTACACAATCTAAAGGTAATAGGTAAACATGCGATCCAAAATTAGGCAAGACCTAGGTGTAAACTGTTGATGTCTTAAAATTGTGCTAGATCTTAATCAACAACAATGGGAAGTTTCAAGCTGTGGGACAATGCGGCTTGAAAACAACCTCCAGATTTTAAAGAAGCTGGTCTCTTCTTTTGTATTGGGTGTTGGGGAAAAGGGATAGGAGACTAAACAAAAATGAAAAATGTAGGAATTGAAACCTAACTATGGTGATGCGCTTGAGAGTAATCCTAATATTAACTTGAGCACAGTGAAACTATTATGTGATTCTATTACATTTAAGAGTAGACAAGTGCATGATTAATGTAAAAGATTGGAATAACAGAAACAAAGGCTCACAACAGGGGAGTTTTTTGCTGAGATACATGAATTGTCAACAAAGGCATAGTGTTCAATCTTCTTAATAGAATCTTCCAATCACATTAGAGGCACAGAAGTCACACACAGTTATGTACAACTTTAGACTCCAAAAAATGGGACAGAAGCAAATAACATTTCCAATCACAACACTACAAAATCTACAACATAGACTACTTTGCAAATGACACAGATAACATCAACAAGGGCATAGTGTTCAATTTTCATATTGAATCTTCCAGTCATACAAAAGATGCAGAAACACACACAGTCATATAAACCTTTCAACTCAGGGAAATGTAACAAAAGCAAATGATATTATTGGTCAAAAAATTTGAAAGTCTAAAACTATGAGAATTCCCCCCTTTTTTTAGATTTTACAATTCTTCTTATTTTATAGCCCCGGATGTCTCCCTACACTTTCTTTCCCACATAATCTTCTCTGTCCTTCACTCATAGGGGATAAATAGACAGTGCCTTCAATGCTGTGGGTGGCTCCAAAAATCTACCTGATGAACTGTTTCATCTACTCAAATTAACTCCAACCAATTTTCCCTCCATTTTGCTTTTGGCAACCGATACACGGAACACTCTGCTATGTTTGAAATAAGAGAGGACACTTAGTCAATTTTTTGAAAATCCACTTGATCACCTAGAAGACACTAAAAATGACACTTGGCACCTTTTTCCTGATTCATCGAAGACACGCGGCTCTTTCTGGTCCCCTTTGGCTGTGTCGTAGTATCATTACGGGCATATATCAGACTCTTATGGATGGTAACATTTGGCAGCTTTTGTAGACTTTTGAAGTAATACCCAAGACCCACCACTATTTCATATTTCTCAATAGAGCTTGGCGATGATTCTCTCAGGCATTGACATGTGGAGACTTCCATGGCTTCGAGGAAGATAAGTGGCATCTTCCACTTCTTCTATGGATGGAGTAGAGGGGGACCCAGAGAGTGACACTTGGCAGCATTTGCTGCTTTGTGGTGCATAAGCAAAATAAAATGACACCCTTGTATATTGAATGGAAAGCATTGGACTCATGGCTTCTCAAATGCCGACACATGGTGGCTTGTGATTTTACTCCAAAAAGGTCTTTCAGGGCCTTCGCAACTGCCACTTGGCACTTTTCATCTTCTCTACTGCCTTATGGTGAAAGTCTTTGAATGAAGTACGGACACCGATATGAGACGTAGATGTTGACACATGGTGCATTCCACTTAATTGCTACTAGGTATGTGGCACGATCCATGGTTCTCAAAGGTTACAAAAAGGCAACTCAAGGGATGCCAACTGTCGACTTTGTCTCCTAAAAAGTGACACTTGGTAGCATCCACTTGAACTGATACTCAGGCAAAAATGAGATGAAGGAAACAAGAAGGGGAAAAAGACTTGCTTAAAGGGTGACACTTGGCAGCTTCTACTACATCTCAACACTTGGGCAAAATGAACCAGCCCTCTGCTTCAAAATTCTACCACTTCGCTCGAAGAACCAAAATTGTAGTACTCGAATAAAAAATAATTAAATACAACGTAGAGTAGGAAATTACTCTACAGTTATTGGAAACCATCAAGGCTTTTGAGCCTACTCAAAAAGAACCTGACTCCTGCTCGATCAAAATTTCAAAATTTACAGCTTTAAAAGAGCTATCTGGAAGATAGACCACTCATGGTCAGATAATCCTTGCTTGTTCTGCAACTAGTCAAAATCCAAATCCAAGCTAATGAGATCCTTGTACGAGAAGGTTTGTAGGACCTGGGTAGTGGATTTTAGCTTGGATTCTAGTAAGAAAATAGGAATTAGAACAATTTTGACCTTAGAGGTTAGAGAATCATCTCGCAAGCTCTGAAAAATTGTTTGATCCCTTTGCCTGGCTAGCATCAATGGTTGGATTTGGTCCACCATCAGCACCGTCCTCACATCTAGAAATAGGGAAGGAAGGCCCAGTCATACCAAATCTTCAATGTGTTACCTCATTTCATTGATGCCTTCTTTGATGACATCAAGATAGCTTCTATAATTGGTGGCTATGGCATTATGACTGAGCTCCTCATTAACCTGTTTCACGGTGGCCATTCTATCAAGAATCCCCATGGCTGCCAATGTTGCATCCCTTGAGCTGTAGAGCTTCTCCAATAAAGAATGAGAGTCTATAACTCTTTGGGAGATCATGGCTAGAGTGCTCTATACCAGATTCTTGACCATCTCGCACAGCTGCTATGTGTGGCATAGGAAGGTGAAAAGTGGCCTAAGCTAGAGAATATCCAAAGATATTCTCTCCCATACTGACTTGTAGAGTTCCTTCACCAGCTACACCATTTTGACACCTCTTAGCCTATTGGCTAGCTCAATTTCTAGTTGTGCAGTCTGGTGCTACTCTACCTAGAGCTGGGCTTGAAAAGCCACACCCTTGTTCTGTTCTTCTAGAAACCTTTGTTGTGATTGGGTAACCTATAGTTGGAGTCCTTTGACTCTTCCCTACAATGTTGCATTTTCCTGTCTTAGAGCTATTGCTGCATCCTTGGCAAGTACAAGCTCTACTTTCAAAGAATCATTTTGGGCTTGAATTGCCCATTGAGTCTAGAGGGAAATAGTATCTTGCAATTGTTTATGCAGACTAGCTATCTCATTGTCCTTCTAGTTTATTTGTTCAGACAAACTATTGCAATTTGCATTTTCTGTGGCCAGGTCGGCCTTCGTCTTCTATAGTCTCCTTGATATCCTCAAATAATCTTCTATGATCATAGAAGTGGATTCGGTCATGAGCTTGACTCTATCTTGAGGCCTGAACAGGGACATGTTGATGGCCACTACATTCAAGGTGTAGTCTTCTAGATGCATTTGTTCACTTGGCTTGGCAATTTTGGGTGATAAATCGGTCACTATCAGCTGCTATTGAATGGGGTCAAATTGTGACCTCAAATGTGGCACTGTTGGCACTTTATTCACTTTACTCCTCTTCTTCTCCAATCGGGCTTCTCTTGCCTTCTTTGTGGCATCAGCCTACGTCTAAAAAGTGGAAGGGGATGCAATATATCCCCCTATGAAGGGAAATCCTTGCGGTAGGCCATATTGGAGAACCATTGGCTGGCTAGGGGTGAGTTGAAGGGGCATTTTTTTGGGAACAGAGGGGGAGAAATAGGGTAACGTTAAGGCTTGAGGCATCAAGGATGAAGTGAATTGCAAAATGGGAATGGAAGTAGTGGTGGGAGGTGTCATTTAGTTGGGTGGAGGCATGGATTGAGAGGGAGGAGGGGGAGTAATTCCTACCTGAGGAGAAGTTGCAGTGCTTTGCACTGGGCACTATGAAGGCTATTCTTCCTCTTTTGTTTCTAATTGGGACTACACCCTTTTTCTCTTCCTGGGTGTTTCTGATGTTCCCACCATCTCTAAATCTCTTGTATAATAACCTAGTATGAACCTTTTGCAAGATAAAAACATGCTTGTTGCAAAAAAATTCACTAGGTGCCACAATCACAATGAGCAAGATATTTTCACAGGAATGCTTGAGAGTTTGTAAACTTTTAAAATTTTCTAAGGGATTTTTATGGGCCTACCAAGTCCCAAATAACATTAAATTAAGGTGACCGTTAGCAAATCCTACTCAATCTTTGGGAAATAGTGAGGCAGACACATTATGCGGCGTGAGGTACCTTGGATATTTTGAAAGATTTGGGGAAGCATTTATTGTAGCAAAAAATAAAGAATTAAAGAATTTCAAAGACACCGACTCTACATTTAAAATGCTTATTTTAAAGGAAAAGTGGGAAAGCAAAAAAAACAAAACAAAGCAATGCGAGAATGGAAACTACCTAACTATATTAATTACAAATCCTTATTTTCCTTTGAGATCAAAAATGAACATTCCCACATCCTCTTTATGACAAGCCAACTTGCGTGGCCATACTAGTGATTGCAACGGATATATCATTGATGGAATGTTATTTGCACTAGCCACACAGGTCTACCTGCACTCGAATGAGTCTGAGAAAAATGTGTATTCGACACCATGAACTCTTCTTGTCTTTGAATGCCTATCGAATACTAGTTCTTCATGTTATCGAGTGTCATCAAGAAATCATGGGCTATTAGTTCTTCATGCTGTGCCTTTTGATATCCATTATCTTTTGACACATCTTCTTCAGATTCTAGCTTTATTTCATCATCATGCTCTTTGATGACTTCATCCTCTTGCAAGGATGAATTAAAAGGCTGGCATCTCTTCTGCATACTCATTTGAATCTCAAGGCTTTCTTCTTCATCTAAAACCAGCTCAGTGCCTCTTATCTCAATGACTTGGTCAAGGGAGTGTCCATGTTCCTCCATATCCTCTTGTAGAGTGAGGAAAAAATTAGAAATGATCTCCTCCTCATTAGAAGTTAAAGAAAAAGCTTGTGGCTTATCCTCTTGCTCATCAAAAGGAGAGTCTATGGTGATCTCCTCCTCCTCTGTACTGATGAAATCCTCTTGACTAGCCATGAATTGAACGCACTCCTCTACAAATTTTTTAGCTGCTTCATCATCCTCTTTGGTCTAACTTAGAGACTCATCATCATGCTGAAAGATCTAGGGAGTGGTATAAGAAGTTTATTTTGAAGCAGGCTCAGGAATTTTCATGGAAGTGAGGAGCCTTTTAAAGAATGGTGTGGGAGAGTTGAGGAAGAAGTGAGGGTCTGGGGTCCTCCTGACTTGCTGCTAACATGGGCTCTGCATCATTGGGGAATTGACCTTGCCCATGAATAGGGGTGGCATATGCTTGATCTAGAATTTGTGGTGGTGGATATGAAGTTTGGTAGATTTGGTAAGGCTGGTTCTCATGAACACCTAGCCTCTCTTCTATAAATGTGATCAATCCACACACATCTAACATTTTGTATGTAAGCTCTTGCCAATATGCACTTTAAATGGGATCCCACTCACTTTTGATCAGGTCTATTGCCTCCCTCACTTGATAGATAACCTGATAAGGAATTTCTTGACCACATCCCCTTCTATTATCAAGCTCTAACACATATTTTTTAAATCCCAATAATGCTTTTTTGAAAGTGAAAATAAGGTTAGGTTCAACATGGGATGAGACATATTGGGGGGACTGGGCATAACATTGATGTGGCTCATAACAATATGCATCCTCATTACTCGACATGATTCTAGGAGAAACTTATTCTTGATAAAACATATTTGAAGGAGAATAAGACTCATAGCTATGAGTTACAAAGTTATACATACCAAAGGGATTTCTTGATGATATTGCTTGATTAGCTGGTGACACAAAGTCATTGTTGTTGTCGATAAAAACCTCTAAAGGTAGATTGGCTGAAGAATACACCAAAATTCTTCAGCTCCTTAAAAGATTGGTCCCACTGGGCATGCTAGAAACTGTTGATGTCTTAAAATTGTGCTAGATCTTAATCAACAACAATGGGAAGTTTTAAGCTGTGGGACAATGCAGCTTGAAAACAACCTCCAAATTTTAAAGAAGCTGGTCTTTTCTTTTGTATTGGGTGTTAGGGAAAAGGGATAGGAGACTAAACAAAAACACAAAATACAAGAATTGAAACCTAACTATGGTGATGCACCTGAGAGTAATCCTAATCCTAACCTGAGCACAGTGAAACTATTATGTGATTCTATTACATTTAAGAGCAGACAAGTGCATGATCAATGTAAAAGATTGGAATAACAAAAATAGAGGCTCACAATAGGGGAGTTTTTTTTCTGAGATACAGGAATTGTCAACAAAGGCATAGTGTTCAATCTTCTTAATAGAATCTTCTAATCACATTAGAGGCATATAAGTCACACACAGTTATGTAGAACTTCATACTCCAGAAAATGGGACAGAAGCAAATAACATTTCCAATCACAACACTAAAAAATCTACAAAATAGACTACTTTGCAAATGACATAGATAACATCAACAAGGGCATAGTGTTCAATTTTCTTATTGAATATTCCAGTCATACAAAAGATTCTGAAACACACAGTCATATAAACCTTTCAACTCAGGGAAATGTAACAAAAGCAAATGATATTATTGGTCAAAAACTCTGAAAGTCTAAAACTATGAGAATTCCCCCCTTTTTTTAGATTTTACAATTCTTCTTCTTTTATAGCCCCGGATGTCTCCCTATACTTTCTTTCCCAAACAATCTTCTCTATCCTTCGCTCATAGGGGACAAACAGATGGCACCTTCAATGCTATGGGTGGCTCCAAAAATCTACCCGATGAACTATTTCATCTACTCGAATTAACTCCAGTCGATTTTCCCTCCATTTCACTTTTGGCAACTGATACACGAAACACTCTGCTATGTTTGAAATAGGAGAGGACACTTAGTCAATTTTTTGAAAATCCCCTTGATCACCTAAAAGACACCAAAAAATGACACTTGGCACCTTCTGCCTGATTCATCGAAGACACGCGACTCTTTTCACTCCCCTTTGGCTATGTCATAGTATCATTAGAGGCATATATCAGACTCTTATAGATGGTGACATTTGGTAGCTTCTATAGACTTTTGAAGTAACTCCCAGGATCCACTACCATTTCATATTTGTCAACAGAGCTTGGCGATGATTCTCTTGAGTGTTGACATGTGGAGACTTCCATGGCTTCGAGGAAGATAAGTGGCATCTTCCACTTCTTCTATGGATGGAGTAGAGGGGGACCTAGAGAGTGACACTTGGTAGCATCCACTGCTTTGTGGTGCATAAGCAAAATAAAACAATGCCTTTGTGCATTGAATGGAAAGCATTAGACTCATGGCTTCCCAAATGTTGACACGTGGTGGCTTGCGATTTTACTCCAAAAAGGTCTTTCAAGGCCTCCGCAACTGCCACTTGGCACTTTCCATCTTCTCTACTGCCTTATGGTGAAAGTCTTTGAATGAAGTGCGGACACCGATATGAGATGCAGATGCTGACACATGGTGCATTTTTCTTAACTGCTACTGGGTATGTGGCACAATTCATGGTTGTCGAAGGTTACAAAAAGGTGACTCAGGGGATGCCAACTATCAGCTTTGTCTCCCGAAAAGCAACACTTGGCAGCATCCACTTGAACTAATACTCAGGAAAAAATGAGATGAAGGAAAAAAGAAGGGGAAAAAGACCTACTCGGAGGGTGACACATGGCAGCTTCCACTGCATCTCAACACTTGGGCAAAATGAACTGGCCCTCTGCTTCAAAATTCTGCCGCTTTGCCTGAAGAACCAAAATTGCAGTGCTCAAATAAAAAATAATTAAATACGATGTAGAGCAGGAAATTAATCTACATAGACCATTCAATTTTGGATCTAAACTTTACAATATAAATTTTGAAATTGGTTAAAAAGGCATAAATTTTTTAAATGGAGAAAATCCTAGACCGACATGGATAATGTAATGACACCATTTTTATATGAAAGGTATATGTGATTTTGAACTTGGTTTAAGGTAAAGTTTTTGGAATAAAATGAGCAGTGTAACAATTCTCCTTCAATCAAATGGTATTAAAATGGGGTTTGACTATAAAAATTCAAGGTTAAGGTTTGAACCAAAATGGGCAATGTAATGATTCCCCATTTTAACAAGTGACACACGAAAAAAATATGGAATAAAAACTCTAAGGCAAGATTGTGAAAAAAAATAGGCAGATTAATCTAGCTTAGGTCAAATTGGTGTGAAAAAATGTGATGGTTATGAATCATTTCAACTTGAAAAACAAGCAAATAATTTTAGTCTCAAAACACACATGTAAATAAAATAAAATAGAAATATCACTAATGGTTCATCTTATCCCTAAAACTGATAAGGGTTTGCATAACATCTACCAAATTTTCCATCGATATACCAATGCTCATGAGGAATTAAGTGTTAATCCAAAAAGAAAAGAACATGTGTACTTAGAGTTTTTAGGCCCCTATATATATCTCAAGCATTGGTACATGGCATGAACTTAGAGTGAGGATCACTCAAATTTGGTAATATATTCTATGGTAAATGGGGTTGACTAAAATCTATAAGTTTCAAAACACACTAAATGGTCCCAAGTGTGACTAGCACAAGGGAACAATCACATCAATTATGTTAAAACTCACTAACTTATTATGTAAAGGCCTATTAAAATATACAATGACTTTAGCTTGTACTACTTAGTGAAGTTTGATGTTTAATGCAAATTGACCTAGGTTTTCATTAGGATTTAAGAGGCCAACCATTCAACCCCTTGGCAATCCTAGTATTACGTGTCATAATTTATATACCCCACCATGGAGTGGGGTTGGTATAATTATGGGAAATGAAACCCTAGGTCAATGCACCCCTAAAGAACTTGTGAGGAGGTGATGAACTTCTGCACACAAGATTAATGCAAGAAAATAAATAAATTAAAATTGGAAAAACTTTAGAGATTATTTTTGGGTCACCCATGTCACTTAAAGCTTGGAGAGAGCATACGTAAATTTTTTTACGATGTGAATAAATAAATAAGGCAATAAACTAAGCACTTTTGGTCATCTAAGTTCCCTAAAGGGGATGGGGGGAGAGCATACATGCATTGTTTTGGTTTTCCACAAACAAATAATTTAATCTAGGAACTTTGAAACTAGCTAATAAACAAAGAACAAACAAAAAGTGAAAAAGATCTTAAGATTTATAACTAAACTATATGTTATTTTTAAAAGCACCAACTCAAACTTGATTGAGATTTTGACCACTTGGCCTTGTTTTCACTTGTAAAAACTTTGAAATGCTAAAAGATAAATTTTTTAAGTGATTTTTAAGCACCTTAACAAAATGTGAATGAAGTTTAACCTTTGTTGTGAATTTTGATTTTACAAATGAAAATTTGATTTAAAATCAGTTAAAATTACTTTTTCTTGGCTTAATTATCTATATACAAGGTTAGTGAAATAATTTATTCCTAATCCAAGGTGAAAATCCTACAAGTTATCTCAATAAGACATAAAAATTAGATCTCTAGAATAATTTTTTAGTTACACAGTGAATGTAAACTATGAAATTATTTAGGTGTATAAAAACATAGAAAATTAGAATGTAATAAAGACTTACATAGATAAATTTCATTATTTTGAAATAATTTCATAACTTTCCTCACCAATTTCGTACTTGAACTCACAAATTTTGTCACTGCGATAAAAACCTATAGAAAAGACAAAAAATAAAGAAGTGCAATTTCACTATTTAATATCAACTTCACAGTGAGATATATGATTTTGATACTCAAAATGACAATTTTAAAACCTAAAATAATTATTTTGTAACTAAGGACAGTGATTTTGCAACTCAAAAACCTAATTTTTTAATTGTAAATGATGATTTCACAACTTATAAACAAATTCATAATTAATTATAAAACAAAGGAAAACCCCTGATTCCTATGGAATGAATTTGTAATTTTTATTAAAGAATTCATAACTTTAGGCCACAAATTCATAGTTTAAAAGAGATGATCTTGAACAAAGATTTTTTCATATTTTTTAGAATGACTTCATGGTTTCACTCAATGATTTCACTATTTTTCCTTCCAAATTCATAGTTTCATAAGAACAAATTCATAGTTTTGTAGTTAAAGGCAAAACATGGAAAAGTTAGATAAAACATGAGAAAATAAGGTGTACAATGAATTCTTATTGTCTCCAAGGAGGTCCAAATATTCTCTCATTATGCATGTGGGTTTTGTGGTCCCACTGGGTATGAGATTATGTAAGATAGGAATCCAATAGGGAAGTTAGTCAAGTGTTAACATGATAAACATCAATAAAAACACATAAATAATCTAACACCTCAAGCCTAGATACTCAAGGAACAAGAGAACAATTCAAGTAACAAACAAAAAAAGACAAAACAAGTATTCTTCACCTTATTTTTGAGCAAGAGTTACATGTTTGCCTTAGAGGAATGTGATCAATCATGTGCTTAAAGAGTCTTTAATAATGTTGCTCCTTGTATCATTTCTACTTTCCACTTTGGCTTTGGATTTGACTTTGGCAAGATGAAACAATCTATAAATAATTTTAAATTATAACAATACATAATAAATCTTGCTTTGGAATGGCCTTGGCACTTATATTTATAGGTTCTCCAACTAACTCTAAATCAAGTATAGTTAGGTTAGCTTTAACCATGGTTAGGTTTAGTTTAAACTTGGTTAAGCTAGGGAGGAGATAAGAAATTAATATTTGGGATAGATATCCCATTTATTAAGCATGGCTATCCATTTTAGAATTTAATTATTTAAAGGAAATATTTACAATTCCTTAACTTTGAGGATGATGACATCATCATGACCTTAATTTTATTAGAATTTTATTTTTACAAAATTAATATTCACTAGTTACACATGGAAATTTCACTTAAGAATTTAATTAGATTTTCCTAGTTAATTCATTATGCTTATCTTTTTTACATTTTAAGAATTGTTTAAGTTCTTTGATTAATGGGTCAAAAGGCCAATTTGTCAATTGTTAAGTCATAATTTGACTGGAGATGAATCTGTGAGAGGTTACTATTATGTATAGGATAATACTCCAAATAGGGATGCCTCAACATGATTCTAGGTACTAATGTCTGATGTGAAGATGAAATTGGGATGTTTAGTGATTTCTATGCTTAATTTTCACTTTTTGGTAGAAATCAATCTAAAATCCAATTGGAACACAGTTATTAAAAAAAGGTGTCTACACCTACAATATTGATCCATAAACTTAAGCAATAATACGCTTACATATTTAATTTTTCTTAATATTAATAATTTACAAAAAAATTTAAAAATTTTATTTATAAAACATTAATTTAAAAAGAATAATTAAATACATTCAATGCATAATTGATAATAGAGTCTGGCACGATGGCCTATGTCTATGGATCTTATATCGATCGATGTGTTAGGAAAAATTCTTAAAATATACTTACAAATGTATCCAAAATGAAAAGTGAGAAACTGGAAAGTTGTTCCTTGGGAAAAAATAATATAAGTCCCTTTTTAGACTTTTCCTCAATTCTACCTCTAACACCCTATGTAATTCATCCAAGCTCTCTAGCTCTAGCCTTTACAATGGTTGATTAGCTTGTTTGATTATTTAAATACAAAATCTCAATGCTTTATATAGCATTTGATCTTGTATCCCAAGTGGTTGGGTCTTATCACTTTTACATGGGAGGATAAGGGTTCAAATCCCCTCTCAATGGTTTTAGGGGTCATGTTAATCCATTATCCCACATTGGAAAGTGGGGAGAGCTTTTGGATATAGATATACCATGAGTTTTGTGGTGTATAATTCCAAGTAATTGGCATTGGCATTATCTTCGGTGGGTATGTGGTGGGTTCATGTGGATGCTATGTGGTTTCATGTGGATGTTGGGATATGGAACGTGAATAAAACATGGGGTCATGTGGAAACTTAGGGTATGACATGTGGTGAGTATGTTGGGTATAACATGAAACATAGGATTACGTGGCATGTACAGATAAATGGTAAGTTAAATGGTTTTTTTGGAACATTCAAGAATAATTAAAATTGGACCATGGAAAATAATGAATGGTGTCAAGCCACATGGTGGCTTGAGGACCCACCACATGGTCCAATCTCTACTCACCACTTGTTGACCATTCATCACTTGTTTCCCACTTGCCACTTATAAACATCAACTAGATGTTATATCTAAACCCTTTATTTAACTTTCCCTAGTTGATCTTCAATGTATGATATTTTATGCATATGGGATCCATTTTGATAACCATGAGATGTGCCAGAAAGCTCTCAATGAAATCTTCACTGTGAAAATGATCAACCTAAAATTTGTCATATTTTTTTAGAGTGAATATGGATCCTTTTAGATCAATCCTCCCTACTGAGAAGGATTTTTGTCTTCAAAAAGTTGGTACTAGACCTGGTACTCCATGTGAGGATCTTTTCATGGCTCTGACTACTGTGAAAATATTGCATGTCACCTGGTGTTTTAAAAATCACCATTTTACAATTGCCCTCTTAGGGTCTTACATAGAAACATAATTTACAAACATTGCCCTTCATGGGTCTTAACAAACACTATAACTATATGTAATGATTACAAACATTGACCATACTTGGGTCTTATGCATTTATAAACAATACCTATATTTAGGTCTTACAAACATAAGGAAAATATGTATATATATTTTCACATACTAAAACATATAAATCAAAATATACAACCTATCTTTTGAGATGTTCTCGATGCTTCTCATGATGATATCTTTCTATTACTCTACAATGTTCTTATTTATAACAAAGATGAATAAAATGACATTGAAGGCACCATTTACCTATAATGGTTATTGTCGATGTGCTCACATGAGATATTTTATCCCATCTTTTATAATGTTATGTTGATTTTCCTTTTTGGAAAAGTTTCCTTTCTTAGAGACAAATATGGTTTACCTAGGATAATTCCACTAAAATGGTGTGGAACCAAATCTAACTCAGCTTCATCTAAAAATTTAGTGGTAATTACAAACTCTAGGTTACATGTTTTATTGACATGTACATTATTACCATCGTCTCTCTTATCCAAAGTATAGGGTTGGAAATGTGACTTAGTTTCCAAACTTAGGGTTTCTACAACATCTTTAGATATCAGATTCTTTTGATAATTTTTATTAAATATATCATCTATATTAGATTTCTTAGCTATTATTTTTTTAAATAAATGTTTCTTACCTTTCTAAGGTGACAATTTCTAAATTGTTAGCTTCTCATTGACTATCATCTCCCTCACTGATGTTGTTTCTAGTTTTGATTGACAATATTCTATCTTCTATTTGATTCAAGATGCAATTATAACCTTTGCCTTAGGTTGTTACTAACTTTTCCTATCTTCTTTAGACAAAATCATTTTAACAGTTTGCCTAAGCTTCCTTTTAGGACTCTCTTGTGCATAATCAAAAAATACATTTGACATTTGAGTATTTCTTATTTACATGCCTTGATGAATCATTTTAATAATCTTCATCTAATGTGACTATTTCATCTTTAGAGAGTGATTCTTCCATCTCTTTAGAATGTTCTAATTCATTGCTTGAGTAATCATTCAACTCAGCTTCTTGGGCAATTTATCCTTCACCTCCATATTTTAATCCTGTACAGAGTGATCTCTTTTCCACTTGGATTGGATGGATAATCCCTTGACCATTAAGGCCAAAGAATTTTACTTCAAATCCCATTTCAGCTAACAACTTAAAACCTGTTCCCTTCATTTTCTTTTCAAATGTATTAACACATGAACTTGATGAATGTTTAGGGTTAGTACATTCACTATCCCTAACATTTTCAATATAAATATAAGAGTTGATTTCATTATTTTCATCCTTAGAATTTACATCAAAAGATACATTAATAATTAGAGATTTATTTTATTTTGGACTTTCAACATCATTTTCATTGATAGGACTAATAGGATTATACGAATTAGAAGAATCAATGCTATAACCATAATATACCTTTGTAGTATGTCTTGTCCCAAACTGAATTTCATAGGTATGATTGGTCATCAGTTGGATTCCTTCTTTTGATGCAATGTTTCTGGTATGTCAAGATGTGAGATAATAATGACCCAAAATTATCTCCTTAGATTCTCCTAGAACTATTTCAAGATATACTTAATTAAATAATAGCCCTCTAATGCCAAAATATAGGATTTCATAATGAGTCACATGTTTACGTACTATGCTATCAACTTCTTTGAATGTCTTAGTGTCAAGTAATGGAAGAGTCCTTAGTTTCAGACATTGTGTGAGACCTTAAATAATATAATTGGCTTTAAAACTCTAATTAAAATAGATCTACACAAATTTCCCTTCAATAATAATAGTTTAGTTCTATCTTTGACTTTCCTCATAATGTAGCATAATATCTGGAATTTTTGTTAGCAACAACTATCACATTAGAGGCTTTAGATGTTTCACTAAATTTTGAATCTATTTGATGTTTAAGGAGAAAAAGAGATGAAGGGTAGGGAATAGAGATTAGAGAGAACCCATATTGGTTGCACATTGTATCTAGATGATGTTGAGCACTCCTCTTTAGCTAGTGAGGACTACCTGTGAATAAGAAAGCAATACCACCAACAATATTTGTTAGTAGATATATGAGTGGGATGCCAAGCTATGCGCTTGTTCTTGAAGCGTGAAACTTCCTTAGGGGTGGCAATCCACTTTTTGAAACAAAATGGTAATGAGTAACAAAATGAAAGAGAGAGTAAGAGAGATATATTCATATCATTCTTAAAGTTTGAGTGTAGTAGAGAGTGACATAGTGCAGGTAATATGAGTTATTTGTGTTTTTAGATGTTGTTTATGTAGGCTCAAGGAAGTTAGTGGAAATACACAGTCACCAACATTGGTTAGGCTATCAATGTCAGTAAGGAGATATGATCAATGTCGGTAGGGGCAGTAGGTTCTTAGGAGGTTACAAGAGACTTTTCTAAGCTAGGAGGTGATGTTGGTCAGGTTTGTGAGGTTGGGAAGAGTCGTAAAAGAGTGGGTAAGAATCAAGTGGGTCTAGATAGAGGGTTGGTATGTTTTAAGAAGAGGTAAATAGGTGAAGGATTTTTAAAAATCCTTCACAGGTAGAATCAAGATGTTCATAAAATGATAAATAATATAATGTAAAGTAATTGTAAAATGACTGTTTAAAGGAATTACAAAACATAGAGATATACTTAGCTAGTGAAATAAATGAATCATGAGTGCTAGATAAATGGCTCTGATGAGGTTTTTGAAGCAATAGGTGAACAAGAAACACAAGTGTGTGCTAACAATTTATAAGAATACATGCTCTATGTAGTATATCAATTCCTAATCTGGATTGATTTGTGTAGAGTAACGGTAAGCCTAAATGTAAGAAGTTGAATGACAAAGCATGTACATGAATGATTGATTTTTTAATTTCTATTGACCTAAATATTAACTTGGAATTTAGCTTAAGTAACTAATGTCAATGATCCTACCAATGTTGGTCATGGGTTGATCGACATCAGTGGCATGAGAATAGGTAAAAGGGATATTTTAGCCTATTTTTTGTTGCTTCTTTTGCCAAGTATGGTATCCATTAGAAAATGGTATAAATATGAGGTTAAGAAAAACATAGTTAGTTAGGAATTTATGTTTGGGGTGAGAACAAGTCATAGGTAGTTAGGATTAGGGGATTAAGTCTTGAGGTGACTCAAAGGGTAATAATTAGTCTTAAGATGAGGTATCTAGGTAAGGTAGCATAAGTATTTTTTAATTAACTTAATAAATATTTAAAATTGATTAAATGTGTGAGGGGTGAAAACATGGGTTAGGAAGGCTAATTAATAAAAGGAGATCAAGGGGGGTTTTGACATAGGAAGTTATACACGTATGTGACATAATTTTGGTGTCTACATTTACCCCTTTTTGTCTTATAATTTATACTAAAAAGTTGTAAAATAAAAATAGGAGTTGGATGCTCCAGGTATGGGATGAGGTATCCCCCCTCAAAATGGGAACTAATGGAGGAGAATATGGAATCGAGTACCAATTTGATAAGAAGTTAATTGGGTGGGTGGATGTTGAGTGAGAACATGGTAACATTACTACTTGCATGTATACTAATATGAGTTATAGTTGACATAATCAATAATAGGTTAAGGTGAGCAAGACTCAAATAGAAATAAATAGATCATAACTTGTAAGTGATAGATGATAAGGTTAAAATGATTAAATTTGTAGCTCTAATGGTCCATGTGTTTTAGGTATCTAAGGTAGGAAGTGCTCCTAGTAAACACAAATGGTTACAAGTAATAGGATTAGCTTGGTTGCTATCCAAAACACTTGATATACATGTGTGTGTACAATAGCTAACTATAGCGAGATAACATAAGTGGTCAAAACAAGCAATGCAAGGTTGGTTCAAAAAAGGGTCAATGTTCAAGGAGATATTCATGATCTTCGATCAGAGTCATCATGAGTGGAGATTTAAGTGATCTCTAAGATTGGTTATCATGGTTGGGGAGATATATGTGATCTCCAAGGTTTGTTTTCATGTTTAGGGAGAGATACATGATCTCAAAGTTGCCATAGACGTAGGGTGTAGTCCAAAGGGTGCTGGTTGGGGTTGAAAACTCTAATGTTAAGGTTACCAACATTGGTTATGTCACCAATGTCGATAGGAAGTATTATCAACATCATCACCTTAGGTCAAGATTTATGATGTTGGTGGGTGACAAAATATGACAAAAAAGGGTTTGGTAGCCCACCAATACTCATTTGTGATAGTTAATTAGAGAAAAAAAGCTCTGAGTGTTGTGGTGCATAGGATAGCTCTTACCTATTTATTTTTGGTGAGTTGACGAGAGATAAGTGGTTGAGAAGAGTGTGAGAGTGAGAGTTGGATTGAGTGCTTGGTGGGCCACAATGCGATCAAGAGAGTGTTGGTGTGGGAAAAGATGGTAGAGGTAGGAGGGGACCCAACTGGGTATCAATTATAAGGGTTAAGAGATAGGTAGTTAGGCCTAGGGTTTAGAGATAGGTAGTTTGGCCTAGGGTTTAGGTAGGTTAATAGGTTAGATAATTAGGTGGGTATATGATTGATATAACCTCAGAAGACCTCATGTCAAATAAGTGATGCATACATAGCCTAGATGAGGGCCTCAGGGCAATGTATTTTTCCTAAAGAGAAGGAAAAAAAGGGTAGAGGTTTATTTTGGAAAGTATGCGACTTGAGGTTTGTGTATGTGGATGCAAGATAGGTAAGAGTTGACATTATGAGATCGACTACCTATGATATTGATGAGGATGAGGATGGATGCCACCATGGATGAGTGGGAGCACATTTAATTGATAGGGTTAAGAGGATTGTGATGATATTTCTAGGCTACACATGATGTTAGCTTCATGATAGATTTGATAAAGAGGTGGGATCACACCACTAACACTTTCTATTTGCCTACTAGAGAGTTGACAGTGATGCAAGAGGATGTTTATAGGATTTTATTATTACCACTCTAGGGTGAATATCTCTTCTCATTTTCTAGAGAGGAGCATGATATTCACATGGATACATTGTTTGGGGAACATGTCAGTGAGGTGACCTATCATTCGGTGAGCTTTGCATATAAGCCACTGTACACTATAAATGAGGAATAACATCAGTTGAGTATCTTAATGATGATAAGGATTATAGTATATTCATTACCAAATGTATATGGGGGGGGGAGATTTCCTATTGCATTGATAGGTGTGTTGGCATAGATGGTTGAGCAGTAGATAGTTTATGCATGGGGACCAGCTTTTTTGGCACAGTTATACATAGTGTTATGGGGTTTGAGGCTATGATGATGGTATAGTTTATGTGTTAGGAATTTAATTCATTGTTGGGTATATGATAACATCATTGTGAAATATCCATTATAGTTACCCACCATGATTTTAGCTAGTTTCATGGTTGGATTCAAATGGTGGAGAGAGACTATGGCCCAGACATGAGTAGATGACATAGTGCAAGACATTGATTATTATAGTCATATGATAGATGGATTGATTCCCATAGATATTTTTTGGATTCCCTACTTGACATACCCTAAATTTAGGGGATAGACATAGCATCTTGTTAGCTTATAGAGAAAGTTATGGGTTAGAGGGAGACAAGTTGGAGAGTTAGAGATGATACCCATGGCATGAGTTAGGAAACAGTTGGATTGTTATAGGACATGCCTCCCACCTTTAATATATATAGGAGGGATGATATATAGGTACCCCTACCTTTACCCCAGGAAATAGATGTGCCATATTTTTAAGAATTGATAACAGGTGTGGGTGTAGTAGATCTTGGATGCACAATAACTTATCTTGCATGGTGGATAGGTTTTCATCCCATGGTTCAAGTCAAGAGGCCACCACCAATTTTATAGGGAGTGATGAGAGAGAGAAAGAGATGTAGTCATACATTCTTGGGATAGAGTGGTATAGGCCCAAGATGCAATAGTATAGGTCTGAGATGCAGCACAAGCATAGGTGTTGGTTTTACATGGGTAGGTTATGACATTATAGGGACATGTCAAGGCATTACAAGGCTAGGTTACTACACTGACAATAGAGAGAGATATTTTGAGAGAAATAGGATAGGCTACTCCTCCTCCTCCACCATAGGGAATTAGTATAGGGTCTTATAATAGGTTTAATGAGTCTGTTATAGACTATATCTCTAGTAAGGTATAACACTACTTTAGATGAGATTGCATACAATGAGAGAACCATCAAGGAGTTCTCATAGATTCATAGGTATTATGAGTTTAGAGATCAAGAGAGATCAGTGACACGTGCCATGGCTTCTATCTCACATAGATGTAGATAGGTAGAGACTGGTGATGATATTGCTTCTTCATGACCATGACTATAGCCTTGAGTATTCTGAGTACCAGATGATATTTTTGATGTTGTTATATATATTGTATATACATAAGCCTGTGAGCCAAAGATGAGAGATATAATTTTTGAGAGAGAGATGATATGGATATGATCAATGGATGTATATTCATATTCAATGCATATTTTATATATATATATATGTATGTATATATATGTGTGTGTGTGTGTGTGTGTATATATATATTTATACACACACACACACAGATATATATATATATATATATATATATATATATGAGATTTTGTTATTTTGAGATGTGTTTATGTGATGGTGATTATTTTGAAGTTATTATAATGATGTGGATGTTTATGTTATGTTATTGAGCATGCTAGTTGAGTTAGACTAGCATTTCCCATATGTGTGATGGTATATGCATAGTTGATTGGTTAGCTTCATCTTAGCATTTTTCCATATTTGTGATGGTTTATGATTAAAATGAATGGGTTGGGTATTTTTATTATTTTATAATTTTTCCATATTTGTGATGGTGTATGCTTAAAATAAATGTCATAGGCTTGATAGTTTTCCTATTTATTATTTTTTAGAAAAACTATGGTTACATGTTGGTTATATTTCACATGGGATTATATGAAACAGATTAGTGGGCAATGGTTTGTTAGTTTTAGTATGGTTTTGGGTAGTTATTTGAGTATCTTTGCTTGAGATGGATATGTGAGTGACACATAACTCTAAGAATCAAGAAAGATTGGCAGAAAGATGAGAAGGTGATTGAATCTTGTTATGAGATGTGATCTCAAAAGAGAAATCAACATGTGATTGGAATGGGAAAGAAAGAGGCTTGATGCTCATGTATTGTTAAAGACCAAAATCACAACATAAATAGGCTTAGGAATATGAGCCTCTTTTATGCTTTGCATCATTTTATCATTTGTTTGTTAGAGAAGCAACATACTCACCTTATGTCAAGTGATTTAAAAGTCCCTTGAAAGAGTATGAGGGGAAAAAGGTAAAAGGAATGAGAGTGTTTGGGTAGCATAACCTTCTTAGTGGGGATGGTATGCCCCTTCTGTGGGTGACCTGACAGTTACTATGGGAAATTTCATGACGTAATTTTTTTTATACTTTTATGTAAGTTGATCAATGTAGAAAGCCTACAATGGGATTTTATTTATGTTGAGGTTAGATGAAGCTGATCAATATGAGAAGATTCTAGGTCATTATTTCCCTTGATAATAAAGCTTGGCTAGAAATCCTTCAAGGGAGTGGTCTAAGATTTTTATTTTTATTTTTAATAGCTATCCTTTAGGGGAGCAGTCTATTTATAGTATCAAGGAAAAGATACGTAGATGTCCTTCAAGGGAGTAGTCTATATTGAGAATCATGACCTTAGAGATTATAACTTGTCTATGTATCCCAATTTTTTTTGTTTTTTTACTTTAGTCATGGATAGGACTATAAAGGATTAGAGGTTTTCCACTTTGAGGGTAAAATCATAACACTTCATAGGTTAACTAATTGTGTAGGAATAAAGGTTAAGAGGAAGGGAGGTGAATGTAATAGGGTTTCTTAAAGGACAAGCTCAAGTTAAACATGAGGTGAAGTGTCACTTGATTGACAAATGAATGGTCATAGGTGAAAAGCATTTAAAGGATTGGGTTGTAGCCTTCCTTTGAGAAAAGACAAGTAATAAGTTCCTGAGCCATACTTGTGAGTTATAATATATGGTCTAAGCTAATTAGGAGCAAACTTACCCCATTTGATTTTCTCTATGTTCATCACATGTTAATTTTCATTTAAGACAAGATCTACAATATTGAAATCTAACTCTTTGAGGTTTTTTTTGTAAGCATGTTTGATATGATCTTGATAGATTTGGAGGTGGTTGAGGGATTTGAGATGACATTAATCAAGAAACTCAAGTTGAACCAAACATTCTTGGAGAAAGTAATCATTAGTAAGTATGTCTTATATAGATATGAAAAGAGAAGGAATTTGGACCTCAAGAGGCAAAATAGCTTCCATCCCATAGACTAAGGAAAAAGTATAACACTTGTAGGGGTTCCAATGTTAGTGTGGTAAGCCCATAAAGTAAAAGGAATGTGCATGTGCCAATCCTTGCTAGTATCATTGACTACCTTCATGAGGATTTTGGTTAAGGTTTTGTTAGAAGCTTATACATCTCAATTTTATTATGGATTGTATGGTGATGAGAAGCTTAATTTGATTCTAAATGTGTCACAAAGATTTTAGATAGTCTTGTTTTTGAAATATTTTCCATTATATATTATAATTTTATGGGGGACACTAAAATGATAGATGATGTGATGGTTGATAAAGTCAATAATTATGTCAACCTTAGTAGAGATGAGAGGAATGGCCTCAACCCACTTGGTTAAGTATTCAGTAGAAATAATGATGGAATAGTGATAAAGAGATGAATGAGGGTTAATCTCATCGATTATATCCAAACCCCATTGGGAGAAGGGCCATAAGTCTTTGATGAATTGTAAGGCATGGATTGGAATGTGAAGGAGGTTAGTATGTTATTGAAATTTGATGTGATGCAAAATTTAAACACTATAGTCTTGATGGAGTGTTGGACAATAGTAGCCAAGTCAAAGGATACATTTGGCAACTACGTTACCATTAAAATGTCCACCACAAATCCCATCATGGAATTCCTTAATGGCAAAGGGGATTTCAATACTAGTAATGCATCTAAGGAGGAGATCATCAAAACCTTGCTTGTAGAGAAGTCCCCCTATCATAGTGTAATGAGCATCATATTTCATGAAGGCATGTCTCCCATTATTGGAGGGGTTGGAAGGTGTAATAGAAAAGGAGAGGAAATCCATTAGTTACTTGTATCATAAGTCTTGTGGGTTGTGTGTTACATTACCTATAAAAAGGATGTTAGTTGATACATACGAGGGAAATGTTAAGTGATATACAGTGACATAGATTTTTAAGGAATAGGGTGAAGAAGGTATGTGTGAAGAAAGAGAAGCCATTATGTCAACAAACTTGTTTACAAATCAAGGAATAGTTTACAAGAGGTAGGAGTTGAATGATTTTAATAACATATCTACATGATGTTTATATCATTATAGAATTTTGTTTTTGCATAGGTAGGAACCATTAACTTGATTAACCACTAACTGAGAGTCACTAAAAATGGTTATTGATTTGACACCCAAGAAAATAACCATTTCAATCCCTAAGATCAAAGCTTCATATTCAGCCATATTGTTAGTACATTCAAAATCTAGTGTAAATGATAAAGGCATAGGCTCTCCATCAAGAGGGATGAGGATGACCCCCGCACCCCCACCATTTTGACATTTAAACCCATCAAAGAACATCATCATTTGATAGGAGATGTCATTGGTGGAGAACATTATGATCGATTTATCAAGGAATTCAAGGTTTGAAGGTTGGTTATTAGGTAAAGGGGTGGTATCTAACTAGTTATAAATCATTTGACCCTTGATAAACTTTTGTTGAATAAAGTCTAAGTCAAATTGAGCAAGGAGCATGAGCCATGAAACTACATGTTGGTTGTGATATGACTTAGAATGCATGTATTTGAGGGGATCAATATGGGTGATGATGTAGGTTTTGTGATTTATGAGGTAATGATAAAGCTTGGAAGCTATAAAGACCAATGCAAGACAAATATTTTTGGTATGGGTATATTCAGTTTCATAATCAATAAGTGTGTAGCTTATGTAATAAACCACTTATTCTCGATGGTGATCATCTTGATGTGCAATCATAACACCCAGAGAATGGTTTGTTACAAAGATGTAAAGGTAGAAAGGTTGGTTTTCCTTAGGTAGAATAAGAACCATTGGGGAAAGGAGATACCATTTAAGTGCATCAAAGGCTTCTTGACAATCTGTATTCCAATGGAAGGAGACATCTTTTTTGAGGAGATGGTGAAAGGATTGGCAATGATCTGACAACTAGGAGATGAAGCAATGGATTGACTGAAGCTTGCCTTACAATCTATGGAGTTATTTAATATTAGTAGGTGGATGCATGTTTAGTATTGCTTGAATATTAGCAAGGTCAACTTCAATACCATGGAGAGAAATGATAAAGCCTAAGAGCTTAGTGGTAAGGACACCAAAGAAGCATTTATTTGGGTTTAGTTAAACCTTATATTGGAAGAGATGAGTGAATATGATTTTGAGAATGTCAAGTGATGTTGGTAAAGTTTAGAATTTTTGAGTAAGTCATCCATGTAGTTTTCCATAATTTTGTGTAAGAGATCATGGAAGGTGTAATTCATGGCATGTTGGTAGGTGGCACCAACATTCTTCAGACCAAAGGGCATGACCTGATAATAGAAAGTACCCTATGGGTTAATAAAAGATGTCTTGTGTTAATCCTTGAGAGTAACCATCATTTGATTGTAACTTGAGAACCCATCCATAAGTGATAGCATCTCATGGATAGATGTTAGATCAATAAGTTGGTTGATACTTGGCAAAAGGAAGTCATATTTTGGGTAAGTTAGGTTTAGGTCATGGTAGTCAGTGTAGATGCAAATCCCCCTATCACTTTTGTGATAGGAACAACAATGGAAACCCATTATGGGTAGTTGATGGGTTTAATAAAGTTAAAAAAAAAGAAGAATTGGATTTTTTCTTTGACAAGGAAAAAAATATGAGGATGCATGTTGTGAAGCTCTGCTTAACAAGTTTAACATCTCAATTGGTGATAATTTTGTGGGTGATGATAGAGGGGTCAATACCATGAATGTCATTATAAGACCAAGTGAAGGCTTTACTATGGTCATTAATAAATATGGCATAATTATCTTGCTTAGAGGAGTCTAAAGATTGGCCAATCTTAAAGACATGGGGGTTATCATGAGAGGGCAAATTGATGTCAATGATTGATTCATTTGCAATAGCTTGTGTTTTAGATGTGAGTGATCATTATATATAGGAATCATCTGCACTCATATATGTGAGAATAACATCATCATCTTGACATTGGATACTGTTGATAGTGGGAGAGTATTCATCAATCATTTCAGGATGAATGAGAGGAAGGGATCTTGTTTCCTTACCTAGGTGATAGGTGAGGGGGACCAAATGGATGGCATTTATTGAAAAAATAATTAAGAGGTATAAATACCTTTGATTTGGTAGGTGATGGTGGAGGAGAGGATAGAAAAGGAGAGATTTGATCTTTGATAATTTGTATATGAGAAGCTTTGGTGAGTTTAGTTGGTTCATCAAAACCCACTCCATGCCACTTTTTAACATTTAAAATGGTTTTATTTGTGGGATGTTAAATGGGTGTATGAACACCCTACTCATAACAACCCAAACTAAATCCTTTCTAGGCACACCTATAAATATAGGTGTGAGTGAAGCTAGGCTTGCCCAAGAAAAAGAAGTCATAGGTAAATCATTGTGGTGAAGAGGATGAATTATCTATAGTGAGAGCTTGATCAATTCCCCCATATGTGAAATTAGTTTGAAGGTTAGGGGGACCATACAGGATGACCATCCCAATAAGGGGATCATAAATAGGGTGCATATGAAGTTTTCCATACTCTTGTGGAGTATGGAATATTTATAATGTCAACAAACAATATTATTTGAGTGACAAATGCTTGAAAGTTTCCTCCATGAGGTCTTTAATAGGAATTTATGTTGTCGATATCTGTGTAATCAAGATAGTGGAGCTTGTGGAAGCTTCATAATTATAATGCAGAGGAGATGATGTCTCTAATGGTTAGAACATCATTGGGGCTATAAGTCATGTTGCATGTTTTGAAAGGAGGTGGGTTGGTGGGAATAACATGCACTTGCCCATTATGCTCAAACTTGATGTAGCAGTGCAAAGTCAAGGGAACACATGCCATAACATGTAGCCAAGGTCATCCAAGAAATATGTTGTATTGGAACTCTCCTTCTATAATGTATAAGAGATTAATAATTATGTAGGGACCCACATAGATATATAAGACAATAGTTCCCATCATAGTATCTGTGGTATCATTAAAGGAGTGAAGCACCACGTTAGTTTGAGACATGAAATAATCAAGAAGGGCTAGCTATTTATAGGCATGGGTATAGATAATATTAATACTATCCCCTCCATTGATCATGACTATTTTGACATGATTTTGATCAATATATATGGTGATAAAAAGGGTAGTATCCTGATCTTTAGGGTGTTGAAGTGAAATTTTTGAATCATTAAAGGAAATTAGGGAGATAGTGTTAAGAGAGCTAACCAACGCTACAAGAGGCTGGGGATCATCAAGTTGTACCTCAAACTCTTACAAGGCACTAATAAAATCTTGATAGTGTCGGGGTGAGTTTTGGATTAACTCATACAAGGACATTTTCATAGGGGTTTGGTGAGGTTGTTTCACCATTGAGTTTTGAATAACTTCTAAAGATGCTAGTTTTAGGACACCTTAGATGGAAATATTGAGATTTAGAGGAGTGTATTTATAGAATGGATGAGCCCAAGGGTTAGTGACCTTTTCCTTTCCTTTATCCTTTTGATTTTTTAACTGCATGGCCACATTAACCATGTTTATTTGAAACATGGGTGAAGGAGGTGGCAAAGGGGGTATGACATCTTTGGGTTTGAATTCAAGTAGAATGGTATGAGGCATTATGGATGCCATGGGTGGAATAGTAGGAAGGGTAATGGGAGTATCAAAAAAGAGAGTGTTGATATCAAAGTGTTTTTGAATGACTGCCATGAAAGTTTTACTCCTCTTAGTATCATGTTTAGGTGAATGATGATATAAACACACTTATGTATCATCAAACTAAGATGGATTCAGTCTAATAGGGTTATAAGGCTTAATGGGAGGAAGAGATATTATGGAGGATTTCAACAACTGGCATATGAAAAATATTTTAGATCCTATGAGTGGGCTAGCACTTGTTGTAATGGGGATGGACAACTTCTTTAGTTTAGGAGTCACAGGGGTGATTTTACATGGCACCTTTTTAGGTGGTGGTGGAACCACATGTTTTGCTAACACTTTCTTGGTGGTAGGTATCACGGTGCCAGATGTGAAAGGCCTACTTGGTGGTAGAGTTAGTAGTAGAGGTAACTTAGCCTTTGGTTTCACTTGAATCAGTGATACCCCAACTAAAGTAGAGGGATGTGGTCCCAAAATTGAAGGAAAAGTTGAGGGTGGAAGAGGGAAGGATTGGTGAGATATAGGAAGCTTAACATTCTTCTTTAGTTTAGGCCATGAAACTCTAAATTGTAGTTGGAGAGTTAGATCTAATTTAACATATGGATGAATTAAATTAGAGACTAGGTGAATTCCTAAAGACCTGATCTACTTTAATGTGGCAGATGCCTATGAGGTTGAGGGATCTAACATATAAGGATGAGCTTCTAGTGATTTCAGTGAAGAAGCTCTAACTTTTTCAAAGACCTTGGGTTAAGGGGTAGTGATAGGATTAGTGGTAGAAGATGACAATTATTGTATAGGATAAAGAGTTTTAAGTTGGTCCCAAAATGCTACATGATCTAGCTTTGTGAAGTTAAGAAATTATATATTTTCCACTAACTATGAGAAGGGTTTAGATGAAGTTGATGTAGGAATTATGGTTTCTTCTTTATAAGGCTTAGGTGATTGATAAAGAGTGAAATTATTAGCCTCTACTACCTTAGGCCAATGATGAGAAAGAGTCATAATGAGGTCTTCTTTGATAGATATGGGAGAAGATGCATGATCTTCCACATGTAGGGGAAAGGTAGGTAAATAAGGATCTTTAAGGGGGTAGAGCATAAGTATAATTTCTCCCTCAACATGTGGGTGAGGTATAAGTAAAGTATGATCTTTCATAGGTAAAATAAGTGGTAAAATTGGTTGAATTAGAGTAGGAACAATAGGTCTCTCATCTAATGTAGGGGTGGATAACATTGGCTCCTCTAGGTGCAAAGGATTGGATGGGATACTACCTTCCATCAGTGGAAGAGAGGTAGGCAAAGAAGGTTCCTCAAGAGGGTATAACACAAGAATGATGTTCCCCTCAACATGTAATTGAGAAATGGGTAAGGCATGATCCTCAATTGGTAAGAGGATAGGTAAAATGGGTGCAAAAGGAATTAGCAATATAGGCTCTTCTTATGGCAAAAGGAGAGGTAAAGGAGGCCCTTCCTCACATGGGAGTGGAATGGGTGAAGTAAGCTCTTCTACATAAGGAAGAAGGATGGGAAAAACAAAATCCACTAATTGTGAGGGAGGAGTATGTAAAATGGGTGCCTCCTATTATGGGATAGGTTGGACTAGAGGTAAAGGAAAGACCATATTAATCATATGTATATTATGAACACATGAGTTATCAGTCATGGTATGAATAATATTTTGATTGGGTGAATGGTTAGGAAAAGTTTATTTGAACACATCCATATTTTTATTAGTAGGCGCATTAGGGTTATCTAAGATGAGATCACCCTTGTCAATCATGTTTTGAACAATGTTCTTGAATTTTTTATAGCTATTAGAATTGTGGCCTTTGACTTGATGGTAGCCACAAAACTCATCCTCCTTGTACCAAGTAGGAATAGGATGGGAGGGATAAAGCTATATAAGAGGTTTGATTTTAGGAAGGGTTATTACACCCTATTGTAAAAGTTTTTCCAAAATAGAAGTATATGATTCCCCAATGGGAGTGTATCCTCTTTGGTCATACCATTGTTGGAATTACTTGGTTGGATTTTATGAGGTCAAGGAATTAGGTTGGTTTATGGTTGTGGAAGAAGTTAATTTAATGACCACCGCATTGGTGGAGCCTTTAGATTTTTGGTTAGAAGGATAAGGTTTATAAGAAGAGGAGTCATTTGATTTGGAATTGGCATTCTTACTACATAACTTGACATTGTCTTCATTTATAGCTTGGATCTTGAGTTTCCATGCCATTGTAAATGCTTCACCAAATGTGTGGAAAGTTTGTACTTGGAGTGTGGATGAAATATGCTTAGCACATGCCTTTGAAAAGAGCTCAATAAGCTTAAGTTGGGTTAAAGAGAAGAAAAGTTGATTGATTAAGCCTCTCTAGTGAGTGAAAAAATCTATGATAGACTCACCATCAAATTGTTTAATAGAATAAAGGTCCATAATTGAAACCTTTTTAGAAATGTTGATAGAGAAATGGTCTAGGAATAATTATGTGAGTTGGGTAAATGAGAAAATGGAGTGTCAAGTTATAGAGATATACCAATCTAGGGTAGCACCTGAAAGAGACATAGGGAAGGTGCAAAGTAGTAATGCATCATCATGCCCTATTAAATAACAAGCATGTCCAAATTCTTATTAATTCTATTGTTGGTCCTCTTTACTCTAGAAGCGAGTAAATTTGGGGAGTTCTCATTGGCTTGGAAAAGGGCGAATAGGGACATAAGGATGAATAGGTTCATTGCATATCTGATCATAAAATAACACATTATCTGAACCTAACATAGATGTCTCTAGATTAGACATTTTGTCCATCAACATATTAATGGGGTTTGGAGGAGGATTGGTTTGGGAGATACCACCTAAGTTATAAGGAACCTAATAATAAGTAGAGGTAGTGTATGACATAGCTTGTTGTAGTTGTGTTGGTTCAACATAGGGATAGTGAGTCATAGGCTGGTGGACATAAATGAAATGGGTTTGTCCCACTGGGTTAGAGATAATGCTTTGGTTGAATGTTGTTATTTTAGGTTGGGTTGTTGGTATAGTTATACTAGGTTAAGGATGATTCATAACTCATGTAATTATAGGTGTGAGAGTAGATGGGATGGGTACCACCAAATTTTGAAATGGGGTTAGACTTGACTGAACTGCTTGTGGTTGTGAAGGTAGGGAAGTCATGATAGGATTTAAGTGAGATTGGGCAGTTGGTGATGCTAAAATTTGGATATTGTTTATGGATGGGTTACTTACTAAAATTGAAGTTGTTTCCATCAGAGAAGTTGGTATACCATATAGTGGGTCACCCAAAGAATTGTGGATTTAGATCATGGAAAGGTAATGCTGAAGGGCTACCACATTATGATTAAGAAATCTAGCAAAATATTGATCTCTTTCAGGCATAATGGAAATTTGGTTGGGGATAGGAGTATGCTCTATATCTAAAGTGTGATCTATGATAGAATCAACAACAAGAGTGGAAGGTGGAAGTGGTTACTATCTTACATAATCGATAAGAATTTTGGCTTAGATTTGCATCAATACCATGTAAGAAGAAGTATAAATAGTCTTAGAACTCTATATTAGTGATAGAGTGAGAAAAAACAAGGTTTGGGTGCAGGTAGGTAGGTTGTTTTAGCTTGATGTTTTGAGCAAAGTGAAAATAACCAATTTACATAGTCACTGACATCAATCACTTGACCGATGTCGGTAGGCTAAAATCTACTGACGTTAGTGAATTTAATTGATGTTGGTCACTAGGGAGTCTTGGGAGATGAAAAATCCAACATTTTAGAAACCCAATGGCAAAATCTAGGTAAAACAAAGGATGAAAGAGGTCTGTATAAGGAGGATGAACACTTAGAAAACCTGATATAATAGGTTATACACCTTGAGTATTATGAATAGTGTTGATTTTGTAAATCAACAAAAAAAATCCTTACCAACTCCAAAATATAGAAAGCAATAGAAAAGCAGAAAAAGAACATACAACCACTAATTATTAACTCATAGAGATTAATTTTAGTCTCATGTTGGCTTATGCCTTAATCAAATATTGAGATGAGAGTTTGGTTACTAAAGTTACTAGAAAGTAATCTAAAGCTAGTTTCAGGTTAGTTTTGGTGTTCAAGAAGAAATCTATGTTAGATTAGGTATGTGGCTTTTTATAAGAGCTTTATCCCTATACTTCACAAACCTAAATCCAAGCTAGGTTGCTCACCTAGAATATGCCTTATATCTAGAGTTTATACTCTACCAGAGAATGGAGTGGGTTCTCCCCTTGGTGGTGAAATCCAAGTAGGATAGCCAGGTAGGGTAAGGTGATCCACCAGGTGATGAAATATTGATGGGTCTTGTCTCAAGTGGATTTAGATGTTTATTTTTATGAGTGTGATCTGGTAGTGTATCATGGTTGTACTATTATTAATTCATAATATTTGTAATAAATTATGTGAGCTAATATGCAACAAGCAAAAATTAAAGTGCAACAAGTTTTAAACCCAAATCTAAAGTGTTTTGATTCGAATGAAAACAATGATGAAATAGGAGAAGAGAATGAATTTCACTATCCGAATGTGCATGAAAGAAAGATATAAAGAAGAGATTCTTTTTATATTGAAATAAAAATGATAAGTTTCATTTAGAGGCAAAATAAAATATAATTGTAAATGGTAAGTGTCAAGGGAGAAGAAATTTTAGTTTATTTCCTTTAAACAAAAAATAAAATGTTGAATATTTTGTTTTGAGGAAAAAGAGGGAAAAAATGCAAGGAATGAAATTTTCACTATAATACACCTATATGAATGCTTAGAAAAAGCAATGAACCCAAGGAAAAATCTAGGGTCCCACCGAGCATGTAAGAAATGTTTCACTAAAATTTGAATCTATTTGATGTTTAAGGAGAAATAGAGATGAAGGGGAGGGACTAGAGATTAGAGAGAACCTGGATTGGTTGCACGCTATATCCAGACAATGTTGAGCACTCTTCTTTGGCTAGGGAGGACTACCTATGAATAAAAAATTACTACCACCAAAAATATTTGTTAGTAGATATATGAGTGGGATACCAAGCTACACATTTGTTCCTAGAAGTGTCAAACTTCCTTACAGATGACAGTCCACTTTTTGAAACAAAATGATAATGAGTAACAAAATGAAAGAGAGAGTAAGAGAGATATTCATACCATTCTTATAGTCTAAGTGTAGCAGAGAGTGACATAGTGTAGGTAATGTGAGTTATTTGTGTTTTTGGAGGTTATTTAGGTAGGCTTAGGGAGGTTAGTGGAAATACATAGTCACTGACATCAGTTAGGCTACTGATTTTGGTAAGGAGATATGACTGATGTCAGTAGGGTAGTAGGTTCTCAAGAGATTACAAGAGACTTTTTTGAGCTAGGAGGTAGATGTTGGTTAGGTTTGTGAGGTTGGGAAAAGTTGTAAAGGAATGGGTAAGACTCATGTGGGTCTAGATAAAGAGTTGGTATGTTTGAAGTAGAGGGAAATAGGCAAAGGATTTTTACAACTCCTTCACAAGGAGAGTCACGATGTTCATAAAATGATAATATTATAACGTAAAGTAATTGTAAAATGAATATTTAAAAGAATTACAAAACATAGAGATATAATTAGCTGGTGAAATAGATGAACTGTGGGTGTCGAATAGATGGATTTAATGAGGCATGTTGAAGTAATAGGTGAATAGGAAGCATGTACTGCTAGTTTAGAAGAATCCAAGATCTATGTAGTATATCAATTCCTAATTTGGACTGATTTATGTAGAGTAACGGTAAACCTAGATGTAGAAAGTTGAATGCCAAAACTTGTATGTGAATGATTGATTTTTTTGATTTCTACTGACCTAAATATTAACTTGGAATTTGGCTTAAGTAACCGATGTCGATGAGCCCACCAACTTTAGTCATGGGTTGAATGATGTTGGTGGCATGAGAATAGGTAAAAGGGCTATTTTTAACTTATTTTTATTCTTCCTTTTGCCATGTGTGGTATCCTTTAGAAAATAGTAGAAATGCAAGGTTAAGAAGAACATAATTAGTTAGGAATTTATGTTTGGGGTGAGAACAAGTCATGGGTAGTTTGGATTAGGGGACTAAGACTTGAGGTGACTCAAAGGGTAAGAATTAGTCTTAGGATGAGGTGTCCAGGTAAGGTAGCATAAGTAGTTTCTATTTAAATTAAATAAATATTTTAAAATTAATTAAATGTGTGAGGGGTAAAAACATGGGTTAAGAAGGCTAATTATTAAAAGGAGATCGAGGGGGGGTTTTGACACAAGAATTTATGCACATGTGTGATGTAATTTTGGTGGATACACTATAATTTCTTGATTATGTACTATAGGTCAAATTGATTGACTACTACTAGACTTGGCTGGTGCTTTGCCTCTCTCCTCATTCCATCTTATAAGCCATAATAGATCATAACTGGGATGCAATATTCAACATTGCTTGGTAATGTGACCTCATTAGGCACAATGTCTACAAGTCTCTGAATCTTCATGCACCCTCTTCTTATATCGACATTCTTATTATAGTTCTACTCATAGATCATTAATGCTCTATTAGAGTCTCTTGATTTTCTACTCCTACCATTACTTTGTTGCTTGCTGACTTTGCTCTTGAGATTATAGATATTGCATTATCACAGTGATAATGGTATTCAATAACAATTAAATTTGAGCTAGCATTGTATCCATTATTATACAATAGCTGAGTTTAGAAACACAATAAAATCACAAATTCATTTCAAACTTAGCTTTAAGATCAAACTTGACATTTCAGATCAATACCTACACAGAGGTTAGCCCAACACACTAACTGCTCTGATACCAACCTAATCTGTAAACTTAAGAAATAATATGCTTACGTATTTAATTTTACTTAATATTAATAATTTATGGAAATAATTTAAGAATTTAATTTATAAACCATTAATTTAACAAGAATAATTCAAGACATTCAACACATAATTGATAATGAAGTTTAGCATGATGGCCTACGTCTCTAGGTCCTTTATCAACCAATGTATTAGGAAAAATGCTTGAAAAATACTTACAAATGTCTCAAAAATGAAAAGTTAACAACTACAAAGTTTTTTCCCTAAGAAAAAATAATATAACTCCCTTTTCAAACTTTTTCCCAATTCTACCTCTAGAACTCTCTGCAATTCATCTAAGATCTCTAGCTCTAGCCTTTACAATGGTTGCTTAGCTTATTTGATTATTTAAATACAAAATCTCAACACTTTATTTAACATTAGATCTCATAGCCCAAGCGGTTGGGTATTATCACTTTTGCATGGGAGGATAAGGGTTCAATTACCCTTTCAATGGTTTCGAGGGTCATGTTAATCCATTATCCCACATTGGAAAGTGAGGAGAGCTTTTAGATATAGATATACCAAAAGTTTCATGGTGTATAATGGCAAGTAATTGGCATTGGTATTATTTTCAATGGGTATGTGGTGGCTTCATGTGGATGTTGGGATGCTATGTGGTTTCACATGGATATTGGAATATGGAATGTGAATGAAACATGGGGTCACATGGAAACTCAAGGTATGACATGTGGAAATTATTTTTGGTAGAACATGGAACATAGGATTACATGGCATGTATATGGAAATGGTAAGTTAAATGGTTTGTTTGGAACATTTGGGAATAATTAAAATTGGACCATGGAAAATAATGAATGGTGGCAAGCCATGTGGTGTCTTGAGGACCCAACACATGGTCCAATATCCACTCACCACTTGTCAACCATTCATCACTTGTTGACCACTCACCACTTGTCAATGTCCAACTAGATGTTCTATCCAAACCCAATTTTTTTTAACTTACCCTAGTTGATTTTCAACACATGATATTTTGTGCATATGGGTTCTATTTTACAAATCATGAGATGCACTAAAAATATCTTGATGATATCTTCACTGTGACAATAATCAACCTAAAATTCACTATCTTTTTTGGATTGAATATGGATCCTCCTAGATCAAATACATGTTGGTCATAATTAGGATCATTATCAATAATAGGAACATGTGAGAAATATATTAATTATGGTCTAGGGAATGGTATGGTAAGAGAAATAAGAATGGTCCATGAAATGATATGTTAAGAGGAATAAGAATGGTCTAGGGAATGGTATGATAAAATAATAAAGGTGAAATAGGTGCCCCTAATTGAGGGCTCTAATAGATAATGTTTAATTGTAAAATAATAGTAGTAGAATTTAAGATGCATTATGTTCATTGGTTCCTTAGAACATTACCCATCTGGTGTAGCCCATCTATATGCCTAAAAATCATAATTTTTAATAACAACAAAGGGCCTAAGCTAATTGGCTCAAAACTTACCCTTCTTAAATTTAGTTTTTTTATTATTTTGATTCTCTTTTAGCACCAAATCATCAATTTTTAATTCTCAATAGAGAATATGTTGGTTGTAGCTACAATGCATCTTATTTTTATAGGCCCATAAATGGTCTAATTATGCTTCTTGTTTCTCATCCAAGATCTCTAGCTCTTGAAATCTTGCCATTCTATATTCTTCATCATCAATGATATTCTATAGAGAAATGCATAGAAAGGAAAACTGAATCTTAATAGGGGTAATGGCCTTAAAGCTAAAAACTAATAAATAGGGGAAAACACCTATAAGTATGTGGTACTAGTATGGTAAGCACATAAGGATGGGAATAATTTTAGATGCCAATCATGATTGATGTTATTAGAAATCTTCTTTAGAATTTTAACAGTGGTCTTGTTTAAAGCCTCAACTTGGCTATTACCTTGAGGGTAGAAGGTTGTCGACTTCTTATGTTTGATTTAGAATTTGGTGCAGAGGGATTTGAAATATTTGTTTTTTAATCGGCCATCATTATTAGTTATAATGGTGGAGGGAATGCCATAGCAACAAATGATATGGTAATGAATAAAAATGGTAATCTATTTTCTAGTTATATATGTGAGGGGGATGGTTTCTATCCACTTAGTAAATTAGTTAGTGGTAGTTAGGATATGATTATGTCCATCTGAGGAAGTAGGGTTTATTTTCCCTAGGAATTCAAGTCCCCAATTAGAAACTATCCTTGGTGTAGTGATCATTTAGATGACAAAAAAATGAGAGTGAATCAAATCATTGTGTCATTGACAAGCATCACACTTATTGACATTCACAAGTGTATGTATCCATTTTGGCCCAATAATACTTAGTTTGAAGGAGTTTCTTGGTAAGGACCAAGCCATTGGTGTGGGACCCATAATTTATTTCATGTATATCCTTCAAAACTAATTTGGATTCTCCCAAAGATAAAAAATGAAGTAACATTCCATCATAGCCCCTATGATAAAGCATATTGTCTAATAAGGTATATCAGGTAGTTTTATGGATGAAGGATTTATGTTGGGTTCATGATAGGTCTAGAGGAAGAATCGGATCATGAAGATAGTTATATAAGTATTGGTACCAAGGGATATCAGGATCAAAAATATTGCATACCATCTCAAAATATATTTTTTTGTGCACTAGTTGAAGAACATTCTTAATGAAAAATTGATAATATTTAACTTGTCATCCATTATTAGCATGGATCTAATGGTTTTCATTGTATTTGTTGATCTATTATTGGCCCTTGGTATTTACTCAAATTGAAGATTTCATAATGTGACTTGAGCTTGTCTACCATACTCTTTTAAGTTAAAAGCTCCTCATCCCTTGTTTGGTATTGGTTTGTAGCCTGATTAATGATTAACTAGGAACCCCATATACCATTAATTATTGAATATTCCATTATATGGCGATACAAAGTCCTAAATTGAGTGCTTCATACTCATCTATGTTTTTAGTAAAATGGAAATAATATAGAAACCCTTAGGAATGAGATACCCTTACTGTTTAATGAATAAGATGTCATACCTAGATCCATGTGTTATGAATGATCCATAAAAATATAATGTCCATTATTTGACTCAATAGTTATTGCTTCTAGAGTCAGAATTGATTCATCTAAGAAATCAAAGTTGAGAGGTTGAATATCTAATATAGGGGCTTAAACAAACTAATCTATAAGAATTTTAACCTTAATGGATTTTTAATTATGATATTCCACATCAAATTCCCTTAGTAACATCACCTATTTAGCCATGCAACTTGCCAAAGTGGATTTAGATAACAAATATTTGACCAGATCAATCTTGGTAATAATTATGGTCTTTTATTGAGCATGTAGTGAAATAAATTTTGGGAAGTGAATACCATTGAAAATTAAGCTTTTTTAATTTTTGTATAGTTATTCTTATATGTTACAGATGTCTTGCTCAAATAATAGATTGCATTTCTTTTCACCACTCATCATTTTGAGCCAAGAGTACCCCTAGGGCATGCTTTATTTCATAGAGTATCAATGGTCTTCCTGGTGTAGGTGGAATCAATATTGGTAGGTTGGACAAGTAATTATTAAATTCTTCAAAGGCCTAGTGGCAACTAACATCCCACTAAAATGTTGCATTTTTATTTAAAAGTGAGTAAAAGGATGGCATTTGTCTACTAATTGGGAAATAAACTAGTGAATAGATTGAATTTTGACCTAAATATTATGGATCTATTTAAGAGTAGGAGGAGGCATTTCCATTATGGCCTTGACCATAATAGGATTAACTTCAATGCTTCAACATGAAATAATGAATCCTAGAAATTTTTGATAAGTGACATCAAAGATGCACTTTTTTGGATTGAGACACACCTTATATTCATGAAGTCTCTCAAGTATTCTCCATAAAACATCAAGATGGCTTGCACATGTCTTGAATTTATCAAGGATGCCATCCACATAGTCTTCAACAATGTCATGCATCATGGTCATGGAATATGATAGTCATGGTAGACTCATAGGTTTCCCTGACATTATTCAAGTCAAATGGGATGACCTAATAACAAAATGTTCCCCATAGAGTGGTGAATGTTATCTTGTGTTAGTCTTTAGGTGTAATCTTGATCTTTTTATATCCCAAGAAGCCATCCATGAAGGAAAACATCTCATAGAATATTATTGAGTCTACTATCATGTCAATGTTTGGTAAAGGGAAGTCATCCTTAGGGCATGACTTATTAATATATCTAAAGTTAGTGCAAAAAAAAATTCCTTAAGGCTTTTTTTATTAGGACAATGTTTGAGATCCATTCTAAATAGTCTAATGGTTGAATGAATCTTACTTCTAATAACTTATCTACCTATTTCTTAACAAGTATAACAATGCACATATGCATTTATCGTAACTTCTATTTGATTGGCTTGGGATATGGAAGTAGAAAAAGTTGATGTACCACTAGAGAGTGGTCTAACTCTAGCATGTTATAATAAGAATAGGCAAATATATCAATGAACTAATTTATAATAGTAATAATAAACTCACTTTCCTCAGTAATGAGTGAAGCACCTAAGTAAATTATTTTGGGATCATCATAGGTACTAATGTTCACCTTTGTTATATCTTCTACAAGGAGTGTAGTACCATATTCAAGAATAATATGAATGGATGAAAAATGGTCTTCTTATGCTATTTATAAGCCATAGGGATCACCCATATAAAAATAATCTGAATCTACCATTTTTGGTAGTGGCTAATTAATCAATTATTATGGAAAGTATTTTACCAATTGTACAAATATTTTATGTTCCTCCTCACTAATATCAAATCCAACTAAAATTCTTGGACTAGGAGGACAATGAGATTCCTAAGGATATGAAAGAACTTCCCCATCCAAATGTGCCTAAAATAAGTTTTCACCTATGGGATTATCTTTATCTTTTCTTTATTTCTAAGCCAAAGGTGCCTCAAAGAGGTTTTCACGCAAAGATCTCAATGTTTTACTTTGGTGATAACCAAGGAAGTTCACCTACTCTCCAAAGAAGGTGGTAGGGTATAATGTTGAATCAAATCCTTATTTATGGTCATTAGCTAGTAATATATCTCTTAGGCCCATGAATTAAGTGATGCATTCTTCATTCTATAATTCATACAATGGTATAATAAAATCTTGTTGGTCCTAATTAATTAGGCTTGGATGGTAGAGTGAAATAGGATAATTGGATGTAATGGTAAGAATGGCATTGGTATCAAAGAGGTGCATATTACCAATCTCATTGTAGGCACTATAATGGTATGTTTTATCACTTTTGATAGTATCTTCTTTAGTTGATGAATTGTTATAACTCTCAAAATCTATAGGGTCACCCCCAAGTGGTGTGAATCCAAGAGCTTGATTTCCTATATGCTTTTCTATAGGCACAAGTTCAATAATGCCTTATGATTTTACACCCAAACCTTTTCCATGATAGGATTGATTTCACATTATCCTAGTGGGAATGGGGTAATTAGTGTTTTTATAATATGTGTCAAATCCATCACCATATAACCAACCTCCATCATTGGTAGTCTGATCTTGATTTGGTGATGTGTATTTTACAATTATGAGTGGATCCTATAAAGTGGACTTAGACTTATTTTATTAGATCATGTTGTTCATACCAGGGATATGTTTAGGCCTTCCATATGATTTTTGGGATTTATGTAATATTTTGACATGAAAATAGTCTTAAATGTGGTATGTGGCTATGCTAACCTATTCAATGGTAAAGAGAGTATAAATTGATTTAGGAGGTGGATTAAAGGAAGTGGATATGAGGTCACTAAGGTTAATATAATTAGAATTGGGAGATTCAAGAATAGTTCCTCTATTTTTATTGCCTACATACTTAGTACTAGGACAATAATTTTCGTTCCCATACTCAATCTATTATGGAATGAGGGAATTTAAGTATGGATGTAAATCACTATGAATAGTGACGTCTAATGTGAAACAAGGGAATTTAAGGCATTGGTGCAATGTGGAAAGGACTACTCATACATCATGAATCTAATGATGACTAATTATAGGGTAGTTTGATGTCAATTACATAGAATAGGGTGTTGTGGGTGATAGGCCCAATAATGACTAACAAATAAATGGTGTTGAAAGATTCTCTCTCTACATTATCATAAGCCTTGATTATAATGGTATCTAGCTATAAGTCTACTTCTATGTAACCTAGTGTTTAGATTAGATTCAACAACCTTGAACCATTGTCTATAAGAACCCACTTGACTTTGTGGTAGGAAAGGATGGCCTCAATGGATAGGTGATTATTGTGAAGGAGACCAAGGGATGAAATATCACTTTGGTTAAATGTGAGTTTTTGAATTAGGGAAAAATGTCCCACTAGTGCTTGGAATTAGGATGGATCGATGTCATTGGGTACCTTGGATTATTGGATAAAGTAATTTAATATGGCAATATGATAAACTTCAAATGTACACAAAATAACTAAGATATAAATTTGCATTGGTATTTTGCTTAGTTATTTGCCAATATTATATGGATTCTTGGTAGAAAGGAGAGGTGGTTTGGATTTTGATAGGGTAGTTTCTTGATTAGAATTGGAATTAGGAGGAGGCAAAGGGCCTCAAAGGGTGACTCTAACATGTCTAGATAAGATTGTGTAATTTTGAGTTAGGAAAAAGTTATCAAAATTAGTGGAATAAGATGTTGGTCCAAGATTAATAATTCTTGATGGTTAAGAAATAATTAAATTTCTCTTACCTACATTAGAATTACGTATAAGCAAAGGTGGTGGTATTAAGATAGAAGGGATAACACTCTAGAAAGTGTTATACAATTTATGAGGTATGAATTTGATTTGATAGTAACGACCTAGTTATTTGTAACATCTCCTCTAACATCACCATAGACGTATGGTATACTGTGATAGCCAACTTGGTTAGTTTGGATATCATGATCTTGATTATGGTTAACCTAGTTTTGATTTTGTCCTTGTCATTATTACTAATGTTGGCCATGTACTTGGTTCTAAGTAGTTCCTTACTACTAATTGTTATGCTTGAGAAATGGGTTCTTGTAGATTCCCATTTCCTGATTGGTGTTGGGTGCTCTTTTATCTAACTTGATTTCCCCATTTTAAAACAAATATCTAATTAGATGTATCAATTTGACACACCTATATGTTAAATGACTATCCATGTTATGGTAATTTCAATACTCATTATTGAGATACCATATTAGTTTAGATTGACCCTATAGAAAGAGTTTTGGATTAAGCAAAAGAATCATATTAGCTACTATTAAATTTTGGAATACTACCTCAATTGGCTCCCTGAGGTTACTCCAAAATCTATCTTTGTAGTATCCACATCATAGGGGAGCTCTTTACATTTCAAGCTAAGGATTAAGTGGGTTATTTTAAATAGGTGGTGGCTAAAATGTTTATACATGTCTCACCTTTATAACCCCATTTCTAACCATGTTTTTATTTTTGATGAAAGTCTTAAGATTTTAAGATGTGTTGGTCTAAATTGACACTTGATTTGGGTTTGGATCTTGGATTTGGTTTTTTTTTTAGTTTTAGAATATATCTTTATAATACCCTTGATAATAAGTATTTTTTTATCTGCATCCTTTTATGAATGGTGTATTCAAACATGTTGGCACAATTGAGTTCAAGATTATGAGCGAGTTCAACATTTAGGTTTTGTGAAAAGATATCTATTAATTACGTATCTATAAATTTATGTGAGAAATGACTAACTATATCTCTCCACATTGTAAATATGATGAGAAACTCTTTCTTCCTCATTACTTAGTGTTACACAAATCAACAACCATCAATTCATGTTCTATATTATAAGATAAGTGGTTGATAATTTTTTTTGATCGATCATTGAAAGTAATGACTGATCCCTTAGGTATTTTGATAATATCTTATAGTGCTTATCCAATCAATTTTCATGGAGATAACAGTAAAAAATAAACACTTTTATATTCTACTTCTTGGCATGCCACAAAGAATTCTTGTATATGTTATCTTAGATCTCCTTTCCCTTTATACTATTCAAATTTTGGCATTTCAAAATGGAATGAGAAAGACACCTAGAGAAAGATGATATCAAATGGATAAGGGCATATGTCATAAAATTTATACTTCTTAGGTACTTGTTTACCTACTTAAAGTTCTAAAACTATTTCCTTTATTTATTCCATTCATGGATATTGTGTGCATTTTATGATGAAAGGAGGGCACTTTGATGGGTATTAATGAATTTTCAGCCTTAATTAACATTATCATAAGTAGTAATGGCTCCCATTTACATGGTTATGTTAGGGATATTCACCCTATATCCTGAATTCTACATTTAATGAATGATACACTATAGGTTTTGATTCTTATTAGAATAAGTAAGGTGTTATTGTTCCCAAGGAATATATTATTTTGAATGGTAGGGGATCTATTGTTGGTCTAGAAGAGTCTATTTTTGGTTTTGAGGAATTTTTTATTTCTTTATAAGAATTTATTATTGTTGCTAGTTTGTAAGAGGAACTTGTTATCATTGCTACGAACTAAAAGAATTTTACAATCTATTTTGTGAATTATCCACTACCTATTATGGTGGTGGATTATTTTTAAATAATTTTGTTATTTAAATGAAACATCCTTGAATGAGGCTGCTTCCAAATAAGTCATTAAGTCAATAATAATCTGATTTACATAACATTGATTAATTTACTATATGGTGGATGTGATAATGTGACCAGTTTGAGAAGGATCAACTAATAGACCATTACCTTTTTTAGATGAAGAAATGGTTAGTTTTATAATTTGAGTATGAGGTTGCTCTTTTAGTTTCTCCTCTACTTAGACAAGGGCATGCAATTATTCCTTTGGAAAATTGGGTGGGAATCTAATTCTTGATTCTATTAGCATTAAGAGAGATTCATCTTGATATTCTATGGGATGATTATTGAATAGACCTTGGTTTTATCCCATGATGGGAGGGATATATTCAAACACAACCAAGTTTTCCTCTCCAACATAAAAATTTTCTTCCTTGAAGCTAGGTCCCTAAGAGGACCCACTATAAGTGTAATTATACATGTTTGGAATGGTACTTGGTTTTGAAAAGTTTCACAAATGTGATCTTGGATTAGATTGGTACTAGAATTTGGAATTATGTCAAATGTTTTATGGAATTTGGTATCAAGTTGGCACAAAAAAAATAAGTTTGAAATCAAAATAGAATGGACAGTGGGACAATACAAAAGAGAATAAAGTGTGAACTTGGTTGATCTTAATCAAAAAATTAGAGGAAGATTGAATGGTCATGGCACTTAGGGTGTTTTTAACACAATAAAAACTAAGTCTAAATTTATAATATAATGGGTAGAATAACAACATCAAATGGAAATAAAATGAGTCCAAATGGTTCTTTGGAACTTAGGGTGTAGGTTAAAAAAAACAAAAACTAAGTCCAAAAGTAGAATAGAATGGGTAGCTTAATAGTATCAAATGAAAATGAAATGAGGCCAAATGGTTATTTAGAACATAGGTTGTAGGTTAACACAATAAAACCTAAGTAATAATGGGTAACGTTACACCTTAATGTGCAGAAAGGTGATAATGTGTTTGAATTTTTTCAAACCTAACACACTTAGTTTTCAATATATGGTTATGAATATAGAAAAAGTTTTTTGATATAAGTACATTAAGAAATCATGACTTACAATATAAACTGACATGGGTTATGATATTTTCACTAAATCCTTTTGATATAATTATGTTTAAGAGGATAAAATTGAAGGTTTGTTAAATATTTATTGCAATTATTGGTAGGGTTTTTAAGCCCCCCTTATCTTAAAGGTTCATACTAAAAGGTATTCTTTGGGGGTAGTTTCTTTTGAACCCCTAAATTAATGAGTTATCAATAACAAATGTGGCTTCTAACATAATTTTTATATTAGAAAAATAAATGATTCTAATATATCTTGTGGTATGTGGGCACTTTAGAATAATCTATCAATTAGATGCAAGATCTTGCAGGCCATTTACTAAAGGGACTAGTCCCTTCATGACCCCTTTAGCCATTGGGGTCTCAGGGAAGTGCTACTGATGTCAGAAGGGGTCATGAAGAACTAAAATTAATAACTTGGTATTGAAGAACAAAGATAATCCATAAGCTAAGTTGATAAAAAAGTTCACCTAAAATTGGGCTACATCTTCAGGTCTACACAAAGGCTAAATTGATCAAGTAAAATGATGCAAAAATACCATTTATTACATCAAATTCTCCAAATAATGGGATATCAATCTAAAAATAAGTTTCTAATGTCTTCTAAGTAGTTTGGTTCTAGATCTAATTCTAGCTCTTCTAGACTATTTCTTTCTTGTCTCTCTCAATTGAGGGGCTACACAAGTTCACTATAATTTCTCCCATAAGTTTGTATAATGAATCTTGGCTTGTAATTGATATACCAAAAATATAGACATAAAAAATTGATTTATCTCCCAATAAGAGACTTAAAGTTCCCTGTAATATCTCTATGAGGTTTATGCAACAAGCTTTTGGCCTTCAATGTGTTACTCTTATAATATTAAACATAGAAACTTTGCTTTCTCCTCTTGTTCTCCATTACAAGGGATATAAAGCTTACACATTTTCTTGTGTCTTTAATTACAATATTGAGCCTTTTATATTGTTTCTAAGTCCCTTGATTTATGGGTTAAATCCTTAGGTTAGGTATTCAAATTCCCTTAGAATATGCCTCATATTCTTTATTTTTAGTACGAAATCCAAAAATTAAGGGATAAATACAAAGTTTTGCATTTTCATTTACCAAATATGGCATAGAATTTTATTGGGCCATAAAAATAGGCCAAGCAGGGTGAGTGGATTGAGTCCCACTCCAATCCCATGCATTAGCTTATGAGGAGGATGTTTGCAACTTTGGATAATATTTTATCCCACTTTAGTGGGGATAACAACCAAATGTTTTTTAAGAGATAAATTTCATCTTTTGTAACTTAGTCATGAGATCATGTATTATGTGGATCTTGCCTTTAAGCTCATATCATTTAGTTTAGCTTTATGAATGCCATGTTGAAGTGATTGGTCCATGTGTTAGGTTGTATAAGTATAGTTAGCTAATGATATTAGTATTATGAGATTTGTTTCCCTATTTATTTCCACCTTCAATAAGTGATAACTTTCACATAAAATGTCTACTTGACCACATTAAAATTGCATTGGAAATATCTCAATGATCTCTTCAATGTGTAGATAGTTTTGGGAATATTTGAGACCATTTGATATGGTCACTAGTGGATATCCTTCTATATCACTCTTCCCTACTAAAAATATTTTAGACCACTAAAAATATGATTCATTCCTCTCTCTTCTATCAAGAATAACCTCTTCCTAAAAATTATAAAGTAATTCAAGAGAAAAATGAATAGAAGAAACTATTCTCATATTTATTCATGGTCATAGGAGGCTAACTTTATTTATCTCTCTTAGAGGTTGACTATTCAAGCTAAAATCTACCAAATAACCTTCCTTCACTCTTAGTGTCTTGGTCTTCTTCTTTATGGATTATCTTATCCACTACAATTCACTAACTATAAGCTAAGGTGAATCTCTCCCATTAAGAGATGATTTTTACATTCTCCTTGCTTCTCAACATTCTTAACAAGGGTATAAAATTGCATTGCATAGTAAGTAGTGTTATAATAGATCACCACTTGTATAGTTTACCATTCTTAGGGACTTACAATTGAATGCAACATAGCAAGGTAATCTTCCCTAAGAACTTAGTCTACCCATCCTTTTGGTAGATTTTCCCTACCTAAAGGAATATTTTTTCTTATTCCCTTTATGGCTAACCAAAGAAACTAGTTGTTTATGCCTTCTAATGGAGGTACTCCTTTAGCTATAGCTCAATATGATGACATTACAATTTTAGTGCTCAAGAGATTTTCATATTCTACTAGATAAAATGCAACCACCCCTATAGATCATATATAAGATATTGACAATAAGTACTTAGTTCATAATGCCACTAAAGATAATGTAGCAGTCAGGTTGTACACCTATTATTTAAAAGGAAAGGGCCTCCAATGGTATATGAGTTTGACACCTAACTCCATTCACTACTAGGATGAGTAAGGAGAAAAATTGTGATAGAAATTTGAAGACAAGAGTGACCACTTATCCTTAATGGAGTAGATTACCACCATTAATATAGATATTCTAGGATATAATACCACCCTTGTTCAAGCTATTTCTAAATACTATGTTTTTGTAGTATCTAAGGGCTCTAAATGGTAATATAGTTGTAATGGTCTAATCTATGGGAGGAATAAAACTCCCTAATGCATATGGAATTTATATTAGGGATACTAATTATCTAATTTAAGCTAGAAATATTTATCCCAGGACTCCCATGCCTCTTTTTCTATAACCACCATCCATTCATCCTACTACTCAACCCTCATTGGCACCTATCCCTATTGTAGCCATCCCACCAGCTACATCTATCACTCCTCTTAGTGATCTACATGAATTTAAGTCATTGATGCAAAGTTTTGGAAATGAGATAGTAGCCCTAAAGAGGAATCAATCCAAACATTCTAAACCTTACCAGCCATTTAATTAATCTTACCAACATGATAGGCTGCATTATCAAAGTAATTCACAAGCCCAAGGCCAAATCACTTACTCTAGACCATATAATACACAAAATGGTAATATTTATAACACCTATATATCCATTTTTCACATTCAAGACAATCTATCCCAAGATTATGAGTGGTGATTTCCTTATAATCAACCACATAATCAAGCTACCTACACAAATGGAGTGATAAATCAATATTTGATGGTGTAAAGTATATTATACCCTCAAGATCAGACAAAAGAATCAAATTCACAAAGGAAATAAGTAAATGAAGAGACAAAAATGAATTTAGATGAAGACACTTTAGTAAATTGGCAAGAAACTAAATTTATTGACATAAATCAAAACTAGGTGCTAGATGCAGTCAACAATCCAATGGCTTATAACACAAGGTTTAAAATAAGGGAAATAGATGGAGAGAAATCTTCATTAATAGGCCAATCCTATAATTCACAAATTCCATGTGAAATTTCCAAAGAAAATGTGACCCTTATTTCCCCCCAAGATCAAAATAATCAACTCATTCAAAGGGAAAATCAACCTCAGGCCAGCCAATAAACTAGGGAGGAGGTTGTTATCCCAAAGTTTTATCCCAAAGTTTTAGATGAAAATAACTAAAATTACTTTCAAAATAGTGGAAAAAATAAAGAAAAAAATTTAAATGAGACTATGTGGGATGCCCTACCCATCCCTTCTCAATTTTTTTTTAAAAAGAAGCATTGGAGAGATTTCATCCTCATGAACTGGCAAGAGCCTCTCCAACTATTTCCACAATTTTATGTCAACCAAAAGGAAATATTAGCAAAATCAACATGTTATCACCATTATATATCTCCTTGATAATAGGTAATCACCTCATCCATAATTATATGATTGATTCAAGTGTATTATCTCATTCATGCCCAAGAATATAGTTTATATACTAGGTATATATTATATCCTAATTGTAAAAGGAGTTATTCAGATAGATGGAACACCTATCAAAATTATAGGGGTTATTAAAGGCTTAAACCTTACCTTGTAAGTATAACCTAGCCTCTCCATTACCCAAGACATTTTTGTGATAGGCCTACCTCCCATTTTTCCCATTTTTATTTGAAGAGGATTTACTAAAAAAATGGGCAAGTATTTATGATCTAACTGGTCACACATGCTACTAAGGACTAGATATGGAACCAAGGTGACTATCAAGGTTGAGCATATTTGTAGAGATCATATAGACCCATACTCACCCAATCCCATTGATATGAAATATAATATGCATGACCTTGAAGATGGTTCAGTCTTACATGAGATTAACACACCTATAGAGGTAGTCCCAGATGTAATATTGGATGATTGGGCTAATGAACATTATGTATTTTATCCATATGATTATATGGAGGAAACAAGACTCAATAATTATTTCATCTTTGAGGATGAATTTATCATATTGAACATCATAAAAAATCAAGAAGACCTAAAGGCACATAGAAGTTATTATTCTATGGATCCAAAATCAAAAATGGTGTTGGTGTGAGGATTGTGTTAATCTCTCCTCAAAAGGAGAGGTAATTTTATAAATACAAGCTGTAAATTAGTTGCACCAATAATGTGGTTGTATATGAGGCATTGGTCTAAGGCCTCTAGTTAGTGAAAAAGAAAATAATTAAGACATCAAAAGTTTTTGGGGATAACAAGATCATTTAAAATTAGGTGAGAACCCAAAATGCATCCAAGAAAAATCATATAAAGGCTTATAAACATAGAGTGTGGGATCTCATTTAAAGATTCAATGCTTTTAACACACAGAATATGTTGAAGAAAATTATTGATGTAGATAGGATTGCCACAATTGGCTCTCAATAAGACCTCCCTATTGATGTTTTGAGATATTTTATACAACTTATCAAACTTATAGTTAGACTTACACTGCCTGATAATGATGTTAATTGGAAAGTGTTTGAGAATGATGGCTAGATCATCAATTTTTTACAAAATGAGGTATATATTTTTACCAAACACCAATCAGGGTTGAGGACATGGTATAAGGATCAAATAATCAAATTAAAAGGAAAAAACTACACAAAGGATTGGTCATGCTAGATAATAACTTCAAGTCTGATGATCAGTTCAAAGGTGAGAAGAGGAACATGAAGATAAATAAAAATAATTACAAGCATGTCGTCATTTACAATGACAAACTCCCAAGAGCTAGAAAGGTATGCACTCAGCTTGAAAAGGAAGGGTTTATTTATTTTTGTAGAAATTATTATGATATTATTTCATAGAGTTATGAAGATCTCAAATGTTTTGACCCAGACTTATCCCAACATACAATTGAGTTAGACCCTGACATCAAGCTAGTTAGCCAAAAACAAAGGCTTATAATCCCCAAATTTAAACCATTAATGAGGAAGGAAATGACCAAACTCATTGAATCTAACATCATCTTCCAAATTAAACACTCCTCTTGGGTAGCCGATTCAGTCTGGTGATAAATAAAAACGGAGAGATCAAGCTGTGCATGGATATCAAGGACCTAAATAGATCATCTCTGAAGGATCAATATCCCCTTCCACCCATGAAATAGATATTCTAAATAGTAGTAGGGGTTTGAATGTTTTTACTTCTTGATAATTACTTGGGGTATAATCATATATTGGTTTAAGAGTTTGATTAGCTCAAGACAACTTTTACCACCAAATGGGGCATCTATGCTTATATAAATATGCCTTTCAGACTAACCAACATTGGTACAACATTATAAAGAGCTATGGACATGGATTTTAAGGGCTTAATAAACGATATGATCCTAGTTTACCTTGATTATATAACTATTTTCTCCAAATGTGATACTGATCACTTGATCATTTGAATCAAATCTTTAACAAATGTAGAGAGTTTGGGGTATCTTTAAACCCAAAAAGTGTGTTTTATATGCATGAAGGTCATTTATTGGGAAAAATTATTTCTAAAGATGAATTGGCCATTGACCTATAAAGAGTAAAATCCATCGGGTCCCTTTATCTACCAAGCCACAAGAAAAGCCTCCAAAGCATTTTAGGAAAGATAAACTTTGTGAGAAGGTTTAAACCAAACTTTGATTCACTAGTTAAGCCACTTACCTCTATGCTCAAGAAGAGTGCCACGTTTAGCTAAACAATAGAAGGTAAGGACAAATTTGAATCAATTAGAAGATAAATATCCCAATCCTCCACACTTTTGAATCCACGTTATGACAAAGATTTCCTCCTCTATGCTTTTAGAGGAGATGAAAGCATCTCAAAAATCTAAGTACAAAAAAATAGTGAAAAAATGGAGTAACATATTACTTTATTTATTAAAGTGATTAAAGATTATGAATTGAGATATAAATTACTGGAAAAATAAGTGTTGGTTGTGATTAGATCATTGAATAAATTTAGACACATGCTCTCTAATAATAAGATTCACTTGATGGTCTCACATCCAGGGGTGAAAGAGTTTTTGTTAAGTAAAGATATCAATAAAAAAAGAATGGTTAGATCACCAAGGTGATGGAATTTTATATTGACATCAAAATCACTAAGCCCATAAGAGAAAATGGATTATGTGAATAGTTAGTAGTTGACCTAGAAGCTAAAGGTAAAAAATTCCTTATGCTATAAGAAGAATAACCAATTGATTGAGATCCTCATATTTGTTAGACTCAGAGTATGAAGGATTTTTTCTAGTTAGGTGAGTATCTACAAGGGCTTGAAAAATATAAAATAAGACATTTCAAGATATAAGCTATTCTTTATATGCTTGTCAAAAAAGTGTTGTTAATAAAAGACACCAATAGAATTCTTATAAGATGTATAGAAAATAATCAGATTGACAAGATACTTCAAGAGTTCCATTATAGATTATCAAGATAACATTATTCTCCCAAAACCATTGTTGTCAAGATCATGAGGGCTAATTATTATTATCGAAGTCTATTCAAATATGCTCACAAATAGGTGAGAATTTTTAGGAAGTGTGCCTCTTTCACAAACAAATAGAGGTTAAGAACTCTTCCACTTTATCCAATCCAAGTTGATCATCCATTCTCTTAATGGGGTTTGGATTTCATTAGAATGATCAAACCTCCTTCAAGTTTAGGACACAAGTGAATTCTAATTACCATAGACTGATTTATAAGATGGATAGAAGTGATAGTGATAAAAGAGGGAAATAAAACATCCATATTATATTTCTATGAGGGAATTGTGACTATATTTTTTTTTCTCACCACCATTATCTTAAACAATGCTACAAATTTTATTATGACCATAATTAACAAGTGGGTGGTCAAACACAACATATATTTGATCACCTATTAAAATTATTACCATAAAGGTAATGGTTTGGCCAAATACACCAACAAAAACTTGATTTTCAAGTGAACCATGGAGGAAAACCAACAATCTTGTCATGCACAGCTCAAAGTAGCCCTATGTGCAGATAAAATAACACCAAAGAGGATAATAGGTAATTCTCCCTTCATGTTGGTATATGGGAGAAAGGCCATGTTTCTTATATCACTTAAATTACCTTCACTAGAACTTGCACATCAGTTGAAGATAATTAAAAATGATCCTATGATAGTGAGGCTATATAAACTAATGGAGCTAGAAGAGACCATAGGGTGAATGATGCATAACTTAGAGCTACAACATGCACAACTAAAGACAACCTTTAATAATAAGGCTACATATAGAAGTTTTTAGGAAGGAAACTTAGTGCTCAAATGGAATGTATATAGATAAAAATTTAGGAAGCAAACCAATTTTGATGCAATATGGAGTGGTCCATACATCATCACAAGCTGTAAATAGGCCAACACTTTTCATCTCTCAAAACTAAATGGAGAGGAGCTACCAATCCTCATAAATAGGATCCACCTAAATCACTATTATTGATCTGATTTTCATTTTTATATAATATTTTAGTTGCATTTTGTTTCCTATTAGTGCTACAACACAACTTAGTAATTTTCCCTCCCTAAGTGCTTTTGTACATTTGGTTTATTCCTTGAGGGGTGAATCTCAATTTAGTTTATTCAGTGATAGGCTGAGCATGTTGTAGCCAAGCTATACTAATATATTAAAGTGTGTTGATTGATTAAATGACCCCATTCCCAATGGATTGCTTCAAAGGCTACCACATTCCCACTTGTAGGAAACTAGCCCATATAAGTTGTTATAATGTTGACCATTCTTAGTCACCATGGATAAGCAGTGTTCAAATTCAGTTCAGAGCTTTAGGATCACCTAACAAGCTTCTTAAGGTTTATTAAAAATTTGGTGAAGGGGATAAGGTATAAATGGAGATAAGGCTTCATGTTTTAAGGTTTTAGTATTCACAATTTTTGAGGTTAATGACTTAGAAGGAGAAAGAACTTAGACAATTTTTAGTGTTTTTTGCACAAAATCTCTAAAGCCTAGGAGTAATTTTTTTTGAAAATTTTCTAAGTCTTTAAAAATTCAAAAGCATAGAGGTATTAGAAGCTTATGAGCATGAAATCTTGGGACCATTAAAACTTTGGTATGGATAAAAGTATTTAGAAATTTTCTAAGTCTTAAAAAGATTTTGGAAGTGTTAAGGCTAAGGGGAATCAAAGTATTAAGACAAAAGTCAATGCCCCATATTTTGGAGGCCACAAGGAAAAGGCATGTGGTGGATTCTTAGAGATCCTAAATCCATGAAGGCATTAACCATTATCTCAAAGTGTGAATATTATCAAAATAAAGATATGTGGTAGTGATGACTTCACTAGTACAATAACCTAAATTTGATGGGTTGTCTAGCCATCAAGGCCATCAAAAATAAGATTTGTGAATCAAAGCATGGTGGTGTAAATATCATGGAATTTTGAGATGAATGATAGATTAGATAATGTTTTAATTGACATAGTTAATTGAATTGAGCCTGAATCTACAAAATTCAATGTAAATGTAGATAACATAGTGATATCATGGCCAAGGCATACAAGACAAAGGAGCATCTTAAATTATAAGCATGGTGTGAAGTACATGAAGTAACATTGAAAGCATAAATGGTGGAATTAAGCCCAAATATTCCAAGGTAAGTAATTATAAGAGATCTATAGTTGCATTCTTGTGTATGAGAGATTACAAATTGATTTTTGGTCATTGAGTGATTAAATTTTAGTTTTTACACAACCGATGAGAGTGTGTGTTGAGTAGACAAGTTGAATTACAAAGTAATAATCACTAGGCATCAAGAAGGAAATAAATATCTCAATTAACTTTGGCCATCCCTATCTAATTTATATAGAGATTATGTGTCCCAATTTTTGATTTTTAATCAATTTTATAGTTGTATTTTTTATTGTAATTAATGACCCATGGGCTTTCCATTGCCTATAAAATCCCAAGCCATACATTATAAAAGGGTCAACATTTTTCAAGAAAAGTAATTCTACTAAAATTTTCCCTCCACAAGCCCTTTAGCACATGAACCTTGTATTTTAATGAGAACTGAGTTCACCCCTTTCTTTTCTTCTTGCATTCTATATGCATCCTATGGTTTGTTGATCTTTGCCTATGGATGATCTTTATCTCTTTCATTAACATCCATTCCCAATAATTATGTGTATAACTTGGGTTTCTATTATAGGTTATACATTATGTGCATATAGGTCTATAAAGATGCCCCTTGTGGATTGTTTGGCATCCCTCTTATTGTTGTATTATGTCCTACACCTTCATGTAATTAGAATGTTCATTTTAGAGTTTGTATAATATTTTATCATCCTGTAAAATTTGTAGTGTACTCTTTAAGGTATTTATAGGTGCTCTATCTAGTCTTGGTACATAACCATTATTTCCCTTTCAACAATCCCTCTTTATTTTCCCCACAATAGAGTTTAGACTTAAGATTAGTTGTAGATTTCCATTCAGCTATTTTAGGCTTGCATGTTGATCCTAAATCAGATGCATTTAGATTATAATAAAGTCAAAATTCTTTGGATGTTCATCCTAATGAGAAAAAGTGTCCCACACCTTGGGGGATGATCGCATTGTTCTATTGAACCAGTTCTTCCAATTCAACGAGTGCATGGTTCGAGTGATAACAAGAATTATAAACTTTTCAAAATATTTTTATTTTGACTCATCATTTGTGTACCTTTCCTTTACAAATTTTGATTCACAAATTTTCATTTAATCCTTCACATTAAATTTTTATCTTTTTTCTTGAGAAAGTTCGGACACTTGCATTAATCTTTGGAACTTTTATTCATAATTTCTATTCAGGCATTGGTATTCAAAACAAAAGTTTTGATTTGCTTTCACATCATTTTTATTGAAGACCAAAAAACTTATAAAATTATTGTGAATATTTATTTGGGCTTCCTATAGAATTTGAAAATTTTGTTTGGAACTTTTATTTTTCAAAACTTTTTCCCATAACTTTTGCATGAAATTATGACTTAATTATCATGAAAATGAGTCTTTCTCTTTTCTTTGTGACTTTTGTTTTCATGTATTTTATCTTGGATTTAAAAAAAAAAAAATCCAAAGACAATCTTCCACAAAAATTATTATTGTAACAAGCGTTATGAAGACCTAAATCCTTCGTATAAATTGTCATCGCAATAGTTGCTTTGAAGACCTAAAGCTTTCATAGAAATTAGCATTTTAAAAGTTTTGACAAGTTGTGACACACTTTTCCTAAAGACTAAAACACATAGATAAATTTTGTGAAGTCTTTAGGTTTTGTGCAGACTCTTCTTCATGTAAAATATATGACTCATCTTTGGATAAAAAATGCAAAGACTATTATCCTTATCAAAAAGTGTGAAGGATATATTTTAAGCATATGTTAAATATTTTTGCATTTATAACTTATCCCTTTGGAAATAAAATAACATGAAACATTTCCCTTATGCATTGAAAAATCACTACATGTTCTTGGTTCATTTTTCCCTTCGTGTATCATCTTCATAGTATAAAATCTCTCCAAAACCTAATGAAATCTAATTCTACCATCTTTACTTTGTGTTTGAAGACTATCTAGAGGCTCTACAAACACAAACTATAGAAAACATGTTCACCCTTCTTATGATTTAAATTAAAACTTGAGCACACTTATATTCCTATAATCTATACAACATGAAGATGCTTGTAGGGGACTCCATTAGGCTAGTTTTACAAAAAAAATGTGTCCCACTTTATATATAGGTGCCTGAGGCCTTTTGGTGGCTAAAATAACCAACAATTTGGTGACTTTATAGGGATATTTTTATAGATAAACATTTATAATAGTTGCCTTAAATAACCCATTAGGAATGGAGTCACTGAACACTACTTTATCAAAGACCAAACTAAACTTGAACATGACATTAGACTTTGAAACAAAATTGAACAACTGAAACTACCTCCCAACACACACAAAACAAATTAAGACACACACACTATGCCAAGAGGCATTTAAGGACAAGAGAAGCAACAAACAACTAATAAATATGTGCTAGAGACACTTGGAGATAGAGAAATACCAACCTAATAAATACAATGCTTAAAATATCTCCATTCTACCTAGATCAAATCAAAAACCTCTTAGTTTTTTCCATGTGGTTGATAGAGATGAGGAACAAGATACTATTTAGGTGTCATTCTTGTTGGATCATCTCTCTTTTTTATTTTCAACCTCCTTGGTTTGTCTCCAAGTGGATTAACTAAAGTAAATATATCTCTTACAAACACAAACTAATCTTATGGTTCAATATTTACGTTATATGACTCTTTCATATTGAAAATACCTTTAAAAGTAATTATATTCTAATTCATAAGGATAACTTTAACCTCAACTTCTAATGGCTCACTAAGAAACTATTCTTGGTATTCCATGGCATCTTGAGGGATGCCATTTTTATTATCAAATGATGCAAGCTTCTTAATCTCTTTAAGTATCTTCAAATACTACTCCCAAGATTCATCAAGGTCTTCTTGAGATATATTTTGATCAACATATTCTTGAGCATATTCTCCAAAATTGATAACCAGCCTATCAATGAATTCACTAGAAGGTGTAAGGCTACAAATATTCTCAATATATTGAAGGAAATCAAGGTATTTATTCCACTCTTCATTGGGGTCTCCTCCTTCTCCACTTATATTGAGGAAAACTTTGGTAGCATTTTTATCCTTCTCCTTAAGGACTATAAACCTACTTAGGACTTCAAAATATTTAATGGAATTATGGTACAACTACAAATTTGATTCATCAAGGTCTACCTTTTGCTTACCAGGAACCATTAACAATTCATTCAAGCCTTCACCTTGTTCACTTTGGGGAATTTTATCTTATTCAAGGTTTGATACAATCTCAACCCCTAATACTGTCATACCATCATTGGCTCCTTTATCAAGATCAAATCCATGTCAATTAGGTTCATCCTCTTCTTCTTCCATGTATAATAGAAGATCATATATTAATAAAGGTTTATATCAAGCCCCTATTTTATTTTTTTTCACTTTCAATGTCTTCCTCTATCACATAAAGTGGAAATTACTCAAAAAAGGTGATGTCCTTTTCTTCAAACTTAGCTTCCTCTTCATCAAGAGTGTGCCAAAAAGACTAATTTTCTTCCTTTTATCTTAATTCTAATTTGATGGTATAATTAGGACTTATAATGATGATTTATTCATTGCATTCACTTGAAACCTTTCTTTTTACTATGGATGATCTTCACTTTCCTTCCATATAACTAGTCCTCCTTCAAAAAGGGAGATGGTAGGAGGGAAAGAAGGTCCACTTAGTGGAATAAAAATGTAGGAAAATATGGGCTGCTCTTGAATTGGCTTTGGGGTTGAAGAGGCACTCCTAAAACTCTAAAATTTGGCGGTAATGGGCTTATTTAGGTTTTTTTGGGGAAGAGGAAAAGATGATTGTGCTAAGGTTTCTTCATTCTTCTCCTTCCACTTAACAATCAAACTCCCAAATTTTGATGTCTTGGTCTTTATGAAAAATTCCAACTTGAGAGTTGGGTGAATAGTTTATGAAAATTTTAAACTTCCTTGGTTTTAATTATATAACCTTTTCCTCTTATTGATTTTGAATTGGTGTGCAAAGAGTGGTCCCAGAAGGCTTCCATGATTGAAAATTTTGAGGTTATTGAGGAAGAATGGGTGGATTTTGCATAGGCATAAGATCTTTTAGAGGGTTTGGAGTCATAAAATTTGTAATTTTGAAGAAATTAGACTCATTTGAAAGACCTTATTTAAAAATAAGGATAGGAGGAAGTAATTGAGGTTTGGATTCAATTCCTTATTTTATCATGGGTAGTTGATGCATTTGTTACTTTGTGGCCTCATTTTTCATAACTAAGAATTCTTAATTATACCTCTCTCATGAACCTAAATATTTATTGAGGATATAAGCCTAATATTCAAGTTATTCTTAGTGCATATTGTATTTTCTTTCTCTATCATTCTCTATACATTATATCTCAAAGTCAAGTTTGATTTCTTTGATATTTTTTCAAGCTGATTAGAAAGAACATGGCTTTGCCAAGGATGATTGGAATCATGAGTAGGAGTATTATGGGAGTAAATGTCATGGGAATATTGGTATCTTTATGGTTCAAGACTACTTGAGGTGAATCCATAAAAGTTATCATCTTGATATGATGGATATGGGGGTATAAAAGATGCATTTCACAAAATGAAGGATGAAAATACATACCAGTTAATGATATTTAATCACTTGGACTACTTAAACCAAATATAGATAACTTAGAGTCATCATTGGTGTTTTTGGAAATACCTTCAAAGGTTGATATGTTGAAGGACAACACAAAACAATTTTTTAGTAGATGAAATTCTTGTCCTACAAGGCACTACAAAAAACTATTATCACTTTGAATTTCACTCTTTAAAGAGGTGTTTTAGGTCTCCTCACTAAATTGACATAATGGGAACTCTTTAAATATGTGTTTTTCCTATCACTAAATATAACCTTCATATAGCGTTAGCTCCCTTTATGTTACACATAAAACTAACACTATACCTACTCAAATTGCAAGGCAAAAGGAGAGATAAAGCTAAAAACAATGGGAAAAAGGGGTGATGCACAAAATTATAGTTCTCCTCTACCTAATTATGAATTATAATATGGAATAAAATAAGAATATAATCTGATTTCACAACTCTTTTTGTAGAAAATTCAGGTCAGATGCAAGCAAGGTTGTCTTAATCAGGTCTTGAATGCTTACATTTTGGTGCAAACATGTGATCGTATTTATATGCTCAAAATTTTACACTCAATTGCACCAACATAAATTCACATAATTCATATGCCTTATGCACTCACCCAAAGCATAGCTAAGAAGGAACCAGGGCTTGTATTGGTCTAGTTGTGCCATGGCACAAGTCATCAATTCTAGGACTTAGTCAATTCTAAGAAGCTTTTAAGTAGATTAAAAGGCACAATCACTTCATGGGATAATCATAGTGGTCTATAGGTTTAATTATTTATATGGATTATTCCTATTAATATGGGCACAAACCTTTGTTTAACTATAGCCTTGTGTCATATTGGTGCAAGAAGGGTCAATGGGCTACCTTCAGTTGAAGTGTTCATACTAGGATCACACTTATTAGAAAGAGTATAAAAATTTATCATAAGATCTCTCCACACTTATTATATTTATAAAATTTATAGTTGAAATCATCATTAGTTATAGGGATTCCATTAACAACATGATCTCCAAGCTTGTAAATAAGATTATCAACATAACTATATTGAAATTACAACATTATAACTACTGCATTTTCAAATAGAAATTAAAGACATATATATATATATATATATATATATATATATATATATATATATATATATATATATATATAGGTTCATAATGTGTAATATAACCATTATTTACCATTAATCAAAATTCAAAAATAGAGCATATAGTTCTCGGTACATAAAACAAAGAAAATGCCCAACTTAAGGTACTTAGCAACCCAAAGGCTCATAGGTGAGTTTGGGTGTTTATAAATAGAGCCTTAATGGCATCCATGCTACTCCTAGTATAATATAAGACATTAAAATGTATACAAAGATTTATAAATCCACCAAAGATTCACTATACCAAATTCACATCATTTGCTTCACTAGTTTGAGCTCATTTTATAACTCTATAGGAATATATCTTCCAGGGTGGATTGCACACACTGAGTACCAAGTTGGAGCCTTTATTTATAATTAAAATAGTTAAATCACATTTTAACCTTCATTATATGGTCACCACATATCATCCAACCTATAATATGACTCAAGAATCCTATAATTAGTTAGCCACGTACTAGTTGGTACAAGGTGTGTGTTGATTCCTCTAGCTAGTGCCAAGATGATAAAAATTCATCTTTCAAAATGATCAACTCATGAAAATGTGTCTATCATGATAGAATTAATCCTTACATACAAAAATAATGGTCTAAACATTACCCCATACAAAATTTTTAGTCCATCCTCAGACTAGGATGTCAAAGTCTTTGACGTGTAGAATTTGAGTGCACTCTCCTTAAGCTTGATGATGAAGTACTCAAAGCCCTTGATAGAAATATTTATTTCCTTAATAGTAACATATATTTACATGAAGTTAGTGTTAAGTATGTTAATTTTGGTCTTTTTTATCTCCTTTATTAAGGCCTTTATATTTACATTAGCCTTAGTCACACCCCCATCAAAGATTGTTCCTTGTTTGTAAGCCTTAGTCTGTAGAACATAGAAGAGTAATTACAATTTTTGTTTTTGGTACTTAATATATGTTATTATTGCATTAAAATTACCAATTATCTATGTGTACTATAACATAATCATAATGAACACTTGTGCCATCAGCTTCTCTTTCTCTTTTTTAGCCTACTTGAGGCACATGTCTATAACTGATGCCTGATTGGAGAAGCTCAAGAAGATGGCATATACTACATTGTTACCCTCCTATAACTTCATAAAGAGGTCCTCCACCTTTTTGAGCTTAAAAAAATCTATTTTTATAGCAAGGCATAGGTATATTCTTCTTATTCTTCTTGTACTAGCTCTAGTTTCATCCTTGGGAGCATCTGCTCCACTAGCACACAAATTTTATCAACCTCAGAAAGGTTTAATGTATCGATGCTGACCAAAAGGGATCATTCAAACATATCTATGAAATCACATAGATATTTTATCTTGAACTTTATGGCCTACACTTCATCTTTAACATCCTTATATATTTTATTTAATTTCTATGCCTTGATATCATTAATGATATTTATACGTGCCACTTAAGTCACCATTTTAATTAGTGCATTCCTAGACTAGATTGGGTTCAAGTTGTGAAAGTTTATGATGAGTGAGTCATGCCCTTCCTCAGGTTATTCTGAGCCTAAAATTGCCTTTAAGGCACCTTAACATGAAACTCATCCATATAATGATCAAATGTAAATGCAAGTTGTTTACACATCCTAAAGTCAAAAATGTATAAGTATTTATTTATCCACCCCTTTTGCACCTTTTCTCTAATGCTCAATTCAATATCATCCTTATCTATAATGGAAATATCTATTTTCTCTTATTTATCTTTATTGGTGCCATCAATTTCTCTGATGATTTCCTCAAAGGACTCGTTTTATTATTCTTTAAGGGGTTCTTCCTTGGACTTTTCTCCTTAGTTTGCTTCTTTCTCCTAAGGTTTCTCAATGCTCACCTCTAAGTCTATTCCCTTGATACTAGTTTCACCTTATTTGGGATGGGGTTCCTCTTTATTCTCCTTTTTCTATTTTGAGGCCTTGGTATTGACTTCCTTTTCTTTAGGCACCCCTTCACTACTTTGGTTCACCTTTTGTATAACTTGATCTACTTTTTTGGTGGGGGTACTAGGTGCCTTTTTGGATTTTTGAAAGGCTAGTCCCATGCTTGTGAGAACCTTTTTTATATTATTAAATTTCTTGGTATTATCTTCCTTGGCCTTCACTTACTCAACCTCAGCCTTCTCAATATCTACCTCACTTAGGGCCCATTCCCTTCCAATCCCTCCTCTTCTTCTCAAGAACTAGTGCCATCTCAATTTATTCTTTGTTATGGCCCATTTTCTTACACAACCTTATATTCTTCTCTTATATTCATAGAGGCTATGTGTAGGGCTCTTATCTAGATGAGGAACTCACCAAATTCTCTACTTATTCAAACATGGTGGTTTTGCTACTTTAGAGGGACTTCTATACATCCTTAGTGATAGGCTCATCCTATTTTAGACCTACATGATATAGGACTTTGTTCCTTATTATTCCTCTATCTCTTCATCTAATCTATGCTTGATGATATCTTCCTTATCCATTTCCACTAGAGTTATTTTAGGAAGCACAACAAGTCCCTTATATGCCTTTATTTTATACTTCTTACTAGAGAAATCAGTCTCTAGAGTGAAGGTTATGTGATGTTTACTAGCTAGAGGTGTAGCTTGTTTGTTGAAGGTGATCCTCAACTTAATGCACTCCTTGATCTCCTTAAGTGTCTCTCCCTATCTCTTTTGGGGAGGCTTCTGTAGTATCTTTGGTGTTGGCTTTCCTTCATTTCCAATTAAAAGGATATGATCATCATCATTCTCAAGGTTGGTGCCCTTCTTCCATGGCTTCATCTCATAATACAGATTGAAGATGCACCTAGTTATAATTTCCCTCTAAAGGGGATGGAGGTATGTTCAATCAAAGTCATCCTCCTTATCCTTTATGGCCTTTTCTCTTGGGTGTACATATTGGTGCCTTAACCTTATCCTTTTTTAGTCACTAGGATATCTAGCTAATGTGAATTAGGAATCCTCCTTAGCACCACTATGAAACATTTAGTAGAAAATGCATAAGTTAGTTTGAGATAGCCGGATAGGTTCCCATTTATGAGTACCAGACATACTATATAAAAATGTTGCATGATAGAAAAGGTTACCATTGCTAACATGTGTTGGAAGAGCTCCTTAGGGATGCGCCATTCAATCTCAAATGCCTCAATGTATCATTCACACCACCCCTATAATCATTTTTCATACTTGGGAAAAGCTAGGTGGGCAGATGAAGTCTTGATACTTTAGCATTGGGGAGTCATTATATAGTGGGAGCACCCAAAGGTTATCCTCATTACCATTGAGCACACTTATATCCTTAAGCATAATAAATATCAACATGGATCCCTACTAAAAGGTCTCACATGCCTTGTGACACTCTAGCACATTATTCACAATATCTTTAGCAATAAACTTTGTGTTATTGAACTTATACCCCTATGCCATGTAGTGGGAAATGCACAAGTATGTCTTGTTGATGTCAAATCATCATCTTCTATGGTAAAGCTTAGAGTTCATGAGGTGCACCATTTCCCTCATGTCATGGTCTTGAATGTCCTTAATAGGGAATGTGAACCCTATCTTATAGTAGCCAAGGAGTTTCATAACCCTCTTTACCTCTATATCATCCTCCATCATCTATTGGATGTTTGTTCCTATGTTTGGGAGCCCTATGATCCTACTAATCAGGTACATCAAGATCCACATGAACCTCCCTATAAAATAAAATCTACCACCATAAATGCATGAGAGGAGGAATTTCACCCATTCCTCTAGCTTGCCAAAACTTGGTAGCTCATATAATTGGATCATGAGTATGGTTTCTAGTTTGTCTTAGATGGAGACATCAAATAGCATCATGCCTATCTTGGTATTCATTCTTATGTCAACCACCTAGTCTTGGTTGAGATCTTATATATTTATCAAAATCTAATGGTTGTATTCCTTTAATCTACATCTGTACATGAAGGATACCCATGTTTTCCCTTCTATGACCTCGAGGGTGGGGAACTACATTTCAATATATGTAAGATTTAATCTTACTTCTAGGTCTACCTATACAACACTAACACCTTCAACCAATTATGCCTCTTTCTTCATATTACTACTTATTTTATCATATGTGACTTCTTGGCATCCTTCTATTCTTGTGGTAAACCTTAACTTAACCTCTTTTTTCCCATTCTGAATATTATACTATTAAATTATGATAAGTTAATCTTCATGAATCCCTTAATGTTACTTGGTGCTTATTCATAGTCATGGGGTCTATAATTATGACTTTGGATCTTGAGCTTTGTTCACCATTAATGGTGGCCTTAATGTCTTACAAAATTCCTAGTGCCTAGTTATCTTTCAATACTCTCTCCACAAGCCTTCTTTCCCATACCAAATGAAACACAATCTCTATCTCTATTCCACTATTCTCACTTGGGGCTTGTGGGTGCCTAGTTTCACTATGGTAGCATTTTATCATTTTTATTAATTTCAGCTCTAGTTTGGCTCTAGTTTTGTGTTAAATTTTCACAAGGTTTTTAAACTTTAAAATTTTACCATTTACCCCTTTATACCTTAGTTTCAGCTACCCCATTAATGGCTCGTGAGTAATGACATGGCAGTATATGGATTTCTTGAAATCTGCTAAACATACAAAATCCACAAAAATCTACTACCACATTTGCATTTATTATGGATTTTTGTTCCTTCATTTTCATGGTTATTAAATTATCTTAATGAATTATTTGGTGAAGTGATAGGTGATTCAAATGGTCACTTCCCATCAACCATTGGGTGGGTGCCAGTTATCTCAATTATTTCTTTCTTATAATTCATTCAACATGGTGTGACCTTCACCTTTCTTATGGTAACCTAGGTGAAATGATTCAAATGCATGTGATTCAACCTCCTTGATTCCATATCTCCTTTATGATTCACTTACTTTCCAATGTGTTTCCATTTTTTGTTTAATTTCTTTCACTTTCGTCTATTCTTTCTTTGGCCTTCCCTTACCCCATACATACAATTCCTACACTGGTCTTCCAGTACTTTCTTATCTTTTCTTAATTTAATAAACATGTCATCTTGTGAACCATTTATTTATCAATTGGTCCTCATATCCTTCTAAGTCTGGTAAACTCCACATGCCCAAAACTTAGGTTTCTAGCCTTGGGTGCTTAGGAAACATTCATTGTCAACTCACCCAACTAGAGTTATGTATGTAAGTGCTAGAAGAGTTCTTCTATGGGATTGAAATTTTCATGCTTATTAAATCAACACAAACACAATAAAAAATTTGGCTTGAACCAAATTTTATTCTAGTTGGTACAACACAATTGAATTATGATTGAGAAGTCCATGTCTTATGGTGCAAGCACCATCTTATTGATTATAGGGCTTTAATATGTTACCATTGAAATGTCTAAGAATCATTTCACCTATCAATGTATGCATCTTACATGTACCAAAATATAATATTTTATTAATGATATAGGGTCCTATCCACCTAATATATAGCTTGCCTAGGTGATTGAAGTACTTTGAGTCATATAGCAAGACCAATGCTCCTTTAATAAGTACCTTGCATTTGATGTGCTTGTCATACCAGAGCTTCTAGTGTGATTTATCTACTTATTGGATCCATCTTTCATGGGTGTGTGTCTCATCTAAGTGATCTAAGTCTTCTAGGTGTGTGTTTAAAGACTTTTGGTCATCCAATCAACCAATCACATGATGCATGATAAGGGAACTATAAATTCCATGGTTAGAATGGTCTCTATGCCAAACACCAATTGAAATGGTGTATCCTTGTTTAGGAATTTATATGTAGTGTGATAGGCCCAAAATATTATTGACACATGGTCATCCCAATATTTGTAACCAACATCACATATATTTTTTAGGCATGTTCCCAATATCTTATTGAACACCTTAGTGGTGCCATTCACTTGGGGGTGATAAGGTGTTATTTGTGCTGTACCACCATGTATTTAATTAGTAAGATGAAAATGGTCTCATTGATGAAGTGTGCACCATGGTCACTAGTTAAAATGAGTGGGCACCCATAGTGACTAATGATATTATCCCATATAAACCTTGTAGCTATGGTGGCTGTGTAATCTTTGGTTGGTATTGCCTTAACCCACTTAGTGAAATAGTCTGTGGTCACCATAATGTATCATGCCACTATGCACCTCATAATAGGAGTAATAGGCCAAATAAATTCAATGGCCCATTTTTCAAATGGTGCTTGGGAAATTATGGGAATCAAAGGTATCTCATCTTAGTGGTTAGATTTTCTTGAGTGCTGGTATATGTCATATGATTTATCATAATATTTAGAATCTTATAATAAGGTGGGCTAACATAAGCCTGATTATAGTACTTTACACACTATTGCATATCCAACATAATGGACTCTAATAATCCCCTCATGTGCCTCTTTAAATATTGAGTTCCATTCATGTTCTAGGACATATCATTACAAGACCTCATAGTGGCTAAATTTGTATAGTTCCGCACTAATGTGTTGAAAGAGGGGAATGACCTATGAGATTCTTCTTCTCTTTTATTGTCATAGTCTAGGGCATAGACATAGATGCCAAAAATTTGGTGGTATTTTCCAAGTCTTCCAAGATGTGATGGACCCTATATAGTTGTACATCAGGCATATCATCTTCTATAGGTACTACCACATTACTAGTGTTAATGTAGGATAGATGGTCTAGGCTCAAGTTTTGTTTTGAGTTTTATCTCCCAAGTTTGACTATGATAGAGAATTAGAACTCTTGATACAAAACTATCCATCAACATATGTACTCATGTAGAATGGGCTTGTTTATCAGGCACTTAAGTGCCTTGCAATCAATGAAGAAGATGAAGGATGTCAATAATAAGTACTGTCAAAACTTATGTAGGGCATAGACCATGTAAAACACTTTGCACACAATTATGGTGTAGATCTATTCTTTCTTGGTTAATTTTCTACTTGTGAAAGAAATGGGATGGTCCATTTTAATTTCAATAGGTTACACCAAAATAGTGCCAATTGTAGTACCAAATGTATTGACATGGAAATGGAATGGAGTCATCTAGTTAGGAAATTACAATATCGGTGTATTTGTTAATTTAATATTTAAGGTGTCAAATGCATCTTTTTGGACTATGCTTGAATAGAATGGGCCATCCCTTTGCAAGAGATCTTATAGTGATTCTACAATCTTGGCATAGTTCTTTATGAACTTCCTATAGTATCCATAATGGAAAAGAAAGGTGTAAACATCCTTCTACATTGATGGGGTCTGGAGCAAAAGGATGATGGTGATCTTCACTAGATCAATGAGCATACCATCCTTACAAATGATGTGCCTGAGAAAAGTACCAAATGGTGTCATGAAGAAACACTTCTTGAGGTTAAAAGAGATATATGAATTCTTACACCTATCAAACATTAGACTATAGTTTTCATAGTGACCCTTCACTGACCCATACATAGTCTAGTCATCTAAGTACACTTAGAGGAACTTGTGAATGAAGTCCTTAAAAGTGGTGATTACCACTCAGGAGAATATGGCTAGAACATTATTAAGTATAAATGGAATCACATTATATGAAAAATAACCACATTATATCATAAAGTTCATTTTGGGCTTGTCTTCCACCTCAATATAGACTTGATGGTATTCTAAAAACCCATTAGTGAAAGTGTATATCTCACAACCCATGACACCATCCAAGACTTCATTGATGAATAAAGTCAGAAATGGGTCAATTATGTAGAAGGCATTCAATAGTCTATATTCAATGAAAATTTGGATACACCAATCCTTCTTGACATTGATAACTATGGGGATAACACATTCAGATTTTTGCATAGGGTAAATGATGCCTACGGCTAGTATACCATCAATCTTTGTTTTGACCTTGGCATGGAGGTTTAGGTTCATCCTCTAAGGTCATTTCTTGATATATCTTACACCATAAACTATATTGATGCTCATATTTATAAGGGATGGGTGTGTGCCCTTCATGTCTCTATAGATCCTAGGGAATATGTCTTAAAATTCCATCATGAGGTCCATAATTCACACTAGCTACATGTTAGACCAATATGTGCACATAATAGTAATATTTAGTTCCCCATCTGAGCTAATATCTACCTTTGTCATTTTTAACAACATATGGTAGGGATAATTATTCTCTTGATGTGAATCATCAACTTGCCTACTACCCTTAGTTATTTCTATCTAAAGGTTGGTAGAATCTTCTTCCTCTAGAGCACTATCCTCAACTTGGTGTGTTAGCTTCCTTTTGTTTTTTAGGTTTGTCTAGTTGCATGCCTTCCATGTTTCATCATCCTCATCACTAGAGTCACTATTGATGGTTGTCTCTTCAAATAATGTTGGGAGAGCCAACCCTTTTTCACTAAACATGCCTTTTATGAACTCTTTCAATATTTTAGTGTCCTCAAACACTAACCTTTGAACTACCTATAGTGGCTTAATAAATTTAAGGTTTTGTGAATAAAATGAGAAGGTGTGGACAAACCACTCCTTAAGTTAATCCTATTTTGTTGTCTCATAACCAATCTCATTGATAATGTACCATGCTTGCACTCACATCTTTAAAGTCCTATAGAAGACATGCACTTATAGATACCTTGGGGAATTTTATCATAGACATTCCATGTTTCTTCATAAAGGTGTAGATGTGCTATGGGGTTAGAGTTTCTAGAATATTCTAAGATGTCCATGTCCTCATTACTTTTCCTAAATCTATTTAAAATGGCTACCTTCACATCTTTCCAAGTTGGCAAGCTAAGCCTTTGTGTTACCCACCAACGAGAGGTAATGCTTTTCAATGTATACACTAGTGCACCCATCCTATCCACTTATTTTTTGGATGAATGATTCAAGGTTTTAAACATAGTCTTATATTGGATTAATCCTTGCATATATTTAGAGAACTAAAAGTTTTCCCTTACTAATGCAAAACACTCTCTTTCCCTTCTTCTTGGCATAAGGGACCCACCTTTTGGAAGCATGATCAATCTAGACCCAGCTTGTCTTCACTATTTTTGGTGTCTTTGTACACACCAAGAACCATCTTTGACCAATGGTTTCAAATGATTCCTCAACCCATAAATCACAAGCAACATCGATAGTATCTAAGGTTGATTACCCATCTTCCCAAGAAAGTAATCTTTGATCATTGGGTTTTAGTGTCTTAGCAACTTATACCATGATGTTATATATGTGGTTAATCTCATCCTCGAGGTCCACATTCTCAACATAGGGGGGTATTTGTTCCTATGAGAGGGGTATAACTACCTCTCCTTTCTATTCTAAAATGTCATGAAGAAATTATTGAAGTGCATGTCTATATTATTTTCATAATACCATGTCCTTCCTAGAAGCATCAAGTAGTTTTCTTATTATGCCAACTCAATAACTTCATGGCTAGTGTAGAATTAAATTCCCATGATGTCTATAATTTCACTCTTTAAAAATTTTATGGGTTACACCTAGGTATTATTGGCCATGAAAACTACATGAGAGGAAGGCCTCAAGGTTGGCCTACCCATTTTATACCAAGATGTTTTGGTTAAGATTCTAACCTTAGTGTTTGTGTCTATAAAAACCTCACATATAAACCATATATCAATAATGGCACCCATGAGGATTTCTTCATCATAATCTAAATTATATGTACTCCTAACTTCTAATACCCTCTCCATGTGTGGTGTAATGAATTCAACTATATTTTGGCCTATATGTTCCAAGAGAAATTTCTTCAATAGGGGCAACATCCCCTCTACTTATAAGAGGCACAAGATCTCTATTAAATATTCTATCTCAACTTCCTAGTTGTCCTACTTATTTTAAGAGGAAATAACATGTGCTTATAGGTCTTGTACTAATTAGAACTCCCCTTAGTGGCTTTAGATTATACTCATGGCCTGTTACAATGCATCTTTTCGGTGTGTTGGGTTTGGGTAAGGCATAACTTTGGGTTCAAGCTACATTATGCACTTAGAGTGACCCTTATCCCTATATTCTATGAATAAATCTAGTATTATCACAATTTTTAGTTGAGTGTTGAATCCACTACAAGTAGTTTCCTATGCTTTGACTATATATTGTGTGGTTTAGTTATGCCTTCAGCGTCCACTTTTCCATTTTTGGCTCATGCTTGATCATTCTTGTGCCCTTATCTATGCCAAGCTTGCCTTGGGTTAACTTTTTGCGTAGTCAAGGCATTCTTTAACCTTATGAGACCCTTGATAATACCCACATATGGGATGTGCAGGGTAGTCATGTTGATAGTGCTTTGTCAAGCCACACTTGTAACATGAGCAAGGTGGGAACCTTCTACCACCTCATCCTCCACCTCACCCTCTAGTGCCTTGTTGCATCCCAAATATTGTATTATATTAGTCATAGCCTTCATTTCCTTGGTTAGATTACCCTCTGACTATTTTAGTTTCTTGCCTTGTGCCTCTCTCCATGTTCTCACACATCTCATCAATCACCTGATAATTAGTTATAGTATGGGTGTAGGCATTGTACAAATGATAATAAATGGTTGTGTTAAGATGGTTGAAATTTTGTAACAAAGGGAATTTGTGAACATCATGCACCTCTTAACAAACTTCACAACTTATAAGTAATGTGCTCACATTCCTTCAGGGGTAGTTATTATTATTATGGCCTTCTGCTTTGTATTTGGTGTACCATAATCCACTTTGAGTATATTGTAATGAACTAGAAATAATTTTTTGGAATTGAGAGGCCATAGATACAATTTATGCCTCCATAAATGGGATGATCTTAGTATCTGTGATTTTAATTACTTTGGATCTAAGCATGGATTCAATTTATTCATGAGGGTTTGTAAATGTCTTTATGGAAAGTGCTCTTTAAAATGTCATGAACAATCCTCCAATGAATCACTGCACATGTTGGTAAGGGTGGATATCATATGGAATTTTTGAGAGGAGAGTCCTGAAAATTTCATCGTATAGGTGCACACTTTTTGAGAGCCCTTGGGTTATCTCTTTCAACATGATAATGGTTTATTATTCAAATTATAGAATGTCAAATTCCTTTAGGAATGTCCCCTTTCAAGTGTCATAATAAAAAATAGCCTAGTTAGGGTAAAATTTCCTATACCAGATATGGGTATGATCAAGCAAAGTTGTCATGAACTAGGTTCCCTTGTGCTTTGATTGGGTTATACCTTGAGCATGCCACTATAATTCACACTTTAGCACATGCTATATGGCATTTTACATGCCATGATACTCTAAAAAGTTCATGAACATTTCATAATAGATTTGTTATAGGGGTAGTTGGGATCTAAGGTGCTTCCCCCTTATGTTTATATTAGTGGTGATTCTCTTATGTATCTAGCCATTAGGTTAGGTGTTAGTATTGTAATTACTATTGGTACCATTGATGATGATGGTACTTTATTACTAACTTATGGCACTAGACCACTTATTATGGGTTATTTCCCACTTTGTGATGCTGACATCGATTAAGATGGTATTATTGCACTCAAATTTTGTTATGATGAGCAAGTGCCTATTGGTCTAGAGGTATTTAAACTCACCTCCTCATAAGGAATAATTTATTCAATCATAAAATTACACTCCAAGTCTATAAAACATCTAAAATCTATGTGGACAATAGGGTCAATTATCACTTTTATATTTTCTTTAAGTGGGGAATCCATCATGTGAGCATGCACTATAGGTTTAAAGGGGGTAGGTGAATAAGCATATTTTTAGTCACCAAGTCTTGTAAGAACCTAGTGGATTCCACACCTATCAAATATTTATCTCAATCCATTGATTCATTATTTCTCTCATCCTCACATTATTGCATTTAAAGAGATCTTTCCCCATGCCCTTCCTACTCACTATGGGTTCTCTTGGCACTTTTAGGTTTTAGATTTTTCATTATTATGTGGTGTCTCTTATTATAAATCTATCTTCTAAGCTCTTGAGTGTCAATCTATTTATCCCCTTCCATTGTGATTCACTTACACATCCTCTTTTCCCCCTTTTATGCTAATCATACATAAAAAGACTTTAGCCTTTCATCCCCAAAGTCTCAAAAATGTAATCCCCCATTAGCTTTTTGATCTTTGTGTTGAACTCTTTCATAAATGTACCTCTATGTTCATGTGAAAACTTATACTCTACTTATTCAAATCATGAGTATGTTGAAATTATGAACTCAAGCATGTAATTATTCAGTGTTCCTTACCACCATTTATATAATACTCTAGTCCAAGTGGCATCTAGGGTATCAAGCCTCTCTAAGAAATCCTTCATCCACTCATAGCAGTATCCATAGATTCTTCTATAGTGGGTTGAATATGCATCTAACCATCAGCACATGCTTAGGCAACTCATAAAATAAGACCTTTTATAGAACATCATATAAATTATGTTGAACCCACTTTCTCAACTTTTGCCTTTTGTAGGTTGGATGCTTCAACATAAAGCTATCTTTCACCTATTGTAACTAATAATCAATGTTTTCAAGGGAGAGTTAGTACATTATTATTCCATACCCTTGCCATAATAAAATTCAACATGGGTCCTAGCAATGAAACCAAAATATTAAATAAAATTTAGGTCAAATGCAAGCAAGGTTATCTTAATTGGGTCTTGACTGGTTACATTTAGGTGCAAACATGATATTCCCTTTCTATGCTCAACATTTTATACTTAATTTTGATGGAATAAATTCACATAAAACACAATCCTTATGCACTCACCTAAAGTGTAGATAAAAATAAACCAAGGCCTACATTGGGCTAGTTGTGTCATGGTGTAAGTCATCAATTATAAGACTTGGTCAAATCTAAAAAGGTTTCAAGGAGATTAAAAGGTATAATCCCTTCATAGGATAAGCCTAGTGGTCTATAGGCACAAGAATTTAGGTGGATTATTCTTAGTCATAAGGGTACAAGCCTTTGTTTAACTATAGCCTCATGACATACCAATGTAAGAATGGTTAATGAGCTACCTTCAGTTAAAGTTATCATACTAGGCTCACACTTTGTATCAAGAGTAGGAATATTTGGCACATTCTCTCTCCACACTTAGTCTATTTCTATAAGTTATAGTTGATATCATCATTGGTTTTAGGTAAGCCATTAAGGACATGATCCTCAAGATTTAAAACAACATTATCAACATAACTATATTGAAATTACAATATTATAGCTACTATGCACTCAAATAGTAAATCAAGGCATATATAGACTAGGTTCATCATGTGTATTGTAACCATTCTTTGCCATTAATCAAAATTAAAATATAGATCATATAGTTCATGATATGTAAAATATATAAAATGCCTATCTTAAGATACTTAGCAACCCAAAGGTTCACTAGTAAGCTTGGATGTTTAAAAATGGAGCCTTAATGGCATCCATGATACTCCTAGATCTAATGGTGGCCATTAAAATGTATACAAAGAATTATTAATCTTCTAAATATTTTCTTCATAAATTCCACATCATTTTCTCAATTTTTTTGAGATAATTTTATAAATATATAGAAACATCTCTGCCAAGGTGGAGTACACACATCAGGTGTCAAGATGGAGCCTTTGTTGATCATTCCACTATCTTCATCACCTTGTACCCTTCACACTATGGTCACCACATATCTCCCAACCTAGAAGATTCCTTGGAATATTGGATGATTCCTCTAGTTGTCACCAAGATGCTAAAAAAGTCATCATTCAAAATGATCACCTTACACTGATGTGTCTATCGTGTTAGCCTAAATTGATACATACCAAAATAAGGGGTCCAAAAACTCTAAATAGTCCTCCAAATATAAGTATTTCAATATGGATATTATAACTAATTCATCAATCAAGAGGCCTATAAGAAGACATTAGTGAATATTTACATTCTTAACCTTTGAAAAATTACTTGACACACACCATTTGACCTGAATAAGATGACTTACTCACAAATAGAAAATAATGAAGAGGAAAAATGTAAGTAATTGGAACACTATAACTACCATTCATCAATAATTCATCATAAAAACACTAGATGCAACATGGATAAGGCATAAATCAGTTTGTATTCAATTTGAAAGCAAAAATCAATGTCAATTTTGGAAGGGCTACACCATAAATATGTAGAGGATGATTTAAAATTTTATTACAAGAATACATATATGATAAAAGAGAGCAGAGAGAGAAAAAGGATGTGTAATAATTTAATGATGACTATCATCCATCATAAAACTAGTTATAACTCCAAAAAAAGGTGAAAAATGGTCCTATGATTCTTTCTTCAACATGTGTTAGCCTTATTTAATGATGAATTCATGAAAGGTGGAATAAGAGTTATCCATAATCTTCAATGATTCATTATTTATGTCTTGAAACTTCCCTTATTTTTTTATTGGGGAGTTATAAATCCACACTTGAATCTAACTGTCTTTGATGGCTAGATGAGCCATCAAATTTAAGTTAGTACATTGATGAGATCATCACTACCACATGTATTCATTTTGTAAACATTTTCATTTTTATTTATTGCACTATTTCCTCTACTACTATGAACAAAAATTTTACCACTCGGTGGCTCAACAACATCCATGGGTTTTATCTTTTTGGATTCATTATTATCACTTGTCACTTGACACTTCATGCTTTAGTCTAATGGCAATGTCTCTGAGCTTCTGAGGAGATAGGAATTTGAGGATTTATCACATGGCATCTCCTTGAGACCTCAGGGCCTTAGGGAATGAAATTATGGATCAATGCTTAATTCTCCCATCCTTCCACATCTCTATAGTTTCTAATACCTCCACATTTCTATGCTTCCAAACTATTTTTAAGACTTGTAAACTTTTTAAAATATTTCACCTATAAATTATCCTTTGGGAATATTAACTTCAAAACTTATGATTGTAACTTTTATTTTGAACCTTCAAAAAAAAAATTGACTTTTGTTCTTAAAAAAGTTTTGACTCTTGCCTTAGTCTTAGGAACTTTTGTTCACAATTTCTATTCAGGCATTGGTCTTCAAAACTTTTACTTGGAATAAAAGTTCTAACCAGTCTTTGTAACATTTTTTTTGAAGACCAAAATGTTTATAAAATTATCATGAATATTTATTTGATATTAATATAGGATTCATAAATTTTGTTTGAGACTATTATTTTTTGTAACTTTTGCCTATACCTTTCACACAAAATTTTTGATACAATTCTAATAAAAATGAGTCTTTCTCTCTTCTTTAAAACTTTTGTTGTCTTGTCTTTTGTCATGGATTTTTTCAAAAAAAATATTTTGAAGACTTAAATCCTTTTTGGAAATTTTCATCACAACATTTGTTTGGAAGACCTAAAGCCTTCATGAAAATTGTTATTTCAAAATTTTCAACTAGTCATGACACACTTTTCATGAAGAGTAAAACAATTAAACAAGTCTTGTGAAGTCTTCAGGATTTGTGCAAATTATCCTTCATGAAAAGTATTCAACTCATATTTTGACAAAATGTGAAGACTATTATCCATGCCAAAAAACACAAAGGATATCATTTATAAATACATTAAGTCTTTTTTATTTCTAACTTAGCCCTTGGGAAATAATAGAACCTATAACATTTCCCCTATGCATTGAAAAATCTTTACATGCTCTTGGTTCATTTTTCCATGCCTCTATCATATTCATAGTATAAAACCTCTCCAAAACCTAATGACCTACAACTCTACCATATTTGGTTTGTGCTTAAAGACTGCTTAGATATTCTGCAAACACAACCTATCAAAACCATGTTCACCCTTGTCATGCTCAAAATTAAATCTTGAGCACACTTCTATGCCTGCAATCTAGACACCATGAAGATGACTTTATGGGAATCTATCTATCTAGTTCTACAAAAAATGTGCCCCTATTTATATACAGGTGCTTGAAGTCTCTTAGTGGATAAAATAGCCAACATGCCACACAATTGTTATTCATTCCACAAAATGAACATGGATATGCATACCAAATTATTTATGTTACAAATCTATTCTTATCATAATCTAAGTAAACATTGGAATAATTAGGTTTTTCATACCTCTTAGGGCTATCCTTTGAGAAATTTTGATGAGGGGAAGATGTGTTACCACTTATTTTTGGATCTTCATCTCTCTTTGGAAATGATTTACATTATTTATGGATGATTTTTCCATGATTGAAAGGTTTCCCCTTTCTTTATTCTAGCCTGCACTCACTCTCACCATCATAGAATGACATTGTACCTTATCCTTGTATGAGATGTTTTTGAAGTACTAGTGACTTAGCCTCTTTTATTTTAGAAGCTTTTATTGCTTCACCTATCTTAGAGAATTCTCCAATTTCTCCTTTTCCACTAACATATCTAAAACTTGCATAATGAGGGTTTTCCTCAACCTATATGAGATTAGTCATTCCTTGGTAATTAATTTCAATTATTTTTCCATAAAAATCCATCTTAACTAACAAATTAGAGACAATAGCCTAATTATGTTTCTTAAATTCATAAAAATAAGCATTTACATCTCGATGGGAAGAGAGATAACATGAATAATTACTTACTTTGCATGCATTACTCATGGTTTTTTCATATATGGTATAGTATGGTCTCCTTTGATTGGTAAACTCTTCTTTCTCCTCCATTCCTTCATTTTGGAACTTTTCCAAAATATCTTCCTTGAATTGAAACTTAAGTTATAACTCATAAATGATTCCCATGATAAAAACTCCATGGAATATCATTCCATCTTGAAAATATTTTATCTCATCCTCAAAAGGCTGAAATATTTATCTTTGTCATAATGGAGAGTTCTCCTCTGGAATATACCATTTTATGATTTCAAACTCCTAAATCCTTTCTCTCTTTATAGATTTGCCCATGGTTGTAATTTTAAAACTAAAAAACTTACATTTCCAAATTATAAATTAGACAAATGGATGAATACTACAATAAATAAGAAAGTGTTATAAATCCCTTGAGAAACTTGTTCTGATACCAAACTTGATCCGATAATGGTAGTTTATACACAAGCTTACTAAAAACCTAGTTTTTGAATGCATTAATGTCTCACTTAATTTTTTGTCTTTTAACATGAAAATTGTCTTAAATGATTAAAATTACTATTTAAAAACTAAAACTAAAAACAAGTACTAAAGAATAAAGATAATCTACAAAGTGGATAATGAAGTTCACCCAAAATTTGGCTACATCTCAGGTCTACTCAAAGGCCGAATCAATTAATTAAAATGATGTAAAAAATACCATTTATTACATTAAACTATCCCAATATAGTGCTCTTAATATAAACACAAGTGTCTGATGTCCTCTAAGAAGTCAAGCTCTAGATTTAGCTATAGCTTTATATATTTTGGACTATTTCTTGGCTTTCCCAATTGAGGGGGTACACAAGTTCACTGTAATGTCTCTCAGAGATTTGTGTAACATCTCTTAGCATGTAATTACTAATCTAAAAATAGAGATATAAAACTTGATTTTCCATGAAATAAGGGGCTTAAAATTCCCTATAATGTCTCTAAGAGGTCTATGTAATGGGCTCTTGGCCTTCAATGTGCTACTATTATAATATCAGACATAAAATTTGATTTATCTTCTTGTTCTCCTTTACAAGGAATTTAAATCTTACAAGATTTAATATGTGTCTTTAATTACAATATTGAGCCTTTTATAGTGTATCCAATGCCTCTAATTTATGGGTTAAAACCTTTTCCCTTTTGCATAGGGTTAGGGTTTCAAATCCCCTTGGAATATGCCTCATATCATTTATTTTTAGTAAAAAATCTCAAAATTAAGGGATAAATATGAAGTCTTTCATTTGGTTTTATAAATATGTCATAACTTGTTGTTAGGCCTTAAAAATAGGTCATGTAGGTGAGGGAATCAAGCCTTACTCAATCTCCTATGAATTAGCTTATCAGGAGGCTTTTTTGGCACTTTGGATAATATTCTATCCTAGTTTGGTGAGGATAACAATCAAAAGTTATTTAAGATATAAATTACATCTATTATAACTTGGTCATGAGACCATGTATTTTTGAATGCCACGTTCAAGGCTTTGATTGGTCCACATTTTAGGCAATATAGGTCTAATTATTTAATGATGTCAGCACTATGTTATTTTCCCCTATTTGTTGCCACATTCAACTAAACATAAATTTCACATATGATTTCCATTTGACCCCATTAAAATTCTGTTGGAAATATATCAAAGAGCTCTTTGATGTGTGGACTATTTTGGGAATATTTGAGACTATATGATTTAGTTGCTAGCAGAGATCCTCCTAGATCACATAGTAATATGTTAAATGTCCTAATATTGGGTAGAATGGAGATACAAGTAGAAACTAATGTAGGTCCCACCATGAGTGGTTACATAATGTTCCCAAGTGAATTTTTCCTCTTTCCATCAAATTCTTTCATTATCTTTATCATACCAAATAAAATCCTCATGTGCACATCCTAGACTAGTACAAAATGATATAGTGTAAAATTTTCACTTGACCCATTATCCAACATAACACTATGTATAAGATGTAAGTTAATATAAGCATGCATAAAAATTAGCACATTAATAAAACTGTCATAAAAAATATCATGATCATTGAATGTGATAGTAGTTATATATACTTGTGTATATTTAAGTGTACCAATGAGATTGTCAATTAGATTTTTCTAATTAGTATTATAAGAATAATAATTTTAAATAAGATGTGATTTTTAAGTTATATGCACCTCAATATTAGTCTTAATCTCTTCTTCTACTTGGATTGGAAAGGGATCACAAAATATCTTTGAATTTGAATTCCCACTAGGTTTTGCCACTAAATCATTCATAGGTGTATTAAAATCATTGACATCAATAAAAGTATCCTTATTTAGATATTTTATCTTATGTTTTAACCCAAAACATCTAATCAGTAGTGTGTCATGTGCACATGTGCCAATCATAATATGCATAGACATCAAACCCCTTACATTTTGACTTGGTTATATCAAAATCCTTTGGCAGAGGGAGAGATATGATATTACACTTATATAGCCTCAATAATATTTTATAATGTGGTTCTAATAACCATGAAACTTTCTTATTTAATATGTTGATTATTAAGTTGTGATAATGCATTAAATTTTGATTTAGCCTCATTATTAGTATCATTTTCCTCAGATTTGAAAGTTAGTTTGCTCTAAATTTTTGTAATTGAAGATGTTGGGGGATTGGATCCATACTTTAGTTTGTTAATAGAAAGTATCTTAACTTCATGGTATTTAACCATATGTCATAATCTATTAGAATATTATAAGTGTTTGAACATAATGGAATCATGCAATGGAGCGAGCAAGATTTACTTGATTATGTCTTGTGACTCATTATCATCTATGGTATTTATCATCTTAGAGAGTGTATTATTATAAATAATCATATAATCATTGAATATCTCATTAGGTCATTACTTAAGTTTTGTGATTTGAACATATGATAGATTTTCACTAATGTTGATAGAAAATTGCATTAATAACTAATCAACCAAAGGATTGAATGCATGCATTGATTAGAAAGGGAGGTCATAGAACCATCACAAAGCATAGTCCTCAATAATCCTTGAAAATAATTGGCTCATAATTTTATCATTGGATGCGTAGTCTAAACATGATGCATGTAATGTTCTAAGATGATATTCTAGATCACCTTTACCATAATATAATGTAAGCTTAGGTGAAAAAAATCCTATCTTAAAGTAAAAGAATAAATATTTTGGGTCAATGGATTGTGTAATAATGCTTGATAATCAACTAAATGGCCCACTCAAGACTAACCTTATTCCAATTTTAAATCATTATCTTGAATATCAAGAGTATTTTGCACTAGAGTTTGAGAAGTGAGCATATACTTTTGTATATAAATAGATGATGTCACATAAGTAGTAACCCTTGAAGGCATCAACATATTTTTTGTAGGAATATCCATAAATTAAATGATTAAGTTATGTTTACCCCATATTATGAGTGGGTATCACATCTGTAACCATAGTTGTAGACATCTAAGTATTAGGTGTAGGAGTTGTGGTCTAAACACACTATAAAATATATGCCTCTAAAAGGTTATTTAAAATCATTAAAGATTTCAACATTTCATTTTTCAATAATAGGTTCCTTATAAATGTTTTTCATTTCATCTTTAGTTACGTGTAATAATGTGTAAACCATGTATGGATTCATTTTAAGGTATTCTATTAATTTGATTTGATTTATGAAATAAATGAAATATATCTTGAAAATCAATATAATCATTTCAATTATTAGCATCTAGATCAAATATATATTTTTCATTATGATTATGTGAGCACAAACAAAAATAATAAATCAAATCCCAACCCTAATTTAAAGGAAAGGTGAAACCCTAATTATGAAGGATGAAACCCTAAAGTAGAAAGACCTAAGCTTTATCACACTCAAAAGAATGATTAGGTTCACCAAAATGTTTTAAATTTTTTTGAATTTAGGAGCTCTAAATAGGCAAAACTATTGAAATTAGATTGCATAAGATTTAACATAAACCACACAAATATGAAATGATTAATAGAGATTGATTACACTTGCTAAATATAGAAATGATCAAGATAGAAGGCACTTAGCTGATATTCTATTTTTTTTACTCACTACTTACATATAATGACCTTAAATGGTCTATGTAAGCTCTATAGATAATTGGATTAGTAAATATATAGTTAGAATTTGTTAGGACACTCTAGAAGAATCTTGGACACTCACAGTAATTGATCCCATATACTATTTACCAAAACCATCCCTTTGTAATTTTATAGTATGTTAAACCATAGATCACTAAATCTACCTATCAAGATGATTTATAAATGTTTATTGGTCCATATTCCTATATGTATATCTTGATTTTTTATTCCTTTTCCTTGAAACACTATCTCCACTTTTGACACTTTCTTGACCTAAAATAAGAGGGTGAAAGATGAGGTGGATATCCCCAACCACTCTTTGCTAAGTATTTTAGTGTTGCCTACATTCCCATACTTTTAAGAGGGCATTAACCACATGTAATTATAACACTTATGTTTAGTGTAATCAATAGTGGTCTTCCAAAATGCAATTCAACTCTATGGATTTCAACACTTGACAACATGTAACTTTGACCTTACATTTGTATTTATAATTGGCTTTAGGACTATTCCTTTAAGGTTTTTTTAGATTTTAATGATTTTGAATAGTGACTCAAGGATGTGAAAATAAATTAAAGAGAATAAGGATAGAGAAACTTAAATTTGGGTATAAATGTCAATGCATCAATCCCCCCCTTGGCTTTAGTGGCACTTTACAAGAGATGTTGTAAGATGAAGACCTCAAATTGAAAGATGAAGACCAAGGTATCCTTAGTTTGGGATTATAAATACCAAGTGTACCTCCTTATTTATACTTATTCTATTGGGATTTAAAGACCTTGAGTAATATTTTTCCTCCAAGAATAATAATTTAACCTCTAAATCATCCTTTTAATAATTAGGAGTAGAAATGTGAATTTAAGAAAATCATATGAGTGTGTGTGTGTGGTTCCAAACCCATAAAGCAAAAAATACTCTAATATAATGGTATAAAATAAGTTTATATATTTGAGATGAATTTCACTTGACTAAGAACTATATTGGATAGGCTGATATAGTTAGGAAGATATAGATATAATCAAAATTGTATCAATTAGGTTGATACAATATAGGGATGATAGGGAGGAAATAGATTGTATAAAATAAGAAGATAAAATAATAATATAGGATTTTTATAAAAATTTGATGCAAGAAGACAAATAATAAATATGGTAAGAGACTCAAAAGAGAATAGATTGATAGTAGTGAAGGTATGAAAAAATAGTATGTAAATATCTCTTGTAAAGTGTCATGAGTAAACTTCATCACTTTCCTAGTGCACTCCTTATGATTTTCATTTATGGATATTAATGAATTGATGATTCCCACAATATATTTTTTTATTAAATTAATAAATATTAAAAATATAAAGTGTATTCATATGCCCAACCTAAATGTCATTGTGTGCCATAATAGTGTAACACAAGATGCTACTTGGGTAACATACATAATAATATGAAAGCACAACTAAAAATAAAATATAAAATAATTTAAAGTGAGAATTAAAATAAATAAATAAATATAAATACATATCTTCACTTACCTTGTTGACTATAAAGATGATAATGTGTTTGATGCATTTGATGGAAGGTGCCAATCTAGAACCTCAATGGACAAACTTGAAAAATAAGAGAAAAATCCAAATGTCTAGATTTTTTCTATTACCACCAAAAAATTCATTACTTAATTAGGATTTTAAAAATTCTTTTAGTTTATAAAAATAACATATGAAAATAAAGATATGAAAAAAATATGAAATCTAGAGGTATAAATCAAGAAATTTTGAAATTTGAATTAGGAGGTATAAATAAGCCAAAATATAAATAATTTGGTCATTTTGATATTTTTAGAAACCTAGAACCATAGAAAACCTTTTATTTTACAATGAAATATGATGGATATAAGATAAAGAGGTGGATGTGTAGGAGGTATCTAAGGAGATATCATAGGATCCATGTAGACAGGTGATGCTTTTATTATCTAATTAATAAGATAGAGTAAAATAAAGTATATTTAGGAAATATATGTGCTCAATAAAATTTGTGTATGGGATTTTTTATAGCATAAAATTTCACCCTATATAAGTAAATTATACCTTATAAATTTTAGAATAGCACTGAACTATCTCCTTTCATAGACAAACTATTACAAGAGATAGATTTCTAGGTTTAAAAAGGCTATCTCCCTTTATCTATCTTTAATATCACACACTACACTATAATAATCAATATTTGGGATGAAAAGGGAATAAATAAAAATATATAAAAATAAAATAATGAAGTTTATACACCAAATATGAGTCGACACAACACACTTGCATCTATACTAAGAAAGGAGACTACTAAAATTGACCTCAATTCTATGTCCTTCTAGCATAAGTGCTTCTCATAGAGGTAGATTGCTATGCATATCCAAAAGTGGGTGAAAATAATATCTGATACTAGACACTACTATTCCCTCTCACACTTCAATACACACTTAACAAACACATACACTTTATGAAACTTGTTAGAACATATATCACTCACACAAAACATGCAAGAGTAGAATGGAAGCACGGAAAACATATTCATCACTTTCTAACCACATAAACCACTTTAAAAAATTAATAAACAGATTCCAAATAATTAATAAACATCATAAAACTTTATTCAAATTCAAATAATATGTCAAAACTAGTGGGGCTTCACCATACCAATTTTGGATCCATTACAAATCCAAAAAGGCTTGAATATATAGAACATAGGAGAAGAGAGAGAAGAAGATAAGTGGAAGGGTCACAAATCCAAGTGTAAAATTGTGAAAAATAGTTAAAATTAAAGATAATTAACTGTAAAATAGGTTAGGAAGGTTTCATGGATAAGTTTCTACCTGGATTTCATCATTTTTGCTCAAGTTGGCATAAAGGCTCTTCACTATCCTTCTTGAAACTATTTTGATGATGAGGAGTTTACTTGATTGTTAAAAATTTCCATATGAAGTTTTTGACACATGTTATATATTTTAAGAATATGGAAAAAATATGTGATATTCATATACATCTCTCTAATTGATAGTTTCTACTACACCACTTGTCACTCAATGTTTGTAGTCACTCACTAGCCCTTATAGGCTTGTCTTCACATTTGTCACATGAGTGACTTGTAGTTGTTCAAGAAGATGAATTGTAGAGTTTTTATGACATATATTCACTACCTATTTGTCCTTTTGTTTATAAAATATACCTCAAAAAATTCAATGACACTCTTCTCACCATCAAATTTAGGTAGTCACTTTGCCTTTTCACTATATGTCCAAGACTGCCTATTTCAAACAAAATAATAGAGGTAATTTCATGCATCAATATGATTATAATTAAGTATGGATATTTATAATAAGTATCTACACACCCCCCTTAATTATTTTCATCTACCAATTCTCCTTTGTACTTTTAATTCACCTTAAAACATGTAGAAAACCTAGATTTTGGCTTGTTTGTACAAGTGATGGTACAAATCAACTAGATGATGAGGACCCTAAGAGAGTTATAAACATGTTCAAAACATATTTCATGGAATTTTACCACTTTTTAATGCATCTCCATTTATTTATTCTCCATTAAATTCTTGATAGGGTTTTAGGAGGTTTTGCTTGTTAACAATGATTCATAAAATTCAGAAGATGAACCTCCAAAAAATTTACATTAATTAAAAAATAAGGAACCCATTAATATATCCCCAACTCCTTGAGGCCCCATGTACATTTTTTGTACATATGTGAGTATAATAAAATGGCTTCTTGAGCTCTTGACTATGTTCTAACTAGGTCTGAGATAATTTTAGGCAAATTTGACCACTTATGTGTCATTTTCTATAAACTAGTGGTTCATATCGACTCTAAACTTTCCCATAAATCATCTTAAATGGTTTGGAAGGATCTCATGGTATTTTGAATCAATTTTGTCACCCTAAGTGTTTAGACCTATTTATGTTTGACTATCTATTTGACCCTTATGAGGGTTTTTAGTGATTATAGAGCATTTTAAATATATATTAACCTTTATTATGAACTTTTACAATATCCCATAGTCATTGAATATTTTTCCATTCATTTCTTTCCCATCAATGTATCATGATCTGCAGGTTGGACAACCTGTACAATGTCCTCTATATGTGACAAAATAGAGGGTACTTACCCTATTTTCCTAAAAAAAGTGAGACTATGGAGGGATATATCGAGTGATTATGAAATTATATGTCAAGTTTCAAAACTTTATCATAACTCTATAGCCCTCAAACATCCAAATTCCTCAAACTAGTTTTCATGACTTGATTGTGCAAGGTTTGTATTGACTGTAGGTTGAAGTTAGAAGATTATTTTTTCAACCTTATCTTTAATTATTTTCATATGATAATCTCAATGGAGTATGATATAATCACTATGGAAGTTATTTTTACATCTCCATTTACTTCAAACTCATTTCAATCTCCTAAACTATACCCCTTCATTAGTTTTAACTAGTTTGCTGATTGGGTCACTTGTAGGTATGCATATTTGGGAAATTAAGACTCTTATAGGTGTCTATATATTTGAGAATTATGTTTCATGAATATGTTTATTTATGAGATCATTAGGACCATTCTAGACCTATATGATCTCATCTCATGCATTGGGACCATTTTGTAATCAATATACCATAGTGCACTAGTTATATTTCAAAGTTCTAGGCTCAATGCATTGTAGCTTTCACTAAGTGTTTTCAATGGGAATTTAAATAGGTTGAAACCACTCAAACATCACCTTATATTGGCATATAAACCTTATATTTGTGTTCAAGTGCTACTACTATGCCTAGGCTATAATAAGGAAAACATTAGGCCTATTTATACCTCATCAACACGAATCCTATTTTAGAGAAACTAAGGTAATTATTCCCATAAACAACCTTGTTAATATTTCACTTGCATACATTATTTTAGGGGGTATTATAAATAGTATTCAATCTCTTTTATTGACTCAGTCTCACTCTGATCATCTTGAGGATCTTATCACAACCCTAAAACTATTTACTCTATCAATATGACTGTTGAAAGATTATTTCCACTTGACTATAGGTTACAGTCACAAGGAGATCTAACTATATATGTATTCTAGGCCCCCTCTTGCTAACATTGGGTCTCTCAATGGTTCCACCATGTTGATCATGATACATGACCTATTATGAATGTTTATAGGTTTTAAACTCATCAATACCCCTACCTAAGCACTATTACACAGTCCTATTGATGACTATCTAAATTAGAGTTTTGGTCAATCTTTGCTAATGATCTTAAAACCTATCTCAATTAAATTCTTGATGCCTAAATGTTTATCATATGTGTAAGGGAGTGTTTAAGAAACACTTCTCATTTTAAAATTCAAAGAATTTAGTGTATGAATTATGGGTTGTGATAATCTTGTTATTTTTTGGTGGAATAGAGGTCGAATAAGTGATTATTTCATAATATTTATATTATTTGGTGGTTGGAAGCCACCATGTCCAAATAGTAGATATATATAAAATATGTAGTATACTATGCTAAGAATAGTTAATTATGATCAAGAACTAATATGAGATGTATATTTATAATGACATGCTAAACCAAAGTGATCTAGTTAAAAAAGAAGCAAAAGGAAGGATAGGGAAAAATGAAATATTATTGATATTCATCATAAACATCATGAAAAATTTAGATTTCATCTAGGTGTGCACTTAACCAATGTGTAACATGAAACAACTTAATCCCAAATCCTATCACACATTAGGAAAACTCTTGAGGAAGGTGGAAATAATGCAAATCAGAACCAGGTCTAATTTAAAGATTTACCCCTACAAGCAAACAACATTAGTCCAAATGTAAGAAGAGTAAGAAAACAAAATGAACCTAAGGACTATTAGTCAACCTATAATTGGCACAAGTTAACAAATTTGAAATAAAAAATACACACCAAGAATTCATAAGAACCATTCAAATCTATAAATCAGAACAATAAGTGAGAGAGAAGCCATGATAACAATGAACACAAGAAAATACTAGACAATATTTATATAATTCTTTGCTTATATTAATTACTCCTAGTTTATAAATTAATTTGGCTCTAAGAACTCCCTCCTATTTTTGACAATTGACAATGCTACTTTTATAAGATACAAGGTAGCATATCACTTAGTCTCATCCAATTGCATTTGTACAAGTGTATAGGTCAAGTGTCCTTTCTGTTAGATTCTAGAACTAATGACCTTTTCCTTTTAATAGACTATTTTATAAACAATGTGCTCTTATAAATTTCACATGTCTATACAAAATAATATCCTATTAAATTTCTCACCAGTGGTCAATTGGATCTTTGGTTCTTATTAAATTTATACTTATGTGGAATTATCCCGGCACCTGTGTGGTATCCTTATGGCACATTTATAGCAAAACTACTCATCAATGTTCACATAATGACCATTACCTTTTAAAATCATCCTTTTATCTCTTACCATTTTATTATCCTTACATGAACTAGTATAGGCCATTGATCTTGATCTTGGGATTTGAATGCCATTGGCTATCTCAGCTATGTTTCTTGTGGTTATGAAACATGTCATTATCATGTTTCCTATGATATATGTTGAAAATTCCATCTCAATCATGATATATTGGATCATCTCTACTATCTTAAATTTGACATCAGCATGACCATCATTTGACACCCATGTAGATGTCATTGATGGGTGTGTGACCATTAATTTTAAAGGCATCATCAAGGCTATCTACTATGTTAAATTTGACATCGATATGACTATCATTTGACATCTACATGGATGTCATTAATGGGTGTACATCCATCAAATTTAAGCTCATCTTCAAGAATTTTTATTGTTTTAAATTTGACATCTACATGATTGTTATTTGACATCCACATGGTCATCATTGATGGGCATGTGAACATCAAAGTTAAGCTCATCTTCTAGACTTTCTGCCAAGCTTTCCACTTGTCATTTTTGGGTTTGATCTATTCCTACAAATATTAAGAAAAAATGACTTTAGAATATATACGTATAATTGAATTGATTTGGGTAATTGTTTTAGGATTTTTGGCATTAGGGGAAATGTTTCAAACAAAGTGTTTGAAAGAATCCTCTTAAAAAGCCACTTAGTAGGGCATTTACCTGGGACAAAAGTTACAAAGGGAACTTTCAAAGGTCCAAAGGGCAAGTGTCCATTTCAAAACTTTTGAAGGGTAATTTACACAAATGCCAAAGGGTATGTGCCCTTGGGGTCATTGTTTTAGGATTTTTGCATCAGGAAAAATGTTTGAAACAAAAATACCGAAGGGTCACGTAAAAAAACAAAAGTCTGAAACAAATATGCCAAAGCTTAAGTACAAAGAGGTTTAAGGGAAATTTTGTCAATAAAAATGCTTGATATAATAATTTTTTGGGAAAATTGTTTCAAAAAAAATGTCTGAAACAATTGTCCCAACATAGATAAGTCTGAAGGAATAGACCAATTGCATAGTTCCCAAAAGAATAAGTCCACAGGGAAATTATTTTATAAAAAATGTTTGAAACAATTATCTTGACATAGATAAGTCTGAAGGAATAGACCAATTGTATAAGTCCCAAAATAATTCTTGAAAAAAATATTGAAATTACTTGGACAAGGTATCCAAAACATAAAAAAAGGACTTTGCATTTAGATTAGACCACATGAATATTAGAAAGGTCCAAAAGGGGGGTTCTAAACATAAAAAGGGACTAAGCATGGATGTTATACTAAGGTTGGGTCATGTTGAAAAAATTGACTAAGCCTTAGGAAATAAAAATAAACTAAGCCCATAACATTATTTAAAATGTTTCTATGTAAAAAGTTCCTTCTAGATTGACATCAAGTACTTAGATTAAGGGTTTATCTATTCAAATATGAATATTAAAAACCAAACGCTAGTAAATAATCAAGTTAACATTAAAATCATGAAACCCAAGCATTTTTGATTCCAACTATACCTTATTAGACTTGAACTTGAAACACAAAGATCCAATGTTAGCACTTTAGATAAGATTAAAGAAGAACTATGAAAAAATAATTTAGCCAAACCATGGTGTGGATAATCTTCAAATAAAAAAAATGTGTAATCATGCTAATGAAACTTTGATCAAGTGAAACTTCAATTTCAAGGCATAAATTTGTACAATTTGACATATAGGTCCCCATTTTTTACAAATGGGGGTATGTTGACCTAAAAAAATGGTGACTTGTAAGGAAAACATAGAAATATGTTAGAATTCAGAGACTTTGGTTTAGACTAATAATTAAGCTAATTAACTATTTGATCAGGCACCATTATTAAGATTAATTCATGGGTGAAATAAGTCTTGCGTATGTAGAATTAGGATCAAACATCAAAACTTAGTCTTACTATGTGTGTGCTTTGATTCCACTTACTGATTGTGAAAGGATTTAGAGAACAACTTTTAGGTTTATGGCTTTAATCATTAACATTGAATTTTAACATGTTTGAATATTCATTAAGGACCATGCTTAGCTTAAGGAAGGATTGGGAATTGTTCTACTACCATCCATGCATCCATAACCATGATAGATATGCCTTTGGCTCCACTCAAGGCTTCGCTCCACTACCATCTAAGCATCCATAGCCTCGACAGAGATTACCAGAATCACCTCTTGCTTAGAAAGACTTTGAATTTTGAAATAAGATCTTATTTTTTTATTTTTTAGATCATTTTTTAACTTTATAGCAAAGGTTGGGAACCAGGTTAGCCAAGTTTAGGGATTTGGTCAAGTTTTTGATTTTTAGACAATAATCCTTGGACGTAAACTTTGTCTCAAAAAATTAATGTTTTCTAAGTGCAAGCATGACTGTGTCCTAATAATTTAGGCTTTCATCCTACATGTGCAATCCTTCTTAAAACTAATCTTAGATTAGAAAAATGTTTAAAATCTAAAGGAATAATTAACTTATCCATCAGTATTTACTAGCTTCTCTAAAATACAACATCAAGCTCATATTTCAAAAATCAATTAACCAATGTTGAGAGGTCATACCTACATTCATAAACTATTAAGATTTTGAACAACTAAATAAAACTTGAGCTAGGAATTGTCCAAAATGACTTATTTAAAAGAAAGTAACAAAGCAAGAGAAAACAAACAAATATAAATAGGTACTATATACAAATAAAGGACAAAAAGGAAAAAATAAAGACACAAAAAATAGGAAATAAATTAAATTAAGCCCTATACTAACTACATTAATTACTTAGCTCCCAAATCAAATGGAAAATTATTTAGTCTACTATAGAACCTTGAACCATGATTCCTTCCATTTAATGTCCTCTTATTATAGATAGGAGAACTTTTATGTTTGTCTTCTAGGTGATGTGGATTGGTATCCTATAAGCATTATCAGATGCATGGATTGAAGATATGAATCTAAGAGCCAATCATCTTCTTCCTCGATTCTTCTACTTTGTAGCATGAGTGTTAGTTCTACTCTATCCATAGATAGATAGTGGTCTACATCATATTCACTCAATAATGGTAGATTGACTAGTATCCTTAGAATTATTTATTTATTAGGTTCATCTGAGGTGGACATGGAATACCAATATTCGCATAAAAAAATTTCAAGTCATCTTGAAAGGATACTTCATCCTGATTGGCTGAAAGATCATGAAATTCATCTACAACCTTATTATTTGAATCAAGTGGATCACATAATTCCACCTCCTTGAAGTTGTCATTAGAAAATTTTTGATCTATTTCACTTGCTTCATCTTCATCCTCTGTGTAGAATGGCATTTTAGCTACCCAATCAAGTCCCAACTCATCTTACTTTAGGATCTCTAAAATATATTATTTCCTTGAAATACCTCAATTTCTTTCAAAAAATCCTTGCATAAATGTTACCACTGGTCTTCTTTAGGGGCAAACTCTATTTCAGCAATGACCTCATATGAATTGCCTTCACAGCTATCTTTTGAAGAGAAGCTAGCTTGTATCTGATCTTTTTCATGGGGTTGCTCATCTTGAACATCCATTTCATTTTCTAGATCATCTTTTGGTTCACTTTCTTCATCAAATGGAAAATCAAAAGCCTACATAAAGGATTTAGAAGTTCCTACAAAGCCATATGTCCTTGAAATAAAGTTTTGATTAATCATAAGTTCAGATGTATCCCTTTCACTTTGACATGCTTCTAAGACATTATAATGATCAGCTAGACCTATATCACAAATATTCATTTTATTTATGTCCTTATATGACTTATTATGGCTATTATCATGAAACCTATAGGATATTTGAGAAACATAGCCTCTATTGGAGCCTTACCTAGAATTTCCCACTTACTTTTACAACTAAAGAAAATCAGTGCTTAGATTTTGAACCATTTTAAGTATGGATTCATTCTCACTCTCTAGTTCCTCTGAGTTTTGAACTTGATTATCATTACCATTGGGCACCAAATCTCTATCCTTGTGGATGAAATACATTTATATCATTATTGAAGAACCCCAAATCTTGGCTAGGATAGGCATGGATTAAGGTCAATTGGTTCAATTTTGGTGTTTGATTTAAGGTAGATACACTCTATGTGGAATTAGGAATGACATTCAGTGCTGGGAAATTAAGGTTGACATTTGGGATAGCATATGCAAGCTAGCCTTGAGGCTATATTTGATCATTGATTATTATAGATTAAACATAAGCTAATGCTAAGGTGTTTATGAATCTAATATAACTTTTAAGGAACATAGAAGTCATCAGATCCAAATCATCATTGTAAATCTCTAAGGCTAAATCCTCTTCAAGTCTATAAGGGGCTATAGTTCTACTAAAAATCTTATAGATCCTATAATTAAAGGATCTAATGGGATCATTTGAGTCTCTTTTGATAGTGGTGAATTATTGATACAGATGCATCAACTAATGATTTTACCAAATTGATCAATGAATATCTTGTTAAAATCATCCCAGCTAGTAATATAATCCTCTGGAAGGTTAAGGAACCATTCACATGCAACATATTTGAAAGTAAATGGGATAAATCTACATGATACATCTTCATGAATAAAATTTAAGAGTCTTAAGGTAGACTTGAAATATCTAACATGTGTAACCCTCAAGCTCTGATACCGAATTTGGTATAACCCTCATCTTGTTTACACCTTAGGTTACCTTGTTAATTATTATAGTCTCTTATTTTGATGAACCTTTCTCTTATCTCAATGCCAAGATAATAATTTGGTCACTAATGCTTTTATTGGTGACATAGTTCTATATAGGAATTAGGATTATCAATTCAACTTGCTCATTTAGTAAAACAATGTCACTCATACCATGTTAGATATAAATCTTCATCAAGAACAATATAATTGTCTCATTTGGCTAACATGGCTTACCTGTGACTCTTAAGAACTAGATAAATCCCTTATTTAATGAAACCTTTAAATTCATTATAAACATGTGTTTATATCCATCCCAAACTATACTAGAATTTTTAGCCTTTTATCCTACTTCAAAACCCAATTTCCTTTATTAAGCCTCTCTAGTCCTTATAGTCTTGTCAATAGAGGTTTTTACCTTTATTTTTCCAAACAAAAACTATTTATTAGATCCAATTATATATTATATTACCCATTATCAATTCAAACAATATATATCAAAATCAAGTGCCTTTGTTTTGGATCATCCTCCTCAAAGTACACCCTGTTCTATTTGTTTAAGGCCTAATTAGCCCTCTATTTATTCAAACCTCCTTATTATAACACATGTAAAGAATTTATCACTGGACCAATAACCTTTTTAGATACCCATTTATCTCTTAAAATTTAATCAATCACTTTTTGGCTCACTTATTTGGACAAAATCATTTTTCTTTAATAGGTCTATTCTCCTTAGCATTCATTCACCTAGGATTCACTTACAGTAGGATATTCCTATAATTTCCCATACTATACCATCCTAATAACACCTTAAAATGTTTTATAACATATCCAATGTATATAAAACAAAGTTTTAGACATTTTCATTAGTGGAATCTCCTTATAGAGACCAAACCCTAGTTTTAGGGCTTCTTAGGCCTGTACAAGATTGAGAGCACAAAGAGTTTAGTTGGTAATGTTTAAAAGGGTTTAAAATATCCAAAAATAATTTATTAAGTTTATCTAGGTATTAATATAATTTTCAAACCTATTTCAAATCCATATTAACCTTCTTCATATCCCAACCAAGGCCATTCTAGCTTAATTTGACTGAGTTTTCTGTGATAGTCAATAGGGGTGTAAGGTTTTTGTCCAATCCTTGATTATAATATGTGTTATGAGTTACCAATAGGTTATCCTTCCTTACATAACATATCCCCATGCATAATTTATTTTAATTCATTCATTTTTTTCTCAAAACATATAAATTCTATGTCTTGCCTGTACCCTATCACCTATAAGCTCGAGAGCAAGGTTTGATGGATATTAAGGAATTTAGTGGTTTATATGTCTTCATTTATTATCATATATAATATAAATAAATTCAAATAAATATATTCATACTTAATTAACCTCCATGCATTAGTTTTCATGTTAAACCATTCTTAACACTGGACTGTATTTGTCTTGGGATACCCTGTCTAGACCCTATTTAAGATCCTTTATTGTATTCAAAGTTATTTTAGACTCCTTGGTCACATAACACCAATTTAAAATTACTCTCAGTACACACCCAAATATTCTTCATTCAACAAGATAAACATTCTTTGTCTATGTTCTATACAGAACCATTATACACATACATATATAGGTCTATCACTGTTGAAACCAAAATTCTATAAAGGAAACCATAATATTATCATAGAACTCAAAACACTATTATTTCCTATTCAAATAGTAATACTTAAAAATAATTTTCATTTATCAAATGATTATAAAGCCTTCATGGACACATCCATGCCTATTCTTGAACTACACCTGCAACTTTTCTTTCTCTTTCATTTTACATCCTTTGAGGTCCTCTCCTCTTTTTTCTCTAAATACTCCTCTTTTTATTATACATACCTCTCCTCTACCTCCATTCCATATATTACTCTTTTGAAAGAGTATTCTTCTTCTACACCAAATTGTGCTCAAGATAAACAAACAAGATTTTCTAAAACTAATATGCTAACTTGAGGAAGGTTCTCTAATAAACACCTATGTTGGAAGATTTCAACTATTCCCTTGATTTTCTCAATAAGCTTCCAACGTAGAGATCTTCTCTAACTTATTTTAACCCTTTCAATATTTTCCACTTTTTCCACATGCATTTACATCTACTTATCCTTAGACAATATTTTGGAGGGAAAATACAATAATTTGAATTCAAATTCAAACTAAGACATAACTTAAACTTGCATGTTTTGATGCTTTACACCTTTGACCATGTCCTCCATGAAACTATTATCTATGCTCCTACATCATACTCTCCCTCTAGGAATAATTTTAACCTTAGTTTAAAGGAGATTATTCCTTCATGCCTTAGTCTGCACTCTATACCTAGATCCCAAGGTCTTTTTGCCAATGCCAATGCTTGTCCTTCTTTGAAGTAGTCTTTTCCTTTCATCTTGATTTTATTACTCTTTTGATATGTCCTTATCTTCATCTCTTTCTTAGCTATAACCTCCCATCTCCATGCTTCTTCCTCATATGTGTCTTCAAGATCTTCCTTGTCTTCTTGTTTCAAGAGCTTGTCCATTGAACTATGGACTTCATTCACCTTAGCAACCTCCATACCTAAATAAAAAACATTAAAATCCACCTTAGAATCAAAAAATTGAGGCCATGAATCCTCTTGGTTATATTTACTCTCTTTTTCCTTGATCAAAACTATCTTTGCCTTTTGGGTTTTCTTTTTTCTTGCTTCACTTTCATCAATGGTGTATTCATCATGGCTTGTGCTTGTATCCATTTCTCTTGGATAACCAAATATCTCCTCCAAAATTATCAATTCCTCCTTTAGTGAGGTGCCATTTACCTCATCATTCTATTCATAAAACTTGGGTTTATCATCCTTCTCAAGGATTACTTGTCCTTCACCCTTCATCTAATCCTTTCTTGGCTTGTCTTCATGCAAACCAACTTCTTCATTAATATACTTATCAAATATAATTGGAGCATTATTACCTTATGTCTCTTCAACTTCCCCTTGAAGCCATCTTTTTTTATCCTTGCCTTTAATGAGGCATTGCTTTATTGTATGCCCATCTCTTTCCTCATCATCCAACCTTTTGGAACTCTTTCCTTGCTACATGTTAGTCCACATAGATACTTTCCATTCCTAATTTTTCATGAAAAGATAATTAGATGATTCAAAAAAATCATCATGAATAATTTTTTGACCTTTCATTTCTTTGGTATACCTCTCAACCTTTTTTGTCCTCATGGAATGCCTCTTCCATGCTCACCACCTCATCTTCATGCTCTTGGTTTCTTGGATCATCTTCATGTTATTTGTTTGGCTTCTCAAATTGATCACTTGGATATGTTATTATCATCACTTTCTCTTCTTTTGACTCTATTGGTTTCTTGAATCTCAAAATTTTCTCTTTTCTTATGTTCTCTTAAGGCATGCTTGTATCTTGAGCCTTGTGTTCCTCTTGTTTACTATTCTTAACCCATACTTTGCTTTGTATTGAATGATTCTCACTTGTTATCTTTTCCTGATTGACCTCTTGCTTGAGATTCACCTTACTCTCTCCAACAATTGATTTCTTATGCCAGTTAGGCATTACATAACCATGTCCTTGAGTCATTTACATGGTTGTACTTTCCTTTTCTCTCTATACACCTGCACATTAGTAACCTTATTCTCATAATAACAATCATAATTAAGTCCTAAACACTCATTTACATCATTGTAGGACTCATCCATGGAGAAAAATTTCTTTTCTTTTATGCTTGGTTGTTCTCTTGCCTCTTCTTAGAATTCATTGGCATCATGAAAGTCATCTTCATTTCTTATCTCTACTCTTTCTTGTATGGGGTCCTCAAAATCCTCCTAATGCATTAACTAATGAATTTATTCTTCCTTATCATCAACAACAAACTTACTTCTCTCTCTTTAAAATTAACTTGTGTGCTTGGTGTCTTCTCTTGCACCAATCTCTTCACTCTCCAAGGCCTTTCTCTTGACCTTCACAAGGTTACTCATACTTGTAATTACCCATGCAATGACAACATTAGATACAAAAATAAGAGACCACAAGGTCCCTATGAGTGTTCTCTTCATGAAAACTCTCATCTTCTCAAGTGTTCTTCTTGGCACTTCATCTTTTCTTTCTTATTTCTTCTTGTTATCTATAATGAGAACCCTTTTCACAATCTCTTCCTCATCTTGTTTCTCACTTGGCAACTTTCTTATCTTCTTCAAGCCTCTATGGGCTTCACTCCTCTTGTAAATCTCATTTTTCCTTCTCCTTTTCATTAGGAGATAAGTTACCCACTTCAACCTCTTCCTCATTGGCCATATCCATGCTTTCCTATTCATCTGAATCCAAGATTCATAGCTATCTATAAACTTAGATAAATCTCTTTTCAAACTAGCAATCTCTTTATCAAATTCATTACTAGTCATACCTCTCTTATTTTGGATTATTGCTTCCTTCTTAGTAACTTCATTTACTCTACTAATATAAAATGTCCTCAACAATATCTATATCTTTTATATCTTCACCCAAGTCTTTTCCACCTTGGTCTCTTTATCCCTTCAAGTCCTCACCTAGGTATTTTTCACCCTAGACTTTTTGTATACTTGTCTCACCCAAGCCTTTCTCCTTTCCTAGTCTTTTAACAATTTTTTGGATCCTAATCTCTTGATCCTTATTCTAAATACTATATCAACTCATTAGAAATAATATCATAAATTTTTTATAAAATTACAAGAGCTTCAAGCTCTAATACCAAACTGGTGTAACCCTCATCTTATTTACACCTTAGGTTACCTTGTTCATTTTATAGTCTCTTATTTTGATGAACCTTTATCTTATCTCAATGACAAGATACCAATTTGGTCACCAATTATTTTATTTGTGACATAGTTCTATATAGGAATCAGGATTATCAATTCAACTTGCTCATTTGGTAAAACAATGTCACTCATACCATGTTAGATAGAAATCGTCATAAAAAACAATACAATTTTCTCATTTGGCTACCATGGCTTACCTGTGAATCTTAAGAACTAGATCAATAACTTACTAAATGAAACCCTAAAATTCATTATAAACATGTTTTTATATCTACCATAAACTATACTATAATTTTTATCCTTTTATCCTACTTCAAAACCCAATTTCCTTTGTTAAGCCTCTCTAGTCCTTGTAACCCTGTCAAGAGAGGTTTTTACCTTTATTTTTCCAAAAAAAAAAACTATTTATTATATATAATGATATATTATATTACCCATTATCAAGTTACACAATATGTATCAAAATCAAGTGCCATTGTTTTGGATCATCCTCCTCAAACTACACCATGTTCTATTTATTTAAGGCACAATTAGCCCTCTATTTACTCAAACCTTTTTGTATTGACATATGTATGAACTTTATCAATGTAAAAATCACATTTTAGATACCCATTATATCTTACAAGTGAATAAATCACTTTTGGGTTCACTTATTTTGAAAAAATCATTTTTATTTAATAAGTCTATTCTCCTTAGCATTCATTCACCTAGGATTCACTTACAATAGGATATTCCCATACTTTCCCATAATTTACCATCCTAATACCACCTTAAAAAGTTGTATAACATATCAAATGGATATAAAACAAATTTTTAGACATTTTCATTAGTGGAATCTCCTTATAGAGACCAAACCCTAATTTTAGGGCTTCCTAGGCATGTACAAGGTTGAGAGTAGAAAGAGTTTAGTTGGTAATGTTTTGAAGGGTTTAAATGATCCAAACAAAATGTATTAAGTTTTTAAAATTATTATTATACTTTTACAACATATTTCTAATCCATATTAACCTTATTCATATCCCAACCAAGGTCATTCTAGCTTAATTTGATTGAGTTTTCTATTACAGCCAACAAGGGTGTAAGTTTTTTGTCCAATCCTTGATTTTAATCAGTTTTATGAGTTAAAAATAGGTTATACTTCCTTCCATAACATATCCCCATGCATAAGGATTTAATTCGCTCATTTTTTTCTCAAAACATATAAATTCGATGTCTTGCCTGCACCCTATCACCTACAAGCTTGAGAGTAGGGTTTTATGGATCTTAAGGCATTTAGTGGTTTCTATGTCTTCCATTTTCAACTTAATTTCAGTAAACATACAAATATTCCTCATACAAAAAGATAACCATTCTTTTTATATGTTCTATATAGAACCATTACACACATACATATACAGGTTCGTCATTGTTAAAACTAGAATTCTATAAAGGAAACCATAATATTATCATGAAAATTAAAACATTGTTCTTTCCTCTTAAAATAGGAATACTTATAAATAGTGTTCATTGATAAAAGGATTATAAATCCTTCATAGACACATCCATGCCTATTCTTGAACTACACCTGCAACTTCTCTTTCTCTTTCATTTTACATCCTTTGAGATCCTCTCCTCTTCTTTCTCTATGTACTCTTTTTCTTCTATGTACCTCTCCTTCTCTTCCTCCATTCCATATATTAATCTTTTGAAAGAGTCTTCTTCTTCTACGCCAACTTGGGCTTAAGATAAATAAACAATATTTTCTAAAACTAATATGCTAACTTGAGGAAGATTCTCTAACAAACACTTATGTTGGAAGATTTCAACTATTCCCTTGATTTTATCAACAAGCTTCCAACGTAGAGATATTATCTAACTTCTTTTCACCCTTTCACTCTTTCCCACTTTTCACACGTGTATTTACATCTACTTATCCTTTGAAAATATTTTGGAGGGAAAATACAATAATTTGAATTCAAATTCAAACTAAGACATAACTTAAACTTGCATTTTTTGATGCTTTCCACCTTTGACCATGTCCTCCTTGAAATTATTTTAGATGCTCTTGCATCAGCCACCATGGCCAAATATTAGATCTATGTAAAATATGTAATATACTATGCTAATAATAGTGAATTATGATAAATAACTAATCTAATATATATATGTGTGTGTGTGTGTGTGTGTGTGTGTGTGTGTGTGTGTGTGTGTGTGTGTGTGTGTGTGTGTGTGTGTGTGTGTGTGTGTGTGTGTGTATGTATATATATGTATGTATATATATATATGTATATATATATGTATATATATATATATATGTATATATATATGTATATATATATATATGTATATATATATATATATAAATATATATATATATATATATATATATATATATATATATATATATATATATATATATATATATATATATATACAATGAAAAGATAAACAAAAGTGATCCAATTAAAAAAAAGAAGTAGAAGGAAGGGTAGGGAATAAATAAATTTTGATGATCTTCATTCCAAACATCATGACAAATTTCATATTTCATCTAGGTGTGTGCTTAACCAATGTGTAACATGAAATAAATATACTATGCTAATAATAGTGAATTATGATAAATAACTAATCTAATATATATATATATATATATATATATATATATATATATATGTATGTATGTATGTATGTATATATATATATATGTATATATATATATATGTATGTATATATATATATATATATATATATATGTATACATACATACATATATATATATATACATACATATATATACATATATACATATATATATATATACATACATATATATATATATATATATATATTTACAATGAAAATATAAACAAAAGTGATCCAATTAAAAAAAAGAAGTAGAAGGAAGGGTAGGGAATAAAGAAATTTTGATGATCTTCATTCCAAACATCATGACAAATTTCATATTTCATCTAGGTGTGTGCTTAACCAATGTGTAACATGAAATATCTTAAGCCCAAATCCTATCACACATCAAAAAAACTCTTAAGGAAGGTGGAAATAATGCAAATCAAAACCAGGTCTAATTTAAATATTTACCCCTTGTAGACACCAAAATTGTGTCTACTCCTTAGTCGACTTCCCCTTGGTCACCTTGGTCCACTTCTAAACATTTCTAACCCACACACTTATTAATTTAAAATAAATTACCTATTTTAAATTAATAACACCACCCTTGACACATCACCCATGACACCTCACCTCGCCCTTGGATACCCTCATTTATCATCCTATGACCCTTCATAATGACCTAAGACCTATTTCAACCCTCCCACTAACCTCTCGCACCTATTTAATCCACCTTTAGACCATTTTCCAATGGCAGCTGAACTCGACAGATGGAAGAACGGGCAAAAGGCTAAAAATAGCCTTTTTCCCCATTCTCTAGCCACCGACGTTGATCAAACATCGACCGATGCCAGTGGTATCACTGATGTCAGTTGCTTAAAACCATGTTTTAACCCCCAAAATGGCTAATCATAGACCCGAATGTTAATTCTCTTGCTCCCATAATTTGACCTCTCTCTCTCTCTCTCTCCCAGATGCACACCAAGCATCACAGGCTACAGGCACTCTACAAAAATAGCTCCAAACTTTGGGTTAAAAATATTGCAATAAGTCTTCTACATCAGCCGCATCAGGAACAAGCATTCACACCTATGATTTTTTAGCAAGTAAGAGCTAAGTATTCTTCTTCTATTTTCATTTTAGTAATTTAGAAAGCATTAGCAATTAGCTTCTATTTAGCATTTCTAAATATCATCAATCAGACTTGACTTTCTTTTTGGAGAGGCTGAAAGGCCTTCCCCATATCCTTACTCATTTTGACAACCTGTCCTCTACCCCCTATCCCTCTTAAGACTCTATTGACATCCCTGCAATCTTACACAAACCATCAAGCAGACCTAGACTCCTTCCAAACCCCTCTATCGACTATAAACCCATCCAAGGCCTTTGCCCTAATCGACATTGACCATTTCCCCTACCGACATTGGCAGACCAACTGACGTCGGCAACCTTGACCAACTGACACTGGTAGAACTACTGACGTCGGTGACTATGACAGACCAACAATAGAATACAGGTACACATTATCTCTATTTCTTTTGTTTAGTCTTTAACCATTTCTCTTTCTAGCAACACTCTTTTATCAACTAGTGGACTGTCATCTCTCAAGGAAGTCTTTGCACTTTTGGGATCGAGCTTTGCTTGGCAGTCCACCATATATCTATCTAACATTTTCCTTTGTTAAGTTTTCTTCTTATCTATAGGTGTCATCCTCCACAGCCAAAGAGGAGCTCCTTCAATCGTCTGAATATTGTGTGCAACTTCATCTAGGTATGTACAAACCCCTGACCATTATCCTAGTTTCTTTCATCTTTTGAATGTAGAAAAGCAAAAACTAGTTAGAAACATTTTGGCACACCTGGTGGGACCCTGGAGTTTTCCTTGGGTTCATTTCTTCTAAAGGCAAACATTCATATAGGTGCATTAGATCTCTTCTTGCATCCTTTCCTTGTATCTCTTCATTTTGAAATGAAACCATAAGCACAAGTTAAAAATATCTGCTTCTTTTTCTTCTTATCACTTCTTCCTTGCATCTTAGAGTAGTGAAGTTCATGCTCTTAACCTTTTCCTAATTATTTACATCTGAACAAAACATTTTAGTTTGGGCTAAAATCTATTGCATTTCATTTTTGCCTAAATGCATACTTAGCTCTCACATCTAGTAATTAAAAATGCATTATGAATAAATCATAGTGCACTTATGTTACACGACCAAACCACTTTCACAAATAAACATATAAACATACCTGAGACAAGGTCCAACTAGGATTTCATCACCTAGCAGATACCTTACCCTTCCTGGTAATCCTACTTAGAATTCACTACCAAGGGGAGAACCCACTCTATTATCTAGCAGAGTATAAACTCTAGGGGAAGTATATACTGGCTAAGCGACCTAGCTTATCTCTGGGATCGTGAAGTGAGGGGAGCAAGCTCCTAGCACTAGGCCACGTATGGAACCTAATACAGATTTTGAGTACCAAAACTAACCCAAAACCAACTTTAGACTACCTCTTTTAGGACCCATTCTAAAAGCCCAACTTCCCAAACACGCTCTTCTAAGGCATAAGCCAACAAGACTCTAAAACTTATTCTTAGGAATTTAACGTTTAGAGGCTGCTTGTCTTCATCTATTTTTCTGTCTCTATCTAGTTTTTTGAGCTGGTGAGGTCGTAACTTGAGCTCCAAGAACAACTCAAAACTTTCTTCTTTCTTCCAAAAACTTTTAGTTTTCTAAAGTTTCTAGAAATACACAGTAACTGACATCAGTTTTTCCACCGATGTTAGCAACTGATCTTCACCGACATCGGCTATCTGACCAACATCAGAAACTTTCTTCACCAACATCAGTTTTTCCACTGATGTCAGTCACTGTCAACAATTTTCTTCTCAAAATATAAAGCTAAAAACCTGACCTTTTTGCTATTAAAAACACCAATTCTAGTTTTTTGAGGCTAAAACATACAGTTTTAAAACTGAAATCTTTCTTGCCTTGGATGGTTTTGACACGTATTCAAACCAAAACTCTTGTTGACCATGCAAGGTAACAACCACTCCCACCTTCGCCTTCTATATCAAGTCCTGTAATGGAGTATCATTCAAACACTGAGTGTACTCCAACCCCAACTCAACCCCATATTGTTCCCAAAGAAGACCAAGACTTTGAAAGATTCCTTGACCTCATTGTCAAGGCTCTTTAGCACTATCTTGCAAGAAGTCAAATGCAAGACTCTTTAGGCAACCCAGTTTATGGGATGCCAACTTCCTTAGTTGACATGGAAATCGTATCAAAAGCCTCCATAACCCAACCCATGGTCACCCAAGCCATTGCCTCAACCAACAACCTAACCATGACCAATCTTCAAAGTGTGACCTCTCCTTCTATTTTTGGACCTACCTCCTTTGGGGTTCTTGTACCCCCTCAACTACAAACTATTCAACAAAGTTCTACACCATTCCAAAACTTAATTATCTCCATCCCACCTACTCTTGCACCCATAAATACAAGAGTAACCACCTATCCTTCAACAAGTGTTGCCGCCACTCAACCACCTTTGGCGACATCAAGCCAAGTTTTGCCTTCTAGCTTCATAATACAACCACCCCTGACTTCAACATCAGTCCCTATGACTAGTTACCAATATGTTGCACCTATACAAGTGCAACCAACTATGTCATATGCCCCTCCTAACTCCTTCCAAGAACCTTACAACTTAGGGGGTACCCCACCTATCAATCCACTAGTCGATCTAATCAAGATGCTGATGGATAAGGTGTCTAATCTTGAGACATCTGTTTCGGGTTTAAGAAATATTCTCTCATATGAACAAATCTGTAATGAACCTATTCATCCTTTAGTCCCAATCCGACCATATCTTAGTCAGTGGAAACTTCTCGAGTTTACTCACTTTTAGAGTAAGGAGGACCCATAGCAACATCTACGAGTGTTTAGACATGCTTGTTACTTTATAGCACATGATGATGCATTATTACTACGCACATTTCCCATGTCACTTTCTAGTGCTACCCTCGATTGGTATAGTTCTATTACCTATCATTCTCTATTTACCTTCACTCAACTAGCTCAACTATTTCTTGACCACTTTTCTATCAACGTCACTACAAAGGTCTCCATCACGGACCTGTATTCTATCAGACAATTTGATGATGAATCCATAGCTGATTTCGTTGCTCGATGGAGAAGTTTAATCAACCAACTCTCCTTTTCTTTAACTCAACCTGAGCTTATTGAGATCTTTTCACAAGCGTGTGCCAAACACATTTCATCTACCTTGCGAGTCCAAACATTCTGCACATTTGATGAATCTTTCACCATGGCTAGGAAGCTTGAACTCTGTGCTGTCAAAGAAAACAAAGTCAAACTACGTAGTAAAAACCCCAACACAAAATCAAATGACCCTTCATCTAAATCTTCTTCCTCCAATTCCAAATCCAAGAGATCATCAAATGTTGTGGTACTTAGATCATCTTCATCAACCATAACTAACCAATCCAAACCTTCCACATCTCAAAGCATTACACAACAATTCCAACAACGATACATACAGTGTTAATATACTCCTATAGGAGAATCTTACGCGTCTATGTTGGATAAACTAGTCAAATAGGGAGTCCTCAACCTCCCCCAAATTTGACCACCACCTCAATTAGACCCCTCAAAATCCATCCCTACATGGTATAGGGAAAATGACTTTTGTCATTATCACCGTGTCAAAGGCCATGACATAAACAACTGCAAAACCTTTAAAAACATTATCCAAGACATGATAGATAAAGGTGATCTTGTCTTGGACAACCCAAACGTGCCACCTAACCAAAACATAGACATCTTTAGACAACCTTTCCCTAACCATCCCCCTAGTCAAAATAACATTCAGACCATGGCTGATGACCCCCAAGAGCGTAATATATGCACAATCAACACGGTTTTACCTCCCATCCCTAACCAACCTCTTCCACAAACTGAAGAGTTAATCAACCTATTTGTCCATCATAGGTAGAAGAGCCTTCTTCTCCTATTTCTCCCCCACAGGTGGAAGAACCTTCTTCTCCTGTTAGTTCTCCATCTACCCCTCTTATATTGGAGGACGCTTTAACCATACCAACACCACTAGCCCCACCTTCATCCTTCCTACTACCAATGGAGGACCCTACCTTTCCTACTCCTCAACCACAAGTAGAAGGCACAATCATCCCTGCCCTCTATCCTCTTGAGGAGTCACATTCTCCAATTCCTTCTCCATCAAGAGAAGAACTTGTCTCTTCACCTACTTTGATCGAAGATGATCCAGTGATGACTCTTTCTCACCTTTGGCCCAAGATCACTACATCTAACACATTTCTGGTCTCACAACCACCCACATATTCTAAAAAACCAAAGCCTCATCCAACATCTTCCAAACCATTCTCTCGATTGGTTGAGAACTTAGTATTTCTACATTCAAAGAAGTTAGAGCATGAGGCATTATGGGAGTGAATCAAAGTTCCTTATCTTACACATCCCGTTTCATCTCGTATTATCGACCCTTTTATGACAAAATCTCCAAAAGTCACCAATAAAGATCAAGATTCTACTTCCAAATCTTTAAAAGCCCAACCATCCACATCTGAACCTAAACCCTCACAAACATCCACCATACCAACATCGGTTAAATCCCTCGATGTTCACCCCATATCTAACCTCACTCACCCACAAGTGAAGATAGACTTGAACCTTTCCTCGCACAATAGTAGTCCTTACACTAAACCAAAGAAGGCTACTAAACCACATCGAAGAACTCCTCCTCCACCATCATCATTGCCCTCCATTTTGGGCCCACATCCCTCTACCTTAATAGGAGTGCTCCCTACTCCAATACCTAACAAAAACAAGTTACCTCCATTACTCCCTTTACCCACCACAAACCTACCTCCTCTAAAAAATTTGACACCCCTCACAAAGAAAGTGTTGTCTACATGAGTGGCCACACCACCAACCCAAAAGGTAGTACGGAAGTCTCCCTCAACAACTCCCAAACAAAAGTCATCAACACCTAATACATCAACAAGCATGGACGCCTTAGTGGGTTCATATGCTTTGATACTATGCCAACTTTTGTAAACCTCTAGCATCACTCTTCCACCTATTAAACCATTTCAACCTCTCAGACCAAAACCATTATGGTTCGATGACACTAAAGTTTGCCAATATCATCGCACACCTAGGCATGACACTAAAAATTGTTGTGCCCTTAAGGTTGTCATCTTCCAATTCATGGAAAAAGACACCCTTCTTGTTGAGGATACTATCAACAAATCTCCAACACCGTCTAATGTCGCTCCAACCTCTCCACCTTCATCAGAATCCCATCATCAGACTATGGTCCCTTTATCTCCTTCATCCCCTTTATTCAAGATTAACACCATCAATATGACCACTAGGTCACAAACTTTAAAGTATAAAGGAAAAGAGAAAGCTGTTATTCCTTAGACCTACCCATTTGTCAAACCTACTCAACCACCCAAACCCAAGATTTCTATCTTGGGTACATCCCAACCAACTTCTTCAGAGGCAATCCATGATTCTATGGTGAAACAACTTCACCAAACTCCCGTGAAGATGACTTTATATGATCTCATTCAAAGCTCTCCACAACATTGTCAAGCTTTAATCAAGGCTTTACAGGTAGTGGAGGTCCAACCTGAGGACCCCCAACCACTAGCTGCCTTAGTCCAATCATTACCCACCGTCACCTCTATTACCTTTAGTGATTCTAAAATTCCTACCTCCAACTTGGAAGATCATGATGCTTCCCTTTTCATCATAGCCTACATTGATCAAACTCACATTAAGTGAGTTATGATTGATGGGGGCGCCAGCATCAATATCATTTCCACCCATGCCTATGATCAATTAGCCCTCCCAAAGAATTGTGTATCAAAAATTGATGCAATTCTTAGATATTTTAATGACACCACCACCACTACCATAGGCATCGTCATCTTACATATTCATTTGGGTCTACAAATAATCCTAGAGCTTTTCTACATCATTAAGGGAGAGTTTAAATACAACATGTTATTAGGACGACCTTGGATCCATGCCATGGCCTGTGTCCCTTCTACATTACACCGTTGTGTCAAATTTGAACATGACGGTCAATTCCATGTCATTCCCACAGACCCCTCCCCTTTCAAGACATGCAACACTACTTATCGACCCAACAATGTTCTCATTCCCTTCAAGACATCGACCCAAACACCACCTCCACCTGCAAAAGCTTCAACAAGTATGCAAATAGCAGTTACACCTACACCACCTCCTCAAGTGACAACAAAAGACCCTATGGAAGATATCTTCCAACATCTTTCACTTAGGGAGTATCATTTACTCACCTTGGATATGTTCTAGACTCCTCAAGAGTATGGACAACTTCATCACGATCCTAGCTATGACCATCGTATAAGAATGGTCATCCCTTATGGTCCTCCTAATCTTCAAACAAACCTCATCTATGGAGGGCTAGATTGAGCTCCCACTAATGGGAATCCTCTTTCATCACCCCAACTATTTAGGTCTGACTTCTCTTTTCTTGGCAACCCAAACTTTGCTCATACCTATCTTTATAGGTGTGCATGGAAGGGCTTTGGCTTCGGGCGCTATGAACAAGGCTCCCACTAGCCCGTCGAACCTCCAAATGATGAAGCCATAAAGAATGCCAAGAAGTGACATGGCCTAGGTTTTGAAGAACCTACTAAAACTTCTAAAAACCCTCACCTCAAACTTATCATAGAATAATCACCTCCAAACTCACCTATTCCCCCATCTTCACCTACGGAGTCAGTAGTTTCCATCCCTCCTAGTTTCTTTTTTGCATAAATGGCATTCGCTTGGAACCCCTAACCTATTAACTAGGTGGCGTATCTAGGTCTCTCCCTCTCATTTATCCAACCCATTGATTATCTGTAATGGGTGTCAAACATCGTCCCTATCACAAAAGCAACTGGGGGAAATTCCTCCTAACCTCTCTAGTCTACATGACGTTTTGACTATTTGACATATTCTATCATCCCTCCCAAACTCTCTAGCAATAGACGGTAAGCTTTTATCAAGAACACTACCCAATACACCATGCTAGGGGGTCCTCTCTACAAACGAGGTCTCGACAGCCTCCTTATCCAATGCCAACAACATACTATCATGACCTCAACCAAACATCAACCAACCAAACATCAACCAAAAATCAACCAACTTCTTAATCATCTCCAACACGTGACCAATATGGAAAGAAGTAAACAAGGCAAGTTTTCTCCTAATTGGCTCGGACCTTATATCATAACGCACAAGTATGGATCAAGGACTTATCGTCTATCTTCTCTTGAAGGCTAACCAGAATCTGAGCCCCTTAATGCCTTGCATCTACGACCATTCTACTATTAATCAAGTACTCATTCACTTGATATTTAACTTGAGCTCATCCCTTGAGAAATCCCTATCATTTAAATCCTCATTCCTTTCAACCCTGTTCCCCTAAACGAACACTATGTAACCCTTTTATAAAGTATGAATGCTTTGTCCTAATAAAAGGGAACCCTCCAAACCTCTAGAGGCTCATCCATGGCTAAGAATTCAGTCAACAAAACATATAAAAATGGGATGCCTAACATATAAAGGTCATAAACTATAAATGTAGACTGCTCCCTCAAAAGACAGCTACATCATTACTGTAATTAATAGATTGCTCCCTTGAAGGATAGCTATTCAAAGACATCAACATACAAAGTAGAATATAGACCACTCCCTCGAAGGATGGCTATACACAAATTTTGCTCCAAATAGCACTCTCTCAGAAGCTTCCTGCATCGATCAGCTTCAACTATGACCACAAAACAAAACAACATCCCCACGTAGACTTCTTGCATCGATCAGTCTACCAAAAAAAATGACTGACAAACTATTAAGTCATGGACTTGCCTATAGTCATTCTCAAGGTCACCTAGAAAAGGGGAAAATTTATCCTTGCTAAAAAGGTTTACGCTATCCTCCCACCTCACATAATCAAACCTATTACCCCAACATACTCAAGGGATTTTGAGCTCACTTAACATCAAGTGATTTGAATACTTCTCTAACACAAACAATGGTCAATGACGTAATGCATGAATGGGGTTTTTGTTTGAAATAACCCTATCTATGCTATCATTATGGTCCTTGTCAATGAAAGAGCAACACGCCTTTCACTTCTTACATCTTCATCACATACAACCAATTCAAATCCAACCAAATCATTTTCTAAACCCAACCAAATCAAACCAAACATTTTCAGACCACTAACATAGCCCATTCACACTAGTTTCTATGCAAACCAATACACATGGAAACTATCGACCACACAATTTATGTTAAGCATAAACCATTACTTGTTGAAGCATAAAAATACTCATTTCATTTTTAGCATACATCCATCACTAATATGGAAAATTGCTAGGGATGAAAGACCACATAGCCAATGTTACAAAATACACCATCACATAATATGGAAAAGGCTGTAACATCATCTTACCCTCATCATTTATAACCTGACCAAACCAACCTATCAACTAGCCTAAACTACATTGGCTTGAGGCCCTTCCAACAAGGGCTATGTAGGCAACACTCAAATGACATGATGTCTTTTCGGGTTAGCTCGGCCACATCCATTTGTTCATCTACTTGATGGACAAACCATTTAACATCTAACCATGACTTAACCTAGTCTAACCCCATCCATAACCAACCCTCTTCCTCCCTTTTAGGGAGAACTACATTGGCCTGAGGCCCTTCCAACAAGGGCTATGTAGGCAGCACTCAGTTGACATGGGGTCCTCTGAGGTTAGCTCAGCCATTCCTTCGTCTGTCCATCTAATAAACCAACTATCTATACCAACCCAGAATTATGACCAACAACTTTGGAGATCATGACTATCTCCCTAAACCACGACCACTTTTGAGACAACTATGCCTTGGTTGTTTTGATTGCATATATGCTACCTCATGAATAGTTATCAAAATTATACGCACATCACATTATGACCCTCAGACGTATTTTTGGATTGCGAGCAAGTTGATCCCCAATATTTGTGACATTATCATGTTTTCTAAGAGCACTTCCTAAGCCCAAGATACTTGGAACACGACGACCATTGGAGCTACAGCTTGGATCAAATAACCCAATCAGCTATGACTAAATGTTGGGGACCGATTATTTTGATTTTAGCACTCCTCAACCTTTGACTGTGACAATTTGACCTGACCATCTCATGAAGTGATATACACGCAATCATAACTTTTGTAGCATGCACACTCAAACTTCACCATATCTCATCCACTATCTATCAAATCGGCACCCAATTTTAGGTTCCCTTCCCTCAACTCCCACTTTGAGGGGGAATACCTCATCCCATAATCGGGGCAACCTACATTCATTTTTGTCTTACAGTTCATCAGAACAACCAATAAGACAAAAATGACCTTATCCCATACCTGGGGTAACTTACTCCTGTTTTTGTCTTGCAGTTCGTCAAGAACAACCAATAAGACAAAAAGGGGCAAATGTAGACACTAAAAATGTGTCTACTCCTTATTTGACTCCCCCTTGGTCCCCTTGGTCCACTTCTAAACATTTCTAACCCATACACTTATTAATTTAAAATAAATTACCTATTTTAAATTAATAACACCACCCTTGACACATCACCCATGACACCTCACCTTGCCCTTGGATACCCTCATTTATCACCCATGACACCTCACCTTGCCCTTGGATACCCTCATTTATCACCCTATGACCCTTCATAATGACCTAAGACCTATTTCAACCCTCCCACTAACCTCTCGCACCTATTTAATCCACCTTTAGACCGTTTTCCAATGGCAGTTAAACTCGGTAGATGGAAGAATAGGCAAAAGGCTAAAAATAGCTTTTTTCCCATTCTCTAGCCACCGACATCAGTCAATCATCAGCCAACATCGGTGGTATCACCAACATCGATTGCTTAAAACCATGTTCTAACCCCCAAAATGGCTAATCACAGATTCGAATGCTAATTCTCTTGCTCCCAGAATTTGACCTCTCTCTCTCTCTCCCGAACACACACCAAGCATCACAGGCTATAGGCACTCTATAGAAATAGCTCCAAACTTTGGGTTAAAAATATTGTAGGAAGTCTTCTACATTAGTCGCATCGGGAACAAGCGTTCACACCTCTGATTCTTCAGCAAGTAAGAGCTAAGTATTCTTCTTCTATTTTTATTTCAATAATTTAGAAAGCATTAGCAATTATCTTCTATTTATCATTTCTAAATATCATCAATCAGACCTGAATTTCTTCCTAGAGAGGTTGAGAGGCCTTCCCCATATCCTTACTCCTTTTGACAACCTATCCTCTACCCCCTGTCCCTCTTAAGACTCTATTGACTTCCCTGCAATCTTGCATGAACCATCAAGCAGACCCAGACTCCTTCCAGACCCCTCTGTCAACCATAAACCCATCCAAAACCCATCCAAGGCCATTTCCCTAACCAACATTGACCATTTCCCCTACTGACATCGGTAGACCAATTGATGTCAGCAACCTTGACCAACCGACACCGACAGAACTACCGACGTCAGCAACTGTGATAGACCGACAACAGAATACAGGTACGCATTATCTCTATTTCTTTTGTTTAGTCTTTCACCATTTCTCTTTCTAGAAACACTCTTTTATCAACTAGTGGACTATCATCCCTCAAGGAAGTCTTTGCACTTCTGGGATCGAGCTTTGCTTGGCAGTCCACCATATATCTATCTAACATTTTCCTTTGTTGAGTTTTATTCTTATCTACAGGTGTCATCCTCCATAGCCAAAGAGGATCTCCTTCAATCGTCTAGATACGGTGCACAACTTCATCCGGGTATGTACAAACCCCTGACCATTATCTTAGTTTCTTTCATCTTCTGAATGTAGAAAAGAAAAAACTAGTTAAAAACACCCCTATAAGAAAACAACATTAGCCTGAATGCAAGAAGAGAGAAAATGAAATGAACCTAATAATTGTAAGTAAATATAGCATTTTCACAAGCTAATAACTCTATAATCAAATGTACACACTAATAATTCATAAGAACCATTCAAATCTAGAAATCAAAATAACAAGTTAGAGAGAAGCCATGATAACAATAAACATAAGTAAATACTAGAAAATTTTTACAACATTCCTTATATTAATTGATCCTATTTTACAAAGTAATTTGGCTCTAAGAAATCCCTCTTTTTTTTTTACAATTGACAATGTTCCTTTTATAAGATATAAGGCAACATGTTGATCAGTCTCATCTAATTACATTTATACAAGTGTATAGGATATGTGTCCTTTCTATTGCATTCTAGCACCAATGACCTTTTTCATTTTAATAGACTAGTTTATAGATAATGTGCTCGTACAAATTACATGTGTCTATAAAAAATAATATCCTATTAAATTTCTCACTAGTGGTCCACTAGATCTTTAGTTCTTATTATTTTTTTGCTTATGTGACATCATCCTAGTACTTGTGTGGCATCCCTGTGGCACATTTGCAACAAAACTAATTGTCAATGTTCACATAATGACTATTCCCTTTTAAAATCCTCCCTTCATCTCACTCAATTTGATTATCCTTACATAAACTAACATAGGCCATTGATATTGATCTTAGGATTTAAACACCATTGGTTGTCTCGACTATGTTTCTCATGGTTATGACATGTGTCATTACCAAATTTGCTTTGAGCTATGCTGAAAAGTCCAATTCAGTCACACTCCATTAGATCATCTCTATTATCTTAAATTTAACATTCGTGTGACCATCATTTGACATCCACATGGACATCATTGATGGGCATGCGACCATCAATTTTAAATGCATCATTGAGGATCTCTACTATGTTAAATTTTCATTCACATGATCATGATTTGACATTTGTATGGATGTCATTGATGGGCATGTAATTGCCAAATTTAAGTTCATCTTTGAGAATGTTTACTATCTTAAATTTGATATCTGTATGACCATAATTTGGCATCCATATGGATGTCATTTATGGGTACACAATTGTCAAAGTTAAGCTCATCTTCAATACTATCTTCCAAGCATTTCACTTGTCATTTTGTTGGTTCTAAAGAAAAAATGACTTTAGCATATATATATATATATATATATATATATATATATATATATATATATATATATATATATATATATATATATATATATATATATAAGTCGCTTGAATTGATTTAGGTGATTTATTTTATAATTTTTGGAATTAAGGGAATTATTTTGGATAAAATGTCTAAAATAATCCTCCTAAAGAGCCACTTGGCAAGGAATTTTCTTAGGGAAAAATTCCTAAAGGGAACTTTCAAAGGTCCAAGGAGAAAGTGTCCATTTTGAAACTTCTTCAGGGTAATTTACATAAATGTTGAAGGGTATGTTCCCTTGGGGTCATTATTTTAGTATTTTTACATTGGCAAAATATCTAAAACAAAAATATCAAAGGGTCACATAAAAAAACACTAAGTTCAAAATAAATATGCCAAAGGGTAAATGTAAATAGGTTGAAGGGAAATTTTTTTAGGCAAAATACCTAATAGAATAAGTCCACAGTGAAATTATTTCGAACAAAATGTCTAAAATAATTATCTCAACATAGATAAGTCTAAAGGAATAAACCAATTGAATAAGTCCCAAAAGAATAAGTCTATAGGGAAATTATTTTGAAAAAAATATTTGAAACAATTGTCTTAACATAGATAAGTTTGGAGGAAGAGACCAATTGCATAAGTCCTAAAAGAATTCATGAACAAAATCCTAAAAGTATTTAGACAAGGTAACCAAAACATAACAAAAGGACTTTGAATTTAAATTAGACCATATGAATGATATAAAGGTCTAAAAGGGGGGATAATGACATATAAAGGGACTAAACATGGATTTTAGACTAAGGTTTGGTCATGTTTAAAAACACAACTAAGCCTTAGGAAATAAAAATAAACTAAGCCCATAACATTATTTAAAATGTTCCCATATAAAAAGTTCCTACTAGATTGACATCAAATACTTATATTAAAATTAGATTAAGGGTTTAGATATTAAAATATGAATCTAACATACCAAAGGTTAGTAAATAATCAAATTAACATTAAAATCATGAAACCCAAACATTGTTCATTCCAAGTAGACCTTATTGGACATGCAATCTAAAACACAAAGATCCAATGTTAGCACTTTATATAAGATTAAAGTATAACTATGAATAAATAATTCATCCAAACCATGGTGTGGATTATATTAAAATGAAACTAATGTGAAATCATGATAATGACACTTTGATCAATTGAAACTTCAATTTCAAGGAACAAATTTGCATAATTTGACACATGGGTCCCCATTTTTTAGAAATGGAGGTATACTAACCTCAACACAACTTTGAGGTATATAAATACAAATATTTCATGGAAAATTTATTTTCACTTGGATTTTCACCCTTTGAGAAGATGTTTCATCTCTCCTCATCGAAGTGGCATAATGAAAACACCTCTAGGCTTGTGGGTAGCCTAAGGATGAGGTGAATCTCTAGGTAGGGATAGCTCCCTTGATGTACCACTTTGGATCACTACTACACCTAAACTTTGGTAGGGAAATTGAGAGAAAATTATCCTAAGGTAGGTGATACACCAAATTTATTGATGACTACCAACTCACTATATGTTACATATTAAACTAAGAGACTAACCAAACATACACTTCTTCAATATGCATCTTCTCACATCAATGTTACATTGTGAGGTTATGAATGAATTCTTAGGATAAAAGGACTAGAAAATAGGCCTTAAATCACACTAATTAATATAATAACTCAATAAACCTTGACACTTCCTAGAACACTTCACATGCCCTATAATAAAAAGATTTCTAATTATAAATAAGATGAAAGAATGAAACAACATGCTAAGGAAACAAGAGTTATCACTTAAACAAAATCAATCATCCAAGCAGAAAACATTATTAATAGTCATGAAGAGGTAAAAATTAGTAGTATTATTGATCAAATGGTATGAAAATGAGCAAGGCTTCACCATACTCAGGTGGAACATAAGTTATAATGGCCAAAATGGCTAGTTCTTATAAAACTTGAGAGAGAGAGGATAAGAGAGAAGTTTAAGGGTCATAAAGACACTTGTCAATATGATAAAATTAGTTAATTATGAATGAGAAGAATATTTGGGATGAATAATATAATGTAAAAAAGCATAAGTGTCCATCCAAGTTATAAAACTCTTGCAAAATGGCATGAAAGTTCTCGTTTTGGCTTAGAAAAATGCCTTCATGATTTGGACCTATTTAAACATCCCAAAACTAATTAGGGATAATTATTATTATTGGAATAAAGGGAAACAATTTTAGACATGCCTCTCCATGTATTTTTTTTAGTCTTGGTCATTTGGAATCATCTATAAGGAGATATCACTACCTATACTCTAAGAAACTCCTCTTTCATGCATCATGCACACTTGGCTTCCAAAAAGGCATCAGCTTTCCATTAAAATCTATGGGAAGGAGTGGGTGACAATTTTAAAGACCCTCCATAGCCTTATAAGCATTAGGGACACCATGAAAAGGCTTACACTTAAAGTTTTTATACTTGTCCCTAGCTTAATCATTATGCCAATTTTCATTGGCTAAGATGAAGTAGTTAGTCTAGGCAATTAGGAGTTATTTCAAGGCATGAAATTGACAAGGGGAGTTATCTTAAGTCCTAATCTTCCATAACATGTGATTTTAATCTCTTGAAACCTCCTAAAACCTATACATTTCAAAAATATATCAAGAAAATCCTATTTTTCAATCCATCTATACAGTTATGTACAATTAATCATCATTCTAGGCAAACTATTCCATTAGAGTAGCTTTCCAACCTCATTTCTCCAATTGGGTCACTAGCAAGGGTTTTATCCTATTTTGACCTAATAGGATTTTTTCATAAAATATTGATGTTCAAATTTCAAAAAAATATAAAAAAAATGATATTTAATGAACCTTATAACAATTTTAAACTTCTTTGGCCCCCATGTAAGGCACCAAGAGAGATATGAACTTCCAAAGCTAGCCTATGGAGCTCCTCTCTCCATTCTAATAGGACTGAGTTATTCTTGAGCCCAAAAATGGATTATTTGTGGTTTCCTTTAAATCTCAATATCTTTAACATGCCTTATAAGACCTCAAAAACATGTACCAATAGGTTGGAATGCATATCTCATATTATAAGTGTGAATGACCCTCATTTGAATACTAGGGCTAAATCATGTCCAAGTAAGCTTGACTATACTTTAGATATCAAACATATTTTTTATGTTGTTCCTTTCCTATAAATAACTTAGACACTTCTATCATTATCCCACAATCATGCTCCAATAGGCTAGAAATCATGTCAAAGACTAGAAGTGTAAATGACCTCCTCATCTGGCATTAGGCTTCACCATACCTCATAGCCCTGACTACAACATTAAGAGTATAGAGCACCTTGTTAATTATCAAATTTATGTGCTTGGTTTTCATGATTTTTATAGGTGTCATATAACTTCCTACACCTATCCTCAAGTTTAAATCAACTTTTGGTCAATCTCGTCCTCTCATTCTTCAAGGTTACAGGTTTATGCATGGGGAAAGCACCCTCTATCTAAGACAAAATAGAGGGTAATTCCCCTATTTTAATAGAAAAAATGGATATTTGAGGGCCATATTCAAGTTTTTAGTACCTCCTACACCAAAATTCATCACTTGTTCATATCATTTGACCCCTCAAAACTTCCAAAATCCAAAATTAACTATGTGAAATAGACTGTATGTAGTGTTTTCCTACAATGGACTATGTATTACATCATTGGGATCATTTACATGATTTTTTTATATTTTTTGAGGGTTTATAAAATATATAACAACCCTTAACATTTTTTTTCAATTCAATTCATGACCCCAATATTCTACATGCCACTTTATACCCTTGATTGATCAAGACTATGTGTCCTGATATGACTATATTTTAGTAAATCCTATAGGTAGTTGTGCTTGGTTGAGGCATAGTATAGTGTTTAAAACATATAAATAGTATAGTGTTTAAAACATATAAAAAATCTCTTAGGAATATTTTATAATTTATTGGATCCATTTATTCATCTTGTATATGCATAAACCTTATCAAAACACTCCCTTTGCTCTCTGCCTGGTCTATACTGTATTCACAGATTTTTGATTGTATTAGCCTATTTTGAGAGGTACCTATAGACGTTTTAGGGTGGGATAAACTTTAAAATAAATTAATCACCCTATTTAAACCTTAAAATATTTTTTATCATCTGTTTAGACCTATTTTTTACCTATTTTAGCTATAAATACCTTAAGGAACCCAATTAACTTGCTCTCTGCCCCTCAAAGTCAACTACAATTGGTGGTGTGGGGTACTATAGATGTTTTATATGATATAAAACTTAAATATTTAAAATAAAACCCAATTTAATCTCTCAACCCCATATTATAATTGCACTTATTCCTTTTGTGATTAGAGTGAAGTCTATCCTCAAGGTCTCTAGCCCAAATATCATGGTGACCATACAACAAGCTGGTAGGTGCATGTTTTATGATGACAAGGAGGCTTGTAGGTGATGTAGTGATCAAAATCAGTACATAAAATTCCTTAGATAACCTCTATACCAAAAAAAATATTGTTAACCCTCTAGAACCATCAAACATGAGGGCATGGTCTAGTTTACAACTTTGGATGAAGAGTCACCTTAGGATCAAGACTATAGATATCAATGAAGAAAAATAGTGTTCGAATGACAACTTTGAGCCTCTTAATAACTAAAATCTACTTTATTTCTACCATTAAATTTTTTTATAGGTCTTATTTATTATATAGGATGAAATGTTGGGTCATTTAGAAGCATTGTAAGTCCTTTAAATCATGCTAATAGATATTAACAAAACCCTAAGGAACTCTATTTTGCACTTTTAGGGAAAAGAGTCCCTAAATCTTAGTCTTCATCCTTTGGAGGTGGTTTTCAACTTTTTTTAGCCATACATCACTTCAAACATGTATTTTAGGCTCCCTTTAACACATAATGACTCAAAATAGTGTTCCACCACATGCCTTACCACTTTATTGAGTACCTTAGTCCCCTATTTAGGCCACCTGTAGGTGACTATTTGTAAATATAGGCAGTGAGTTTAAACTTTGGATAGTGATCAGAAAAACATGTTGGTGATCACATCAAAACCTTTAACAAATGTTCAAATTGAATTCTAAAAATCTTAAAAGATCGAATCATCTCCCAAATTCTTCACCTTTAGTAGGATATCATCATGAGAGGCTGTAGATACATTATTGGGTTGCATACAAGTAGTGAGCATAAACAGTCAACATACTCAAAGAAATATGCCTTTCAAACTAACTAATCTCCATTTATGTAATTTAAATGAAACATAAATATGATGAAAATTTTTAAACAAGCTCCTATGCTCCATTTCAATGTTTGTCCTTCATGAGATTTTTGTACACATTCATTAATGGTTGCCTGACTTTGAATGTTGCATATGATTGCAAACTCATGGGAAATGCTTTAAATAATTATGTTTTAAATTTAAATGGAAACCATATCATATTTAAAACATGTGAAAGGTCCTATCACAACCCTCTAAATCCAAGATCAAGCATGAAGATCTTAAAAAAGGTGAAAAACTACTTGCAACATAGAATGATGATTCTCTTGCAACCTTGATGTACTTGACCCATAAAAACAACTTGAGACATGAAAAAAATTCATGGGGAAAATTATATAAGGAATATAAAATCATTTTGAATCAAACTTAATAATTATTTTGTATGAACCTTCCTAAATAAGATAAAAACCTATAGGGTGCATAGATTAGAAAGTTGAAAAACACAATCAACTTCATGAGGATAATTCATAAAGAATAAGACACCATTATTTTAAATATTTATATGAAAATGAATTTCTCTGAGTTTATTTTCACCTCCCCAAGGCATTTGATCTAGAACCTCCCCTATTGGTTGTACCAAGTACAAAACTAAAAACTAGTTTTGTGTGTCTAAAAGGGTGAAAAAGGAGTAGAATAGTTTTAACTCAGAATTGGAACTTCTAGAGTGTTTCAAGAATTTAGATGGATATAATTAATATGAAGAGTCATTCCATGACCTTATTCTATGTGGCATACTTCCCCATGAGATGTACAAGTGCCAAACTCTTTTTTTCTCAAGAAAACTACCCTTTCTTCTGAAAAACTTGCCACTTTTTAGTTATGATAGGTGATTATGACCTCTTAGGACACATGGAATGTGACATCATATTTTTTAATATTCAAATTTACCAAGGAGACTATAAAACCTATTAAATGCTCTATTTATGACCCTAAAATGACTCAAAATGACAAATGGATTAAAATAATTTACCAAGGCTAATATGATTTATAATAACATCAAAATACATATAATACATCATATGACATAATATTATACCTTAAAAAACACTTAAAACTAAATTTTTTACTTATAGGTGCCCCAATTTGACCTATAGGGTCAAATTTGGTCAACAAATTAGTGAATCATAGGGATCGTATGCCTGATATACTAACTAGACTATTAACCTTATCAATCCATTAGGATTAGGGAGTCATCTAAAGTCTGAAACACAACAAGAAGGTATTTGACCAAGACCACAAGTTTTTATCAAGACAAGACCACTAATTGACTACCTCAACCACATAAAATAAAGGACACACACCAAACAAAGCAAACACACTAAAAAGACACACACATGTGCTCAAAGCACTTAGGAGAATAGGAAGAAAACAAATATATAAAACTAACAACTAATCATACCTCCATTTCTAAGATTAAAAAGAAAGTTTGGATCATCTTATTCATGAGATGAATCATGGTGCCAAGCATGTTGCTCTTTAGATTGAACACTTGATAGATCAGACCTACTTATTGGCACCTAAATTTATATGCTCTCAAGTATACCACCTTTAAATAGGTCTGTAATGTAAAATTATTCCTCTTAGCCTTGTACACATACCTCATGTTGTTTCCCACTCTTCATCACATGACCAACTTTCATCTTCTTTGTAGGCATGATTTAAAAAGGAATGATTTCTTATTCCTTAAAATATTAAGGCCAATAAAAGTTTTTTTTGACCTCCAAAGGTTTATTTGGACTTTTATCTTTCTCATTTATGACATTTTGTACAATGTCATATTGCTCACCATCACTTGTAATCAACTCTAAAGAATTTGTAGACCCCTTGAGAGACCCAAAATCATTGCATATATTTTCAAACTACTACCATAAGTCTTCATCCTCTTATTGATCAACATAATTAAGGGTAAAAACAAGATAATCTCCTTCATCCTCTTCCTTATAATCCAAAAGGACTTCATCCAAGATATATTCTTCAATATAAGAAAGGCATTCTACACTATCAACCAAATAAGAAGACTTAACACAAGGTCTCACCTCTTCTTCAACACTCCAGACCTCTTGAGGGATCTCAATTGTATCTCCACTTTCATAATATTATCTTTATTCTCAATGGTTTAAATATATTCAATATCTTTCTCTGTCTTGGTAATGCCAAGACTAGGAATCTTGAAATCCGGTAACCTAGCCCAATGAGTCTACCAAGGAGTTGAATTTTCCTCAAACAAGAGTTATAATTTTTCATCAACTAAATGCTCCTATTTAGGTTCCCATACCATAGTTACATCAAGTAAAATGGTGATGGGGTGATGAATATATGAACTAGTTGGTGGAGGTGGAACATAGGGCTCAAAATCAGATTGAAAATGCATTGGAGGGGATTATTTTAGGAGTTCATGAGGAAGGGTAGGCAGACCTTGGGATAAAATAGTTTGGTTATATTCCTTCCACTTAATAATCACTTCATTTAAGTATAATATAACTTGATCAATCTCTTTAGGGAGGTTAGATTGGGTGTGTTTATGCATAGGATCTCCTTTGGGCTCTAAACCTTACATCACACCTTGACTTAGCAATCTCATCTTTGACTCTAACTCTTCAATTTACTTGGCTAGGTTCTCTTGGAAAAGTTTTTATTAAATTTCATAGGAATATTCATGATTATGAGGAGTACAATAGGGATGACATGGAAAACAAAATGTCTCTTGAGGAAGGATGGAAGGGGCTTGCAAAGGATCAACTTCATTCTTAACTTCACACTCCTCAATGATTCTATCCTCTTTCTTTCACCACAATTCCACTATCTTGCTCCAACTTAGGATGCTAGGTTTATAATTATTTTCTTGAGGTGGTGATATAATTTTATGAGTGGATGAAGTGTTCAAATAACTTGGAATCTCCTTAGGCTTGAATTCTCCACCTTGTTTGTAACTTGGAATCTCATATCTAGAGGTCTTTTCTTGAGGTGGGGATCTAATGAGAGAGGGAAATAAGGGATTTAATTCCACTTCATTTTCTTATAAAATGGAATAATTCATTTTATTATTGGCCAACTCAATCTTCCTATCAATATTAGCTTAAAAAAAAAGGTTTCTCTTTTCAACTATCTCTTCCAAATGATGGGGAAAAGGATGATTTTGGTAAAGCTTGATTGGGATCATGAATAGGGGTAAAATAGGACTGATAGGAATATTGGGGGAGTGGATATGAATTATGATAGGTTTGGTGAGGCTTCCTTTCATGAATTTGTAGCCAATCCTCTGAGGAATAAACTAATCCACTCACATCTAGCATCTCACTTGTTATTCTTTGCCAATTGGCTCTCTCAATAGGTGCCCACTCTCTTTTGATGAGATCTAATTCATCTCTCACTTTATGAATAATATTATTAGGAACCTCTTTAACATATCCCCTTTTTATGTCAAGATATAAAATATTCCTCTCATATCCTAAAAGTGTTTGTTTGAAGGTGGAAATGGATTGACTTTAGAAGTGACTAGGTTGACTAAGAGGAGCAAGACATTGAGAAGGTTGGCTATAGGAATGATACACTTCTTGAATGGGTTGATACACTTCATTTTGGATCTAGTAAAATTCATTATGGATTTGGTAAGGATCATGATAGGGTTGATATAGAATTCCATAGGCTAGATATACCTCACCAATTTGTGTAAAACAAAACTCAACACCAAGGTCAACCATGAAACTTCATTTGGAAGAAAGAACATAAATAATGATAATAAAATATATCCAAAATGAATACCTATGTTTATTGACCAAATAATTTAACTTTAGAGTCACCATTAATGCTTGGATAGATGCCTTGAAAGGCTGATTATTGAAAGACAACAACAAAAATATTTCAATTATTTGGACCAAGAGTCCCACTGGGCATGCCAAAAACTATTATCACTTGGATTTGAACCATTGAGTATATGTATTATCTCTCCTCATCCATTTGGCATAATGGAAACACCTCTAGGTTTATAGGTAGCCTAAGGATGATTTGAATCTCTAGGTAGGGCTAGCTCCCCTGATGTACCACATTGGATCACTACTACACCTAAAATTTGGGGGGGAAAGGGAGGGAGAAAATTTAAAGAAAACTATCTTAAGGGAGGTGATAAAAAAAAATTGATGAATACCAAAAAAATTTCATGTTACACATGAAACCAAGATACTAACCAAATATACACTTCTTCAATCTACATCTTCTCACATCAATGTTACATTGTGAGGTTATGGATGAATGTTTAGGTTAGGAGGACTAGACAATAGGCCTTGAATGGAACTAGTGAATAGATTAACTCACTCAACCTTGACACTTAACAGAAAAATTCACATGCCCTTCAATAAAAAGCTTTCCAACTATAAATAGGATGAAATAATGAAACAACATGTTAAGGAAACAATAGTTATCACTTAAACAAAATCAATCATCCAAGTATAACACACTATGAATAGTCATGAAGAGGTAAAAATTAGTATTCTTATTGATTAAATGGTATACAAATGAGTAGGGATTCACCATACTTAGGTAGAGCATAAGCTATAATGGCTATAATGGCTAGTTATTATAGAAATTGAGAGAGAGGAGAAGAGAGAAGTCCAAGGGTCACAAAGACACTTGTCAAGATGATAAAATTAGTAAATTTTGCATGCAAAGAGGATGTGGGATGAATCATATAAGGTCAAGAAGCACAAGTGTCCATCTAAGTCATAAAACTCTTGAAAAATGGCATGAAAGTTATCATTCTATCTCAAAAAACTACCTTCATGAAATGAACCTATTTGAACATCCCAAAACAAATTAAGGATAGGTCTAATGATTGGAATGAAGGGGAAGGATTTCAAACATGCCTTTCCATGCATTGGTTATAGTCCTAGTCATCTCAAATCATTTGGAAAGGAGTTATCACTAATTTCACTCTAAGAAACTCCTCTTTCATGTACCCTACACACTTGGCTTCCAAAAAGGAATTAGTTTTCCATGAAAATATGTGTAGGGATAGGATGGACACTTTTAAAGACCCTCCATGGCCATAAAAGCATTAGGTACACCTTAAAAAAGGCTCACACTTGTGTTTTCATTGGTTGAGATGAAGTAGCTAGTTTAGGCACTTTATAGTTATTTCAAGGCATTAAATTTGCATGGGGATTTATCTTATGTCCTAATATTCCCTCCCATGTGATTGTCATCTCTTGAAACATCTTACAACTTGTACAATTCATAAAACTATCAACCAACGCTTATTTTTCACTCCACCCATATAGTTTGATATAATTAATCCTAATGGGAATTAGCCTAATAGAGCCTTATACAATGTGAAATCATAATTATAGGTGAACTATTCCTTTAGTGTATCTTTCCAACCTCATTTCTCCAATTGGGTCACTAGTAAGGGTTTAAAAGGGTTTTATCCTATTTTGACCTCTTAGGCCTTGTTCATAAAAACTTGATGTTCAACATGCAAACAAATCTCAAAAAAATAATGTTCAAGGACCCTTATAACACCTCTAAACTTATTTCTCCTCCATGTAGGGCACCAAGAGAGATATGAACTTCCAAATCTAGCCTATTAAGTTCCTCTCTCCACTCCAATAGGCCTTAGTTATTCTTGAGCCCAAAAATGGCTTCCTTGTGGTTTCTTTTGCATCTCAATAGTGTATAAACCCTAAATTGGTCAAGAAACCACACATATCATGTCTTTCATAGTCCTTTCATAGGAGAATATAAATGGAGATTATGATCTTTATTCACATTTAGCCATGTCTTTTGTTTTATTCATTTTGGTCATGTTTCATGCTTGAGTCACCTTTTTACCTATTCCTTATCATATCAAGCCTTTCAAATAATCATTCCACCTCCAAAAAGTCAATTTTTATATGATATTTCCATCCCCATAGGTTTTTTCAATCAAGGATAATAGTTCCCAACTTGGAATATAGTGTCGGTGCCACTAGCGTCCATTTCTAGTGCTCCTATCCAAGGTCATTTTACTCTCCAATGATTAGTTTCATTCACTTAATAGGTCCCAACCCCATTCTTATCTTCATCCTTAAGTTTTCCAATGTCATCCAAATGTGATTAAAGATCCCAAATTAAAAATAAATATTCTCCTATATAAAGGACTACATAAGGCATTTTATATCTAGCACTTACTACTTTGGCACAATAGATAATTAAAATTAGTCAATAGTATAACTCAACATTCTACATCACACATAGACTTGCATGCTTGATCAAGGAAGGGCCTACATGAAGTCATTCTTGCATCTATCATGTGCATTGATTATGCACATTCCCTAAAGGATAACTACATTTGATCTGAGACCCTAGCTTAAGGGTTAGTGTAGGTAGAAATTAGGACAATAAGGGTTCTAGATCATGCAATTATTCTTCTCCTAACCTAGTTTTTCCCCCTTTTTCTTTTGATGCATTTATTGTTTACATTTGTAAATAAATATAGTGTTTATAGATTAAAATAGACTTATAACAAGCTCTATTGACTTCTAGCCTCCAAAATTTTGCACACAAGCTCACACTGAGGTAGTGAACAAAACTTAAAAATCTTAGATCTTCTAGACAAAAATGGCAAAGGTGGAATACAACACCAATGACACTCTTATCCACTTTAAATGATCCTATCTAATAATAAAATGAAGGCCAAATTAAGATTCATGATAGTGTCCTGATCTTGCACCTCAATTTTCATCCCCTAAATCATTCATTTCAGTCCATTTTTAGATAAGTTCATTTCTCTTCCTCATGTAAATTATTAGATAAAAATCTAAATTTTTCCATATTAAATTAGATTTTTCCCCATACTCTAGACACGTTATTGTTTAAGAACTTAACATTAGTTTTCCAAAAATAATAAAACATTTGGTGAACCCAACTTACTTTGAACAAATCTAAAACCCTAGGTACCCTTAGGGTTTTTCCTTCATATTTTGTGAAAAATTTTAATTTCAAATTTCTAATTTTTGTATAAATTTTTGTGCATTTATTCTATTCAAAACTATTTTTAGAATTTAAATTATTGGCATAATTTTCAAAAATTCTAAAACCCTAATTCAAAACCCTAGATTTCCAAACTAGGTCCTCAAACCCCAAGCCTTCCTTGCAAATTTTAGAAAAATATTTTGGAATTTTTGTAAATTATTTAATCTATCAAAAATAATTTCAAAATTTCAATATTAGTAGTTTTCTTGTGTAAAAATTTAATTTCAAATCTCTAATTTTGTATTAATTTTTGTGCATTTTTTCTATTCAAATTAATTTTTAGAATTTAAATTATTAGCATAGTTTTCAAAAATTCTAAAACCCTAGCCCAAAATCCTAGGTTTCTAAACTAGGTCCTCAAACCCCAAGTTTTCCTCCCTTACAATTTTAAGAAAAATAGTTTGAAATTTTTTCAAATTGTTTACTTTGTCAAACGTAACTTCAAAATCTCTATGTTAGTAATTATTTTTGCATTCATTTGTTTAATATTACTTTTACACACTCTCTTTGGTGAAAAAAATAAAGTGGCCACTAAGGAACTTCTTCCCTCTCATCCCATAGATCAATTTCTAAATTTTTCTCATAATTATTACAATGAATGGACAAATTTTCAAAATTGCACATTATCTAAAAATGTGGAAAATGATTTTATTTACAATGAAGATAATTAATATTGTTATAATGAGGAATATGATGATATATGTGAAATTGATAGTGAAGAACAAATAGATACATCTTCTCTCAAACCTATCTCTTTTATTACTTCTTCTAAAAAAAATAATTTTGATAAATGGGAAAGATACTTCTCACCCCATTCTCCTCTACACAATGCACCAAATGAACAAATTAGTCATGCACTTCCAAGTGAACCTCTATTTGGTGATAATTTGCTTCCATGTGAACCTAATATCTCTGTTCTTCTACTTCAATGTTCAAATTAAAACAATATAAATGTAATAGAATAAAATTACCAATGCATAGTTCAAATGATACATCTCATGTTCCTAACTCTACTATGTCCAAATAAGATCTAAATGATACACCACTTTATCTTACTTCTCATGAAAATAATTCATGTACTCCATCTATGGATACCATAGATGCACATAATATTCACATTTCCAATGATAATTTATTGCACATTCAAAAGGAATTAAATTATTCTCTTACACCTCTCTCTAGCAATGATGGAAGTGATAATGATTATGATAGTGAACATGCCAATGAATATGAACATGAGAGTGATTATGAACAATATTGAAATTCTGATAATTCATGGAACAAAGATTATTATTATGCACATAGTGAAGAAGAAAATGCATCTCATACCTCTAACTATTCTCTCATTTCTCCTCTCAAACATAATGCACTACCAAATGTTATTTCTACTTCTATGCATGATTATATTTCAAATATTTCACACATCAATGCTAATATCACATCTTATACTCAATTATAATGTGATACACTAAAACATAAAGATACCAATGAACCTCCCAATCCACCTATCACTACAGTAGAACCTAGTTCTCACTCTTATCCTAAAGAGAATGGTAGCCCACACCCTCTAGTAAGGTCCAAGTTACCATTACTTCCAAGGTTCAAGTGAGCACACCCCCTCTTTATGACCTAATTTATAAATTTGGCATTCCCATGGCTAAAATTAATAATCAAATTCAATGATTAAATGAACCACTTCAAGATACTAATGTACCATCCTAGGAGATTATCCCTTTGATGCATGTAGTTAGTGAATTACAACACCAAGTACATCTCCTTACATTGTAAAACAAGGCTTATAAATATTGGATGGATGCCAATTATTTACATGATAAACCTCTTATAAATACATTTATAAAAGCTTCATTTCATAAGCATTTTTAGATACCATCATTTCCTCACTTTAATGGAACTGGAGATCCATTCGTACACCTTTAGGCCTTTTGGAAGGCTTTTCCATCTCATGCGAGTCTTTTCATTTTATTAAAATTATTCTAGTAGACATTAGTGGAGGAAGCACATAATTGGTTCTTTCATCTACTCCCCATTGTCTCTTACACACATATGATGACTTAGAGGAGGAATTTATCAAACATTACATAGCAAACATAGTCCCTCATGTTACAAATGAAAAACTTGTAACTTTACATAAAAATACTTTAGAGATAGTAAGTATATCTTATGATTCAAGACTCACATGCTAAGATTGATATACAAACTAGTATATTTAACGATTCATCATATCTATATTAAGGGGCTTTACCAACCTCTCCTCGAGCATCTACTATATTAGATAGAGTCTTCTTTCAAGAACTTATGCTATACAAGTTTAGCTTTGGAAAAGAAATTGGGATTAATTGAGGTAGATTTAGTCGATTGGATCACTCTATATTTCATAATAGTACCTATAGCTCCTACCATCCAACATCGACCATGTCTTAATCAAGATAGGAGACCACAATTAGAAAAGCAACCAATTAAGAACAAAGAGCTATTTTTTAGAGCATAACCTGTAGTGTGTACTACAAAAAAAAGTAGCAAGACACCACTATACTTTGATTGAGATTGAGATAGCCCATGTGTCATATTATCATCACTATTATATATGAGTTTAATCACATTACCTTCTACTCATTGATGAGATCCAAATCTCCTATAGAAATAACCACAGTGGCCATTTTTTAATTATCATCGTATCCATGGACATAGAGATAATGATTGTTATGGACTCAAAGATTACATAAAAAGATGTGTTGATAATGGCATCATAACATTCACATAGGGGGCACCAAGATCTCCTCCATCATGGAACCATAGACCTCATTCATCCATGACTAAGTCATCCCAAGACATTCCTTTATAGGAATCATTGGTCACTTATCATAGAGAAATGTGGATTCTATGATAAAGCTTCATAGGAGATCTCTTATTCCACTTATTTAAAAGGTTTAGAAACTAATACAATGAGAGCAACCTACATATAGCACTATAGTCTGAGGAGTACATAGTGGAGTTTCATATACATATCCATCAGAGTCACAAGTACCGCAATAGAGTACTACTCTAGAGAAATATTCACTATGGCCAATTTTTTTGGGTCCTATCTCATGTAGCAATCCATTATGGTTAAGATTAAATGAACCCACATCACAGAGTATTGCTCCTAAGAGATATTCACTATGGTTGGATTTTGAGGGACCTATTTCATGTAGTAACCCACTATGATTGAGATTAAACTAACCCCCATAATAGGTTTTATCTTCATATCAATCTATTACTCAGTCATATGCATCATAACAAAGGCCACAGTATTCATGATTACATAAAGATGAACATTCTTCATAGCACATAGTTCCTATTACACATATAATAAAGTTATATTTTTTAGAATCTCCACCTCCAACTATATTTATTACACAATAGATAGTATCAGATATAGAGCATATTCCTACATAGCATGAGCAGTATGGGCACTTATTTAGTTGGCCATCAGGATTTAGATAGTGATATAACACAGAGTGATATGACACACATTAATACCAACATCATTTCATAGATTCACTTAGTACGGCAATGATGCATCTAAAGGTCTAGCTAGCCTTTATATTCTTGAGCCACTCTTTGGGAAGTAATATGCACAATGTGCTATCTTACATCCCCACATACTTAAAACTAACTTTCTTAATTCATAATAACTATCCATAGCCAAAAACTAGATTATCAAAAATCCAAATCTTACCAAATCCTATTTTACCACCATCAAACCAACTCAAATTATCCAAAAAATTTACCAATCTCAAACTAACTCAACCCATCCAAATAATTTACCAACCTCAAACCAGCGCAATTTATCCCAATAATTTCCCAATTATAAAACCAACAATTTTTTTTCTCACATATAATTACAAACCAAATAGAGTTCTTTACTTACATATAAATCAAAATACAAACCCAACATCACACTTATCAAAACAATAAAATCACATATCCCAAGTACCATTTTATGAAACATACAAGCCTTAACATTAATACCAAATCAACTAATAAAACAACCATATGCAATAAATATAACAATATATTTCAAATCCCTTAACACAATACGCATGAGTTGAAATCAAAATAATATCCATATATATATATATATATATATATATATATATATGTTTTCAAAACATATAAATCATATCAAGATATGATCAATCATGAATGGGCATCATGCCCTCACTCTTAGTCTCACTCTCTCCTTTAGTACTAGTCCCATAGTCCACTCTAGCACTCAATGACCCCATACCTCCTCGATATTTTAAATGACTCTTACGATGACTCTCTCACTCTAATAGCCAACCATGCTCCTCACGCAAGTCCATATACCACCTTTAAATCTCTATGTACTCATCTTTAATCCACATACTCACTGCTCCATAATCAGGTAGAGGAATCTTATGCCTATATATCTCTTCCCTCAGCTCATTTCTCTCTCCCACTACTCTAACATATGTAACTATCACTATAATAGATCTATCAAACAAATTAGCATAAACACCAGATGTAACTATCACTCATTCTATCAAACCCTCCTCCACTACATCATCAAGAACATGCCATATGAGCTCTCAAAGTGTCAACTCAATGATGGTCTCCAAAATCCATCATCTCCACCTCATCCACTAATAGGTGATTCATCCTAAGAACCTCCCACTCCACCTACATGAAAAATTTCAACACTGCATTAAATATACATTTTCCAAGCAAGATAAAATAATAAAGAACTTGTACATAATATAAATATAATCAATTTTTACCTCCCATCATCTAGATCAAAGTGGGATCCTCATACTTGAGGGCATCCCATCAATCAATAGGGTATAATGAAACCCATCGATGCCTAGCCCACCATGTGGTATGTACCTATGTGCATCTAACATCATCTACATTAAGAATATCTATAGCCACATCCTGCAAATCCAAAGGTAATGGTGCTAACTCAACCTCAATAGGCCTCCCATGAGCTCCTACCCTCACTAGTGCTCATGTACTCCTTACCCACACCCATGCTACTAGGGGAACATCATGTGGTATCCCAAACTATCTAGTCATGCACTCATACTAAAAGTGCTCATACATACCAACCTAATGATCATGTAACTAATAACTGACCCTCATATACCATAATTACACTCCATCCTTAGGCCACCCATGAAATCCTCTATAGGGCCTCCATATGATATCCCAAACCACTAATATATCAAAAAATCATCTATAGTGATCTATCTTAGGAGACTAGATAGCCAACATAATCATCTACCACTCCCCAAATGGTTGTGGAGGTAACCACCTCTCCCTCTATAATCCTATCAGTTGCATAACCACTATGTCCTCAAACATAATAATACAATAAATTAGCCACACTCATACCACCACTGAATGCCTCCTAAGTAAACTGATATAGATCCCTATATAAGTGGGAAAGCATAGTCTTACCCCATGAGAAAGTAATGCCATACACCTCTATACTACATATGAACTTATGCATCCTATATGCAATCAACACTCCACTCCCATCCATAATAATAAACAAAGCCAACAACATGGCCAACCACTTTTGTAGGTGTGGAACACTAGATTGTATTTAACTGATAATAGTGCATTGCTATCACTACCTTTATGATGTATACTTGAAGGTACACTATAAAAATACAAGGATGCATGATCAATAACATCTACACCCATGTCATCTTATAATGTCACTTGATGTTCACTAACTAGTAAATGTGAAATAGGGTACACATCCTATAGAGTAAGAGTAATCTCCCCTATAGGAAGCCAAAAATAACATGTGTCTACATTCCACCTCTTACATAAGGTAGTAATCAAATTTTATCCCACTACACAATGCCTAGGTCACATACATGACCCAACCCACCCTATCCATCATAACTCTCTCATCAGCTAACAAAGGTAACAATCTCAGTGTCTCCATCACTTGGCCTCTATGGAACTCCCTCATCCATACCTCACCCTACAAAAACATAAAAAAATAGCATTTATGTCAATTAACCATACCAAAAAAAATATCTAAGCTACCAAATAATAGCTAACAACTTAAAATCCCAAAAAACTAGCCCTAGTGGCCAATAACATTGCAAAAGGACACTAGCACTAGATAATAACACCAAAACCTACATAATAGTGTTGAACACTAGATAGGAGTGTTGACTCCTAGACAAGAGCACTGGAACTAATGTAAATTTATTAAAACACTTCAAAATAGCTCAAAAATAGGCTTCTAAATGGTCAAAAAATTACAAATTTTAGCTACTTATCAGGGTAACCTACCACCAGCCTCAACTTGGGTTGCTAATTGCTCAAATCGGGTCATGATAACTTCTCATCTCCTTGGCATATCTCCTACTCTAGAGATCCAAATCTCAACCTAATCAATGCACAAATGAATTAAAAATAAATCCAATTCTCCTATATCAAACAACTTTCTCATCCAAAGTAAAATACCATTTTGCCTATAACTTAAACCTTGTATCTTCATTTTACAAATTGTTTTATTTCATGAAATTATAAAAATGATACCTTCAACATCATGCAATCCTTGATCCCTTACTACTTCATTAAAATACTTTAGCACACACATCTCTATACCTCTTTTATATCTAGACATACAACTTGGTCCTAGCCAATAAAAAACTCATTCAACTTTCATACAACTTAGACTAATCAATCAAACAAACTTTCAATCTCCTCACAACAATCCAACCTTGTTTCTAATGCCACTAGTCATCACTTTTGGCTTAACCTCCTCTATCACAAATTTCATCCCTCTTCCCAAAAGGGGGGCATCATTCTTAATATTCCTACTCTTACACTTACCCAACATACCCATCCACTCTCATAGATATATACACCATGGTTCTTACACCTACAATATTTAGATTATTAGATTCAATTGAGATTAGTCAAAATATACAATGATTTAGATTACATGGGTCACTAGGCATTACTCAAGACATTTAGGGGGATATACCTTTAGTTTATAAGTACATAAACTATTCAGATATAATGGATCATATTATATGGATTCACAATGACTTGGATATATATTTAGATTTAGATACTAGATTTAGGGCCATGTACATTACTTTACATCTCACACATACAACTTCATATAGCATGACATAATTATAAGACCATATAGTAGATTATAAGCATAGTACAAAGCACAGTGTTTTAATCTCCAATTTTACACATGGGGCATGGCATGATAGGTCATATCACATGTGGTTATATATATTACTAGATTATACATATGCATCACTCACATACCAAATTTGGGGGCATGGCACAAATGTTCATTTTCTTCATCATCCAAGATTATAGATATTGAAATGGCAAGACATGTCATTTTATTCTTACACATTTATCAGATTTTCAGATTATACCCAATTATACCTAGGTTGTCACTAAGTTCGACCATATGATCATCTACATTAGTTGGTCCATAGCATTACCTAGACCTAGATTATATGATTTTATGTGGGATAGAGGTTATACATTAGTTTTGGGCCTTAGAGCACTTCTCAGTTCTAGTTTATATTATCCAAAGTGGGGGCCTGCTAGATTTTGATCTTCATATCATAAAAATTCTATACACACATTTGAAATTACATGAGTTTATGTGGGATAGAAGGAAGACATTAGTTTTGGGCCTTCGAGCATTTCTCATTCCAATCAAATTCAACATAGGGGAAAAAAGTGCCCTCTTTCTCCATGTTATACATATTTCACTTTTAGGTTTAGTATAGGGGACATCCATTTCAGGGATTCTTTTTTTTCCAGGAAATATTCATCTCTCCATCTGCTTGCTTGGACAAGAAGTGAGTTAGACCCTTTTTCAACACACTTATCTCCATGTATGTAGGTTCAGGTACACATTTCCTTTTCTTTATTTTACTCTAATAATTCATTTAACTTCATCACTAGATTAAAAAGGGGGAAAATGTATACAATCTAAATTGGTCAAGCAACCACACATATCATTTATTTTCATAGTTCTTTCATAAGAGACTCTGACTGGATAATATGAGATTTGTTCACATTTATCCATGTCTTTCATTTTATTCATTTTGCTCTTATTTCATGATTGAGTCCCCTTTTGCCTATTCCTTATCATTGTGAGCCTTTTAAAAAGTCATTCTACCTAATATAGGTAAGGTTTTCTATGCTCTTTCCATCCCCTAGGTCCCATCAGTCAAGGATAATAGCACCCAACTTAGACTATAGCACTAGTGCCACTAGTGTCCATTTCTAGAACTCCTATCCAAGGTCATTTTGAGTTCTAATGGTCAGTTTCATTCACTTAATAGGTCCCAACCCCTTTCTTAGATTCATCCTTAAGTTTTTCAATGTTGTCTAAATGAGATTAAACCTCCCAAATTCAAAATAAAGAGTCTCCTATATAAAGGACTACACAAGGCATTTTATATTTAACACTTACTACTTTGGCACAATAGATAATTAAAATTAGTCAATAATATAGCTCAACATTCTGCATCACACATAGATTTACATGCTTGATCAAGGAAGGGCTTAGGTGAAAGTCATTCTTGCATCTATCATACACATTGATTATGCACGTTCCCTAAGGGAAAAATACATTTGATTTGAGACCCTAGCTTAGGGGTTAATATAGGCAGTGATTAAGATAATAAGAGTTCTAGATCGTGTGATCATTCTTCCCCTAACCCATTTTTACCTCTTTTTATTTTGATGCATTTTTTGTTTACATGTGTGTAAATAGATATAGGATTTGAAGACTAAAATGGACCTATAGTGAGCTATGCTGACTTTCAGCCTCTCAAATTTTGCATATAGGCTCACACCAAGGCAACAGACAAAAAAAATAAATCTCAAATATCTTATACAACAATGATAGAGGTAGAATACAACATCATTTCCACTCTTGTCCACTTTTAGCACTCATATCCAATCATAAAATGAAGGCTAGATCTAGATTCATAATAATGTCCTAGTCTTGTACCTCAATTTTTAGCCTCTAAATCATTCATTTCAATCCATTTTTAGATAAGTTCATTTCTCTTGCCCGTGTAAATTATTAGATAACAATCTATAATTTTCCATATTAAACTAGATTTTCCCCTTTACTCCAAACCCTTTACTATTTAGGAACTAAACACTAGTTTTCCAAAAATAATAAAAAACTATCTTAAACATACCTTATATGAACTCACAAACATGTCCCAATAATTTGGATTGCATATCTCATGCTATAAGTGTGAATGACCCTCATTTAGATATTAGGCCTAAAATATGTCCAAAAATAATAAAAAACTATCTTAAACATACCTTATATGAACTCACAAACATGTCCCAATAATTTGGATTGCATATCTCATGCTATAAGTGTGAATGACCCTCATTTAGATATTAGGCCTAAAATATGATTTTTGATGGTTTTCCTTACTTCCAAATGGATTATAAACTTCTATCATGATTCCATAATCATGCTTCAATAGGCTATAAATCATTTCAAAGACTAGAATTGAAAATGACCTCCTCATCTGGCACTAGGCTTCACCATACCTCATAGCCCTAACTACAAGCTTAAGAGTATAGAGCACCCTATTTAGTTTCACCTTTATATGCCTAGTTTTCATTATTTTTCTATGTGTCATATAAATTCCTACACCTATCCTCAAGGTTAAATCAACTTTTGGTCCATCCTGTCCTTTCATTCTTCAAGGTTGTAGGTTTATGCATGGGGAAAGTACCCTCTATCTAAGACAAAATAGAGGGTAATTCCCTAATTTTATCAGATAAATGGATATTGGAGAGCCCTCTTCAAGTGTTGAGGACCTCCCACACCAAAATTCATCTCTTGGTCATATCATTTAATCCCTCAAAACTTCTTATGTCTAAAATTGATTATTTGAAATGGACTATATGTAGTGTTTTCCTATAATGGTTGTGTATTGCATCATTGGAATCCTTTCCATGCTTGATTTATATTATATGAGGGTGTATAAATTTTATAAAAATGATAAACAAAGTTTTTTAAGTCATTTCATAACCCCAATCTTCTACATACCACTTTATACCCTTGACTGATCAAGTTTGTGTGTCCCTACCTGACTGTACTTCAGTAAATCCTATAGGTAGTTATGCTTGGTTGAGGCCTATATATAGTGTTTAAAACATATAAATAGTATCTTAGGAATATTTTATACTTTCTTCGATCCATTTATTCATCTTTATAGGCATAAACCTTATCAAAATACTCCCTTTGATCTCTGCTTGGTCCAGACTATATACATAGATTTTTTTACTATATTGGCATATTTTAGGAGGTACCTATAGATGGTTTAGGGTGGGATAAATATTTAAATCAATGCATGACCCTATTTAAGCCTTATAATCTCTTTTATCATCTATTTGGACCTATTTTTGACTTGTTTAAGCTACAAACATATTAAGGAACCTAATTAACTTGTTCTTTATCCCTCACAGTCAACTAAAGTTGACCGTGTGGGGTCCTATGGATGTTTTATATGATATATGCCTGGAATATTGAAAATAAATCCTCCTTGAAGATCTTAAACCCATATTATAACTACACATATTCCTTTTGTGCTTAGAGTGAAGTCTGTCCTCAAGGTCTCTAGCCCAAACTTTACGGTAACCCTACAACTAGCATGTAGGTGTATGTTTTATGATGAAAAGGAGGCCTATAGGTGATATAGTCATCAAAATAAGTATATAAAATTCCTTAGATAACCTCTATACCAAAAAAAAAATTTAACCCTCTATAACCATCAAACATGAGGGCATGGCCTAGTATGCAACTTTGGATGAAGAGTCACCTTGGGCTCAAGACTGTATATATCAATGAATAAAAATGGTGTTCAAATAACAAATTTGAGCCTCTTAATAACTAAAATCTACTTAATTTCTACCCTTAAAATTTTGTATAGGTATTCTCCATGATAGAGGCTGAAATTTTGGGTCATTTAGAAGCATTTGAAGTCTTTGAAATCATGTTACAAGATATTAACAAAACCCTAAGGGACTCTATTTTGCATTTTTAGGGAAAAGAGTCCCTAAATCTCAGTCTTCATCCTTTAGAGGTGGGTTTCAATTTTGTTTATCCATTTATCACTTAAAAATGTATGTTAGGATCCATTAAACATGTAAGGACTCAAATTATGGTTACATCACATGCCTTAACACTCTATTGAGTACCTCAGTCCCCTATTTAGGCCACCTATAGGTGACTATTTGCAAATATAGGCAGTGAGTTTAAAATTTGGACAATGAATAGAAAACCATGTTAGTGATCACATAAAAACCTTTAAAAAATGTTCAAATGGACTTATAAAAATCTTAAAATATTTAATCATCTCCCAAATTCTTCACCTTTAGCATGACATCATCACGAGAGGCAGTAGATGCATTGTTGGGTTGCATACAAGTAGTGAACAAAAATAGTCAACATAATCAAATAAATATGACCTTAAAAATAAATAATCTCTCTTCATGGAATCTAAATGGAACATAAAGATGTTGAAAATTATTAAACAAGATCTTATGCTCCATTTCAACATTTGTCCTTCATGAGATTTTTATACATATTCATTAATGGTTGCATGACTGTGAATGTTTCATATGACTACAAACTCATGTAAAATGATTTTAATAATGTATTTTTAAATGTAAATGGAATACATATCACATTTTAAAAAATTTAAAGGTCCTATCACAAACCTTTGAAGCCAGGGTCAAGCATGAAGATATTAAAAATGGTGAAAAGCTACCTACAACACAAAATGATGCTTCTCTTGCAACCTTGATATACTTTACCATTAAAAACACCTTTAAACATGAAAAAAATCATGAGTAAAACTAGATAAGTAATAAAATATAATTTGGAATCAACCTCAGTAATTAGTTTGTATGGACTTGCTGAAACAAGAGCAAAACTTGCAAGATGCATAGATTAGCAAGCAAAAAAACATAGTCAACTTCATGAGGATGGTTCATAAAGAACAAGATACAATTATTTAAAATATTTTTATTGAAATTAATCTATATAATTTTAATTTCACCTCCCTAAGGCATTTGGTATAGAACCTCCCCTACTAGCTATAACAAGTACAAACCTAAAAATTGGTTATGTGTGTCTAGAAGGGTGAAAAAGGAGAAAAATAGTTTTAACTCAAAATTGGCACTTTAAAATAATTTAGAACATTAATATGGATACAAGGAAGCTAAATAGTCATTCCATTACCTTATTTCATGTGGGACACTTCCCCATGAGTTGTACAAGTGCCAAACTCTCCTTTTTTCTCAAAAAAACTACCCTTTCTTTTGAATAACCTACCACTTTTCAGTTATGATAGTTGATTAAAACCTCTTAGGACACATGGGATGTGAAATCATATTTTAAAATATTCACATTTACCAAGGTGGCTATATAACCTATTAAATGCTCTATTTATGACCCCAAAATGGCTTAAAATGATAAATGGACTAAATGACTAATTGACCAAGGATAATATGATATGGAATAACATCAAAAGACATATAATACATCCTATGAAATAATATTATACCCAAAAAAACACCTAAAACTCATGTTTTTACCTATAGGTGCCCCAATTTAACTTGTATGGTCAAATTCAATCAATAAATTGGTGACTCATAGGGGTGGTATGCCTGCTATACTAACTAGACCAATATCATTATCAATAAATTAGGATTAGGGAGTCATATAAAGTCTAAAAAAAAAGAATATATTTGATGAAAACCACAAGCTTTGATCAAGACAAGAACACTAATTGACTACCTCAACCACATAAAATAAAGGGCACACACCAAATAAAACAAACACAAACCAAACAAAGCAAGCACACTAACAGGACACACACATGTTCTCAAATCAATTAGGAAAACAAGAATAAAACAACTATATACAACTAATAACTAATCATACCTCTCTTTCTAAGATCAAAAGGAAAGTTTCTTGCATCATCTTCTTCATGAGATGGATCATGGTGTCAAACATGTTTCTTTTTAGATTGAACACTTGATAGATAAAAAATACTTATTGTCACTTAAATTTATATGATCTTAAGTTTAACACCTTCATATAGGTCTGAAATGTAAGACTATTCCTCTTGGCCTTGTACACATACCTCATGTTGCTGCCCACTCTTCATCTCATGACCAACTTTCATCTTCTTTGTAGGCATGAGTTCAAAAGGAATGATTTCTTGTTACTTGAAATATTGAAACCAATATAAGTTTGTTTTAACCTCTATAGGATGATTTAGAATTTTCTCTTGCTCATCTATGACATTTTAGACAATGTCATATTGTTCACCAACACTTGTAATCAGCTCCAAAGAATTTGTAGACCCCTTGAGAGACTCAAACTCATTGCAAATGTTTTAAATTTGATACCACAAGTCCTCATCCTCTTTTTTATTATCATCATGATGTGTAAAAACAATATAAACTCCTTCATACTCTTCCTTAGAATCCAAAAGGACTTCATCCAAGATTTCCTCTTTAACACAAGAAAGACATTCTTCACTATCAAGAAAACAAGAAGACTCAACACAAGGACTCACCTATTATTCAACACTTAGGACCTCTTGAGGATCTCAAATTGTATCTTAGATATCATAATCTGATCTTGATTCTCAAGGGCTGTAATATCTTCAATATCCTTCTCCTTCTTGGTGATGCTAAGACTAGGCACCTTGAAATCCGGTGACTATCCCAATGAGGCTACCAAGGAGTTGCATTTTCCTAAATAATGAATTATAAATTTTCCTCAACCAAGTTATTATATTTATGATCTCATACCATAGGTCCATAAATTCAAAGGGTGATGAGGTGAGGACAAGATGAACTAGTTGGTGGAGGTGGAACATAGGACTCAAAATCAGATTGAGAATACATTGGAGGGATTCTTTTGGGAGTTCTTGAGGAAGGGTAGGAAGAACTTGGGATAAAATAGTTTGGTTATCTTCCTAAAATTAATAATCAATTCAATTAAATCTAATAAAATTTTATCACGCTCTTGAGGGAGTTTAGATGGGGTGTGTTTAGGCATAGGATGTTATTTGGGCTCTAAACCTTCCATCACACCTTGACTTAGTAATCTCATCTTTAACTCTAACTCTTCAATTTGATTGGTTATCCTCTCTTGGAAAAATTTTTATTGAATTTAATAGGAATATTAATGAGGATGAGTAGTAAAATATGGCTGACATGGAACATAAAAGGTCTCTTGAGGAAGGATGAGAGGGGCTTGCAAAGGATAAACTTTATTCTCAACTTCACACTCATTCTCAATGCTTCTATTCTCTTTATTTACCCATGATTCCACTATATTACTCCAAATTATAATGTTAGGATTATAATTCTTTTCTTGAGGTGGTAATGCAATTTGAGGATTGGATGAAGTGTTTAAAAAATTGGAATCTCCTTAGGCTTGGATTCTCCACCTTATCTCCAACTTGGAAAATCATATCTAGAGGTATTTTCTTGAGGTGGGGATGTAATGGGAGAGGAAAATGAGGGATTGAATTCTAATTAATTTTATGCTAAAATGGAATGATTCATTTTCTTATTGGACAAATCAATCTACCTATCAAGATTAGCTTCAAAAATAAGGTTTCTCTTTTCAACTATCTCTTCCAACTGATGGGGAAAAGGATGATTTTGGTAAGCTTGATGGGGCTCATGAATAGGGGTCAAATAGGACTGATAGAAATGTTGGGGAAGTGGATATGAAGACTAACAGGTTTTGTGAGGCTTCCTTTCATGAATTCATACCTTATCCTCTACAGAAGAAACCAAGCCACTCACACTAACATCTCACTTGTAATCCTTTACCAATTGGCTCTCTCAATAGGTGCCCACTCTCTTTTGACCAGATCTAATGCATATCTCATATTATGAATAATATGACTAGGAACCTCTTGACCATATCCTATTTGTGTGTCAATATCTAACATATACCTCTCATATCCCAAAAGTGTTTATTTGAAGGTGGAAATGGATTGAATTTATAAGTGACTAGGTTGACCAAGAGGAGCAAGACATTGAGAAAACTAGATATAAGACTGATACACTTCATGAATGGTATGATACACTTCATGTTGGAGATGGTAAGGATCATGATAAGGTTGATATATAATGTCATAGGTTGGATATACCTCACCAACTTATGTAAAATAAAACTCAACACCAAGGTCAGCCATTAAACTTCATTCATAAGCAAGAACATAAGGAATGATCATCAAAAATATTCATAAGGAATACCTAGGCTACTTGACTAGTTGATGTAACTTTGGAGTCTCCATTGATGCTTGGATAAAAGCTTTCAAAGGTTGATTTTTAAAAGACAACACTAAAAATATTTCAACTTATTGGACCAATAGTTCCACTAGGCATGAAAAAAACTATTATCAATTAATTTTTCACCCTTTAAGGAGATATCTCATCTCTCCTCATCCAATTTTCATAATGGAAACACCTATAGGCTTGTGGGTAGCCTAAGGATGTGGTGAATCTCTAGGTAGGGATATCTCCCTTGATGTACCACTTTGGATCACTACTACACCTAAAATTAGGGGGGGAAGGGAGAGAGAAAACCAAAATCAAACTATCCTAAGGGAGGTGATACACCAAATTGATTGATGACTAGAAATAAACTTCATGTTACACATGAAACCAAGATACTAACCAAATATACACTTCTTCAATTTGCATCTTCTCACATCAATGTTACATTGTGAGGTTATACATGAATGTTTAGGTTAGGAGGAATAAACAAGGGACCTTAAATGGAACTAGTGAATATACTAACTCACTCAACCTTGACACTTCCTAGAACACTTCACATTCCCTACAAGAAAAATATTTCCAACTACAAACAAGATTAAAGAATGAAACAACATGCTAAGGAAACAAGAGTTATCCCTTACACAAAATCAATAATCCAAGTATAACACACTATGAATATTCATGAAGAGGTAAAATTCAGTAGTATTATTTACAAAATGGTATGAAAATGAGTAGGGATTCACCATACTCATGTTGAGAATATGTTATAATGGCCAAAATGTCTAATTCTTATAGAACTTGAGAGAGAGGAGAAGAGAGAAGTCCAAGGGTCACAAAGACACTTTTAAATATGATAAAATATATTAATTGTGCATGATAATAGGATTTGGGATGAATCATGCAAGGTTAGGGAGTATAAGTTTCCATCCGAGTTATAAAACTCTTACAAAATGGCATGAAAGTTCTCATTCTAGCTTAGAAAATTGCCTTCACGATTTGGACCTATTTAAGAATCCAAAAAATTATTATGGATATGTATTATTATTGGAATTAAGTGGAATTATTTTATACATTCCTCTCCATGCATTTATTTTAGGCTTGGTCATCTAGAATTATTTGGAAAAGAGATATCACTAATTGCGCTATAAGAAACTCCTATTTCATGAACCCTCCAACCTTGGCTTCCAAAAAGGAATATTTTTTTGATGAAAATACATGGGATGGAATTTATGACACCTATAAATACCCTCCATGTCCTTATAAGTATTAGGTACACCTTTAAAAGGCTCACAATTAAAGTTTTCACACTTTTCCCTAGCTTGGTCATTATGCCAGTTTTCACTAGCTAAGATGAAGTAGCTAGTTTAGGCACTTAAGAGTTATTTAAAGGAATTAAATTGACATTTAGAGTTATATTAAGTCCTAATATTCTCTCCCATGTGATTTTCATCTCTTGAAACCTCCTACAAACTACATAATGCAAAAAACTATCAAGAAAATCCTATTTTACACTCCATCCATACAGTTCCATACAAATAATTCTAATGGGAAGTAGCATCAGAGAGTATTATACAATTTAAAATCATAATTCTAGGAAAAATATTCCATTATATTATCTTTACAAACTCATTTCTCCAATGGGGTCACTAGAAAGGGTTTTAGCCTATTTTGACCTCTTAGGTTTTTTTCATAAAAACTTGAGGTTCAACCTACATAAAAATATCACAAAAATGATGTTAAAGGACCCTTATAAAACCTATGAACTTATTTGGCCCCCATGAAAGGCACCAATAGAGATATGAACTTCCAAAACTAGCCTGTGGAGCTTCTCTCTCCACTCCAATAGGCTTGAGTTATTATTGAGCCAAAAAATGGCTTCCTTGTGGTTTTATTTGAATCTAAATAGATTTAAAATTAATTATATGACCTAAAAAAACATGTAACAATAGGTTATAATTCATATCTCATGCGAGAGGTGTGAATGACCCTCATTTGGATATTAGGCCTAAACCAGGTCCAAGTAAGCTTGATTGTACCTTAGAGATCAAAATGTTTTTTTATAGTTTTCATTTCCTCTAAATATCTTATAAACTTTTATAATTATCCCATAATCATGATATAATAAGATATAAATCATGTCAAAGACTAGAAGTGAAAATGACCTCCTCATCTGGCACTAGGCTTAACCATACCTCATAGCCCTAACTGCAACCTTAAGAGCATAAAACACCTTATTAAGATTCACCTTTATTATCTTGGATTTAATGAATTTTATAGGTGTCATATAAATTCATACACCTATCCTTAATGTCAAATCAACTTCTGGTCCATCTTGTCCTCTCATTCTTCAAGGTTATAGGTTTATGCATGGGGAAAGTACCCTCTATCTGAGACAATATAGAGGGTAATTCCCCTATTTTCTCAAAAAAATGGATATTATATGTCCATATTAAAGTGGTGATTACATAACACACTAAAATTCATCTCTTGGTCATATCATTTGACCCCTCAAAACTTCTAAAGTCCAATATTGACTATGTGAAATGGATTATATGTAGTGTTTTACTATAATGGCTGTGTATTACATCATTGGGATCATTTACATGCTTGTTTTTAATTTTATTAGGGTTTATAAATTATATAAAAAACCTTTACCAAAGTTTTTCAAGTCATTTCATGACCCAAATATTCTACATGCCACTTTATACCCTTGACTGATCAAGACTATGTCCCTACCTGACTGTACTTCAATAAATCTTGTAGGTAGTTATTCTTGGTTGAGGCCTAGATATAGTGGTTAAAAGTTATCCATAATCTCTTAGGAATATTTTATTATTTATTAGATTCATTTATTTATATTTTATGTGCATATACCTTATCAAAACACTTCCTTTGCTCTCTACCTAGTGTAGACTATATACACAGATTTTTGACCGTATTGGCCTATTTTGAGAGGTACCTATAGATGGTTTAGGGTGGGATACAATTAGAAATAAAATAATGACCCTATTTAAACCTTCAAATATATTTTATCATCTTTTTTGACCTATTTTTGACCTGTTTGAGCTACAAACAACTTAAGGAACACAATTAACTTGCTCTCTTCCCCTCATAGTCAACTATAGTTGACTATGTGGGGTCCTATAGATGTTTTATATGATCTAGGATTCAAAGATTGAAAATAAAACCTAATTTAAGTTCTCAACCCCATATTATAACTATAATGGTTCCTTTTGTGTTTAAAGTGAAGTTTGTCCTCAAGGTATCTAGCCCAAACTTCATGGTGACCCTATAGCCAACCTGTAGGTGCATGTTTTATGATGACAAGGGGCCCTGTAGGTGATTTAGTGATAAAAATAAATATATAAACTTACTTAGATAATGTATATACCACAAAATTTATTTTTAACCCTATAGAGCCATCAAACATGAGGGCATGGTCTAATATGTAACTTTGGATGAAGAATCACTTTAGGCTCAAGACTGTAGATATTAATGAAGAAAAATAGTGTTCAAATGGAAACTTTGAGCCTCTTAATAACTAAAATCTACTCGATTTCTTCCTTATAAATTTGTATATCTCTTCTCCATGATATAGGCTACAATTTTGGGTCATTTATAAGCTTTATAAGTCTTTGAAATCATGCTAAAAGTTATTAACAAAACCCCAAGGGACTATGTTTTGCACTTTTAGGGAAAAGAGTCCCTAAATCTCAGTCTTCATCCTTTGGAGGTGGTTTTAAAATTTTTTTAGCCATATATCACTTCAAAAATATATGTTAGGATACCTTAAACATGTAAGGAATCCATGTAGGGTTCCACCACATGCCTTAACACTTTATTGAGTACCTCAGCCCCCTATTTAGGCCACCTATAGGTGACTATTTGCAAATATAGGAAACAAATTTAGACTTTGGATAGTGAGATGAAAAACATGTTGGTGATCACGTAAAAAAATTTACCAAATATTCAAATGTACTTTTAAAAATATTAAAATATTGAATCATCTCCCAAATTCTTTACCTTTAGCATGATGTCATCATGAGAGGCTTTAGATGCATTGTTGGGTTGCACACAGGCAGTGAGCAGAAATAATCAACATACTCAAAAAAATATGCCTTTCAAACTAACTTATATCCATTAATGTAATTTAAATGGAACAATAATATGTTCATTTTTTTAAAAAAATCTCCTATGCTCCATTTCAACATTTATCTTTCATGAGATTTCTGTACACATTCATTAATGGCTGCCTGAATTTGAATGTTGTATATGACTGCAAACTCATGGAAAATGATTTAAATAATGAAGTTTTAAATGTAAATGGAATCCATATCAAATTTAAAAAAATTTAAAGGCCCTATTACAACCTCTAAATCTAGGATCAAGCATGTAGATCTTAAAAATGGTGAAAAATTACTTGCAACATAGAATGATGCTTCTCTTGCAACCTTGATGTACTTGACCCATCCAAAGACCTTAAAACATGAAAAAAATCATGGAAAAATTAGATAAGGAATCTAACATCATCTATAATCAACCTTATCAATTGGTTTTTATAGAATTTCCTAAAAAAGAGCAAAACCTATAGGGTCCATAGATTAGCAAGTAGAAAAACGTAGTCAACTTCATGAGGATGGTTCATAAAGAACATGCCACCATTATTAAAAATATTATTATGGAAATTAATATATTTAAATTTAATTTCACCTCATCAAGGATTTTGATCTGAAACCTCCCCTTCTAGTTTTACCAAGTACAAACCTAAAAACTAGTTCTGTGTGTCTACAAGGGTGAAAAAGGATCATAATGGTTTTAACTCAGAATTGGAACTTATAGAGTGTGTCAAGAACTGAGTTATATATAACTAATTTAAATATTAATTCCATGACCTTCTCCTACATGGCACACTTCCCCATGAGTTGTATAAGTGAAACTATCCTTTTTTCTCAAGAAAATTATCCTTTCTTCTGAAGAACCTGCCACTTTTCAGTTATGATAGTTGATTAAAACCTATTAGGACACATGGGATGTGACATAGTATTTTGGAATCTTCACATTTATGAAGGAGTCCATACAACCTATTAAATGCTCTATTTATGACCCAAAATGACTCAAAATGATAAATGGACTAAAAGATTAATTGACCAAAGCTAATATGGTATAGAATAACATAAAAAGACATATAATGCATCATATGACATAATATTATACCCAAAAAAAACCTAAAACTCAATTTTTTACCTATAGGTGCCCCAATTTGACCTACAAGGTCAAATTTGGTCAACATAAACTAACTTCCATGTTTTGATAGGAGAAACTCAAGTGTATTATCCTTGTCTTAAATCCATTGATAGAAGATGAAACTCTAAAACTATAGAAACATAATTCTCACTCGTTATCACAATGAGAGTGATATTTCTTACCTTCCATGATCACATGTGCAAACCAATTTGAAAACAATATGAAGATGAAGAACATGCTCTGCCAAAACACACACACCACTTGGAAACATCAGACCCATGCAAATATATCAGAAAACTAAAGGTGTTGGGAATGTGTATTCAAATTGGAGGTGATAAAAATATTAAACATTATTCATAGAGTATTTACCACCATTCTTAGAAATATGACCATGAAATTGGATTACACAAAGACTAATTTCAGCCCCCAAGTGCATTCACCTTAACTCTGCCCTTCTTATATGTACCAACTACAAAATGGTTGACTTGTTTGACCTACCCAAGAGATAAATGAGAGATACAGATCAATTTTCACCATTTTTAGAGATGTCAAGGCTATCTGAGCATGGATATGACTTGTGGGGATGTGAAGAGACCCTTCTTGAAGATTCCACACATGTTAGAACTACCTTGCATTCCGTACAACAATTGAAACTCTTCTTTTTTCAAGTGATCTTCTTGATTTTAACATTGAAACTATAAGTTCTCAATTACAAAAATAGTCTTTGACATTCCCTAAAATGATACATTTTCACTTACACTTTGACACACTTGTCTTAAGTGGAAAATCATACAATTTCATCAAATGACCCAAAAGATGGCCTAAGATGACATAAGACCAACTTAGGAAAATATGACCAAGGTAAAAACATATCATGTGACTTCATAATATGACTTTAAATTATTCTAGGACCATTTTATGACTTATAAATACCCTATATAAGGTTTAAATATATATGGATTTGACTCAATTTAACCTAGGGTCAAATTTGGTCAACATTTTAGCAATTTCTTAGGGATAGCATGACTGCTATGCTAAGGACCAGCTACCTTCTCTTATCCTTAGGAAATATAGTCAATTATTCATTTTTATTGACATTGATAAGCCTTTGAAAGGACACCAAAACACACCAAATATAAAATAGGAAACAAACACACAAGACAAGAAACTAATCAAACACACTTGTGTTCTCAAGAACACTTAGGGAAAACACACACAACACTAAGGAAACATACCTATCCTAGTATTTACAATACCTCAAGACACTTGAGGTTAAGAACCTTCTTCATTACTTCAACTAGGGTTAGATACAATGCTCCTTGCATCACTTCTACTCCAAGAAAATAGTCCATCATATGAGGTATACTTGTCAATGAACACTTTCTTGTGGATATAGTCTAATGAATTACCATGATTATATCTTATGTTGACTACAAGTGTATCACTTATAGCTCTCAATAACACTCCATCTAGCTCACTAAGGGACTTTTTTGAGCTATCATCTTACTTGAAATTTGACATGCTCACTTGACAGTCTTCAATATGATCATTAGAGATCATCACAACCTTCTCAACTTCCAATGCATTTGAGATATGATATTCTTGTTATTTTAAATAATTAAGACCATCTTACTGATTTATGATAGTTGTTTCTTGCTCATGTAAGACCTTAAAATATTCCTTATGCTCAGTAAACACATCTTGGTCTACCAAGGTTGCTTCTTTCTTGGTAGAGAGACCAAGATCTTCCTTGTGTTCGTATGGATCATGATTGATCTCATCACAAGATATTATTTATTTTTGAATAATTTAACACCTAATAAACTCTTTAAATAATTTCATAATGTCATTGAATTATTTACACATATCATCTACCTCCTCTTGAGGTTAAAGTTCATGAGTTTTCTCTTCCTTAGTAGATAGAGTTGAGTGCTCATAATTAATATCATGTTTTGCCATAGCTAGGATACTCACACCATAATCACTCATGTACAAGATAGTTTCCTCATGAAACTTGATCTAAAATATTATTAGGATCTACCTCAAGGATTTTATCAAAATATTTATGGAATATGTAAGTTCCAAGAACAGTTTCTTTAAATCCACCTTCCTCATCTCACCACTCATCAAGATACAAATTAGAGATGCCACTAAGAAGAGTTAGATGTTCTTGATCACAAGGGTGATCATGTTCCTAAATAATATTGAAATTCATGCTAGAAGTGTAAGTCACATATTTTTATACATGAAAAATAGAAAGAGGTTTTGATTTGATTGTCACTTTTTCACCAAACATAGTCTTAAATCCCATATAAGATCAGTCTAAAGTTAGATATCCTCAAATTTTAGTAGTGAAATATCTTGATAAAAAAATTGAAAAATGAGGAGATATATCTAACACTAAAATATCTTGAGAAATGGTGAAGGTAGGAAAATCATGAATAATAATTTTCAAACATCTGATTATACTAATGATATTGGTAGCTAACACATCCAATTGTAGTACTCCTTTGGCATGAGGCTCATACTTCAAGTTTAGTTTATCATCTACTTGCTTATGTATGACATGAGTAATAGCTTCACTACAAATAATATAATTCTATACCAAAGTATCTCCAATGATGATGGATAGATATAATGGAGGAGGTTTGTCTACCTTTTCAACTTTGATTGATTATCTTTCACTAGGATTTAATTCATTTTTCAAGGCTACCTAATTACCACTAGGTTGTTTAGTTACCAAACTGAGCTTGGACAACTCCTCTTGAAGTAGGTATACTTGTCCAAATTTTTTTAATGTATCCCACATTCATACATTCACATGAGACCTCTTCATCTTCTTTACAATTTTAGTGAAAAAACCACTAACTTATACTTGTCCACTAGGAGGAATGATGATGCCTACACCTTGACAATTTTGAGGTATGAAAACACTTATAATATTCTAATATATTTGAGTTAATTGTGAATTTTTAATATTATTAGACACTCCTACCCTTATTTTTGTTTAAACATTCATTAAAGAACCATTACCAACCCCTTGAACTTATTTAATTGCCTTCCTTTTTCTCCTTGTGTTTACATCTATGGGACTTGTATCTATGCTTGACTACCCTTTATAATTGACTAAAAATGAACCATATTGATACCAATTATATAATATAGAAACCATTTAAGTACCCTTCTCATCAGTCAATCCTCTATTTGGTACCTCATCTTGAGTCATAGCTGGCATAGTTACCAAACTTATCATGAAGGCTTGATTTAAAGACTCATTGACATAGGAAGATGGATAATAATGTTGATCCAATGAATTTGAATATTATGATCTTGGGTAAGGTTATTTTTAGTAGGTTCTAGTGACCTTAGGGTGGAAGGAGCATTGGGATTATAACCACCATATGACTTAGATTGGACTAGTATCTTTGAATTTGAGGATGACCTTGGAAAGGTGGCCTATTTCTTTGATAGTTAGGGTAGGACTGATTGGGTTGATAGTGTCTTTGGAAGGGCCTTACATGATGAAATTGGATAATCCTCCTTATAACTAATATATCTTTCTCCATAGTTCTCATCTTGTCTACCTCATTAGAATTACTTGGTTGATTAGGGGTAATAGGCTTGTGTTTAGGTGTAGGAATATGAGCAACACTAGGTGTAAGAGTTTGTAAATCAGGAAAAAGAGGCATGGGAGGTCTTGTGGCAATATTACTAGCTTGAATCAAACAATTTTATGCCCTAATGACCAATTCATAGGCATTAGGGAATTTTTTACCTCCCATATATTATATCATCATTGAAATTCCCCTATTAAATACTTTAAGATAGTAAAGGAAAGCATGGTGAGCTATGAGTCTTACCAAGAATGGTATATTATCCCATGTCTTATTAAATCTTGTGTTTAAGTCTTGAATGACTTCTTGAGGTGATCTCCAAATGTTGGTTAGTTGTTTAGTTAGTCACAAGTTATCACTCTTTTCCTTAAATATTCTTCTCAATGCATCTCCCAACTCATCCCAAGTGGTGATTGATTAAAGTGCTAATGTTCCATACCAATCAAGATATTTTAATTTGAAGGAGATAACCAAAAAAATTATTTTAATATTATTCTCTATGATGTGATGGATATTTTAGAATTTATAAATGTTTCGTATATGGTCAATAGAGGTAATGATAGTATCACCGATGTATGATGGAATACCTTTGAGGGTAGATATGGGGATGCCATCATAGTGGGAAAGTATAAGAGGACTGTATCCATTGAATGAAAAAAAATGATGGTCCCTTGCCATGGTGGATTTAGGAATTTTCAAGAATGTGGTAATCAATAACTTTCTTATGGGCATATGAGTAAGGTATGACTTATTTGGATAGGAATAGGTGTTTTCAAATTTTCTTTATTTATAGGAATAATTATTGAAACTCAAAAGGAATGCATTTGGTGAGATATATTATGTTTACCTTAGGCATGAAAGAGTGCACTAGTATTCAACCAAGGTTGAAATTTTGGAGTCTCCATATACTATAGAAAGTGGGCTGTTATAGCTCCTTGTTGTCAAAGCCAACATCTATCTTGAACAACCTTCTTGGACTTCATGTCCCATCAGACATGCCAAAACTATTATAGCCTAAAATTAAACCCTATATAATTCAATTATGCCTTCTCAATTTTAGCATAACATGAAACCATCTCCTTTCATAGACAATCTACTACAAGAAACATATCTCTAGATTTGAAAGGGATAGCTCCCTTGATCTATCTTTAAGCTTACACAATACACTATACTAATAACTATTGGGGGTGAAAAAGGAATAATGAAACATAGATAAACCTAAAATAATGAAGGTGATACACCAAATATGATTCCACACAACATTCTTACATCTACACTAAGAAAGGAGACTACTAAAATTGACCTGAACTCTATGTCCTTCTAGCATAAGTGTTTCTCATAGAGGCATATTTCTATGAATATAAATATGTGGGTTAAAATAATTTTTTATACTAGACACTACTATTCCATATCACACTTCAAGATACACTTAACAAATACATACACTTTATGAAACCTGTTAGAAGAGATATCACTTACATAAAACATGAAAAAGCAAAATAAAATCAAGGAGAAAATACTCATCACTTGTCAATCACATAAACCACTTGACACACTTAGGTAATATATTATAGAGAATGAATAAAATTTTAAAAAAAAATTATTCAAATTCAAATTATATGTTAAAATTATCAGTTCTTTTCCATACCAATTGTAGATCTATTACAAATCCAAAAAAGCTTGAATATATAGAACATAAGAGAAGAGAGAGAATAAAAGAAGAGGAATGGTCATAAATAAAAGTGTAAAACTATGAAAACCAATTAAAATTAAATATAATTAAGTGAAAAATATTTTATGAAGTTTTCATGGACAAGTGTCCACCTGGAGCTCATCATTCTCCTTCAAGTTCGCATAGAGGCTCTTCACTATCCTTCTTGAAACTATTTTGATGATGAAGAGTTAAATTAATTGTTCAAAAATACAATAAGAAGTTTTTGAAACATCTTATATATTTTAAGAATTTGTAAATAACATGTGACATTCATATATGCCTATCCAACTGATAGCTTCTCCTACCTCACTTGTCATTCACTATTGGCAATCACTCACTAGCCCTTCTAGGCTTGTCTTCACACTTGTCATTTGAGTGACCTACAATTAAATAAGATGCATTGTATATGTGTTAATACATATTTTAAAATAATATTTTACCTATGTTTTATAAAATATACCTCAAAATATTCAATGACACTCTTCTCACCATCACACTTAGGTAATCACTTTGCCTTCTCACTATCTATCCAAGACTACCTATTTAAAATAGACTAGCAGAAGGAATTTATTGAATCAATATGATTATAATTTAGTATTTATAGTTTTAATAAGTCTCTACACACCCACCTTAATGACTTTCATTTACCAATTCTCCTTTGTACCTACAATTCACCTCAAAACCTATATAAAAACTAGATTTTGGATTATCTATACAAGTGATGGTATGTATCAACTAGATGATGAGGAACATAGAAGAGATATAAAAATTATAAAAACATATTTTATATCATTTTAACACTTTTGGATACATCTATATTGATTTATTCTCCATCCGGTTCATGATAGGGTGTTAGGAGGTTTTGCTTGTTAATAGTGATTCATAAAATATAGATGCTAAACCTCCAAAAAAATTACAATTATAAAAAGATAAGGACCCACATTAACTATCCAAAACTCTTTGAGGCACCATGAACATTTTCCATACTGATGTGAGCATAAGAAAATGGCCTCTTAAGCTCTTGATTGCGCTCTAAGTAGGTCTGAGATAGTTTTATGCCAAATTGACCACTTATGTGTCTTTATTGAAAAATAGTGGTTCATATGGACTATATAATTTCCCCTAAAGATTTAAAAAATTATTGGAATGATATCATGGTCTTCTGAATCAATTTAGGTACCCTAAGTTTTTAATCCTAGTTCTAGGTCTAATAGGCCTAACTATGTTTAACTATGTGTTTGACCCTTCTAAGGGTTTATAATGAATTTAGAGCCTTTTATATCTCTTTTAACCTTTATTAAAACCTTATAAATCATCCCAAATTCACTCAATATTGTGCCATTCATTCCTTTCCCATCAATGTATCATGGTTTTTAGGTTGGACTGCTTGTAGAGTACCCTCTATCTGTGACAAAATAGAGGGTAGTTCCCATGTTTACCTGACCAAATTGAGACTATGGAGGGATATATTAATTCATTATGAAATTTTTTGTCAAGTTAAAAAAAATATCATATCTCTAAAACCTTCAAACATCCAAATTCCTCAATACTAGCTTTCATGACTTAATTATGCAGGGTTTGGACTGACTGTAGGTTGAAGTTAGAAGCATATTTGATCAACCTTATCTTTACTTCTTTGAATATGATAACATCAAAGGAGTATTATATAATCACTTTGGAAGTTATTTTTACATGTTCATTCACTTCAAATTCATATAAACCTCCTAAAATGCACCCTTCCATTAGTTTGAAGTAGTTTTTGACTGTCTCAATTGTGGATATACATATTTGGGAAATTGAGTCTCCTGTAGGTGTCTATGTGTTTGAGAATTGTGTTTAATCCATTTATTTATTTATAATTTCAAAAATATCATTACACACCTATATGATCTCATCTCATGCATTGGGACCATGCTCTCATCAATATAACATAGTGCACTAGGTACATTTCAAGTTCTAGGCTCAATGCACTGTAGCTTTCACTAAGTGTTTTTAGTGGGAATTTGAGTAGGTTGAAACCACTCAAACATCATCTTGGCCTAGAAACATTCTATTTATGTTTAATTTATACTAATAGGCCTATGATACAATAAGTAAAACATTAGGCCTATTTATACCTCATCAACACTTACCAATGAATGCTATTGTGTAGGGCAGAAACTTATTTTAGAGAAACTAAGGTAATTATTCCCATAAGAAAATTTATTAATCTTGCACTTTTTATACATTGTTTGAGGGGGTATTACAACTAGTATTCATTCTCTTTTAGTGACTCAGTATCACTATGATCTTCTTGAGGATCTTATCACAACCATGAAACTCTTTACTCCATCAATATGACTATTCAAAGCTTATTTATACTTGACTATAGGTAATAGTTATAATAAGATATGACGATATATGTATTCAAACTATATTATAGGACCTCTCTTGCTAACATTGGATCTCTCAATGGTTCTACCATGTTGATCATGATACATGAGATATTATGAGTGTTTAGAGGTTTTAAAATCATCAATACCCTTCCCTAAGCACTATTACACAATCCTATAGATGAATATATACATTAAAGCTCTAGTCAGTCTTTACCTATGGTCTTAGAACCTATCTCAATAAAATTTCAGGTCTCTCAATACAAATATTTCATGGAAAAACTAACTTCCATGTTTTGAGAGGAGAAACTCAAGTGTATTATCCTTGTCTTAGAGCCATTGATAGAAAATGAAACTCTATAACTATGGAAACACTATCTTGTACACCAACAATGCTCACTCCTTAGCACAATGAGGGTGATATATTTTTCCTTCCATGATAACATGTGAATTTTTTTTTTGAAAACAACATGAATATTAATAATATGATCTACCAAAACACACACACCACTTGGAAACATTAGACCCATGCAAATAGATGATAAAATTGAAGTTGTTGGGAATGTGTAGTCAACTTGGAGGTGATAACAATATTAAAGATTGTTCAGAAAGTAGAGACCACCATTATTAAAAATATGACCATTAAAATGGATTACATAGATACTAATTTCATCCCCCAAGTACATTCACCTTAACTCTACCCTTATTATCCATACCAGTTACAAATTGGTTGACTTCTTTGACTTGCCCAAGATAGCGATGAGAGAGAGAGAGAGAGGGATAAATTTTTACAATTTTTGGAGTTGTCAAAGATATCTAAGAATGAAGATAATTTGTAAGGATCTAAAGGGATCCTTATAAAGCTTTCATATATGTTATAAATATCTTGTAGTCTATAAAACAACTAAAAGTCTATTTTTTGCAAGTGATCTTCTTGCTTTTAATGTTAAACATGCAAGTTTTTAGTTACAAAACTACTTTATAACATTACCTAACATGAGACATATTCACTTACACTTTGACACACTTGTCTTAAGTGGAAAACTATATAATTTCATCAAATGACCCAAAAGATGGCCTAAGATGACATAAGGCTAACTTAGGTAAATATGACCAAGGTAAAAACATATCATGTGACTTTATAACATGACTTGACATTATTTTAGGACCATTTTATGACTTATCAAGACCATATAGAAGGTTTGAATATATAATGGGTTTGCTTAATTTTACCTATGGTCAAATTTGGTCAACATGACTTTACTCCAATAAGAGTCAAAATGTAAATAAAAATGTGAAGGGTGTCTACTAAAAAACTATTGTCAAATATAGGGCCATGAGTATTTATTAGGGTTAAGGGAAGAAATGACTATTGTTAGGAAATTATATCAACCAATGCATATAATTAATAAAAGAAAAATGGAAACTCTTTTTGATAATATATGGTAGGACCAGTGTAGTTAAGAGATGAAAAATCACTATAGTGGTCAATACTATAAATAGTGGGTGATACAATAGAGTAGTTGATAAAAATGATTGATTTCATATAATCATAGTTGATGCCTTTATAAGAAAAAAATATGGGTTATACCATATAGGTATAAATAATGTAGTATTAAAAAAAAACATGGCCACTACAATATGTATTTAATCGATGCTCTATGATTGAATTGGATGGAAAATATAGTATAAGTACAAATGATGTAGTAGAATAGGAAATACATGGTCAGTATAATAGAAAATTCAATTAGATGATGTAGTAACTTAAGAAGAAATGTTTTATATAGTATTAATAAATACATTTGAAATTTTTTATAGGTTTTAGTTAGATATTAAATTGATTTCAAAACTTTGAGTGAAATCTGAATGTGTACCATTGTTTGGAATTTTACAAAGGTGATAATGACAATGAAGGAGTTTAGATGTGATTTGGGTACCATATCTACTATTTAGACTTACAAATGGATAGATCATGCTTGATTATCCTAGGTTTTATTGGTATCATGGAGATGTGTTGGGTTTTTCTTAGCATGGAGTTAATAATGTTGTATCTAACTTGTTTGGAGAAGATTAAAAATATATTTAGGTGGGAGGTGAATAGGGACATAATGGAGGTTACCACCACCTAGGAGGATGTACATATAATACTAAGGATACCAATATAGATAACTCTTATGATTTATGATGTAATTGAGCCCAAATTAGAGCATCAAGAGTTAATTTTATGGGCCATAAAGTATGAGTAATATGATCAACACAAACTACTCATGAGGATCTTTAGCATCTATGCGTTTGTAATTCTAGACTGTTAGGGTGTTCACATTATTAGTATTTAATAGTTTTTAATAAACATAAATATTTTTATCTTAACAATATTACATATATAGTTTTGGTGTAGATTAATATAGCTTGTTAGTTCGTTAGTGAGATATTATAGGGATTGGTGAAATCCCATTAATAGGATATATTTGTGTATTTTGAATGATAATAAAGTATAAGCATTATATTATTATTTTTTGTCTATTATTTATTGGTGTTCTCTCTATTGTATAAATCTAATTTTCCCCAATATTTGGTATTAGAGTAGCTATGGGTTAGATTTATAACACTATTTTGATTTATAATTGCATTTACATTTTGATTTTTGCACATATCTAGACTATCTCAAGTATACACACTAAAAATAAAAGATAATATGTCCATTATTTAGTGTGGTTTATTTAATGGTGCCCAAACTATGAAGGAGAAGCTTTGTTTGTTTATTTGATGCTTTGTATTTATATGGAATGGACTTACTCCAATTTGGCATTGATCTTTTACAATAATAATTGCATCATATTTGAGTTGCATCACATCCAGCTCTACCCTCTAATCCATATAGTTTGAGTTTTTGATTTATATTAAATAAAAGGATTGTCTACTTTATCCTATTTCATGTTTTTTTTGAAAATGTGTCTACGAATATCATTCCATGTATACTGCATGAATTTACCATTGTAGTGAAGATTTTATCAATGCATGGTATCTTGTGATGTCTCTTATAGAAAGATAAGAAATATAAGCATTTATCTATTCTAAGGCCATCTCAACATTTTAGTGTTGGAATTTTTCATGCATTACCTAACTTTATTCATACATCCAATGCTAGTTTAGGTCTCTACTAGATCAACATACCCACTAATCACATTAGTCATTCATTGATAGTCCTGAGTTGTTATGTTCATTATACCAGATCTCATGGACAAATTGATCTAGATGAGTATTGGTCTTTCTTTGGTCTCATCAAAATTTAATCTTCACTAGTATCTCTATTTAATTCCATCACCTAGTATTTAAAGTTCTAAATCATAAGTCTTAGTTTTATTTGTTATGTAGAGTATATTTTTTATGTGATAATTTTCAAACTAAAGTCAAAGTATGAGTTAAGTTTTTACCATAGTTTTTAAAAGTTTTTTAATTATTATTTTTAGGTTGTATTATGTTTTATTATATGCTTAAGTTAAAAGGTCAAAAATAGTCATAGTTTGTTTAGTTCATTTATGTCAGAATTGATAAGTCATTGTGAGTTGTCATAGTCAAGTTAGTCTTCATTTTTTAAAGGATGCATTATTGGTTGAAATCGATGTACTTTATAGGTCTAAATCATAATGGACATTCTATTGGAAAAAATTACTGGGCTTAATTTTCACACATGGAAAGTCAAAATTCAGATTCAATTAATGAATACAAATTTATGGAGGATAGTGAATGGAAATGAAGTAACACCCACAAAAGAAACAAAGTTAGTAGAATGGAAAAATAGGGATGATAAAGCCAAAGACATTATTGGACTGGCTCTTTCTGAATCTGATTTAAATTATTTATATCTTGAAAAATCATCAAATGTAATGTGGGAAAATATAAACAAACTATTTGGAATAAAGGTAGTCAATGCAAAGTTTTATTTAAAACTCTATTTGTTTATATTTAAAATTAATGATGAAATCAAAACATTTAATCACATTAATGATCTAATATCTTTTTTGAGATAGTTAGCATAAGTATAAGCTCTAGTAAAAGATGAAGATGAAAAATCCATAGTGTTGAATAACTTACCTTCCAAATAGAGTAATGTTGTTTTCACTCTTGGATATATGCCTTCATAGTCACTAAAAGATATAATTTTAGCTGACTTCTAGATGAAGAAAAAAGGACTAAAGAAGATATAAAAGAAGAAACTACATTGTACTTAAAAAATAAACATAAGAATTTCTCCAAAAACAAGGAGTAAATTGAATGCTTCTACTGAAAGAAAAAGGGGTATACATCTTCATATTGTATAATTTGAGCCAAAGACTTACTCAATGTAAATATTAAAACAAATGAAGACAATGTCATCACTGAAGAAGAATTAAAAATTGATAATGAACAAATGAATGAGAACAATGGCTATGCTTCTAAATATTTTCTATTCTAAGTGAAAATTGTTGGAGGTCAAAAGCAATATAGGCTACAGGTTTTAGAGCCTCTCATTAGCCACTAGTGACAGGGCCACTTTTGTTTTAGTGACACATTTTATTTTCAATTGTGTGTTTGATTTCAGTTGTTTGATTGAGAATAAATGATTTATACCTATTCATGTTTGTAATAAGTGAGATGAAAATTCATCTATATCTTATCTTAATATGTGATAGTGAAGATAGCTACTAAATGTAATACACATTATGATGTGGTTTATGTTAATCCACTTGAAAACCATTTGTTTGTGGTTGTTGGTACACCACTTAAAATCCATCCCATTTTGGTTATTGGTAATCCATATAAAAAATCATGAGTAAGGTTTGTGATTATCTTATGAAAATCATCAAATCATGAGTATAGGTGCATATATGGGATTGATGTTTTCCCCATGTTCAAATTAAGGGGGTGTATACTAGGGATTAATAATCTTCATAAGGGGGTGAATTTTAGGCTTTTTATATTATTAGTATTTTATAGTTTATAGTTAGATGTAAATATTATTATCTTAACAATATTACATATATAGTTTGGGGGACGATTAATAGAGCATGTTAGTTTGTTACTGAGATATTGTAGGGATTGATGAAATCCCATTTATAGGATATATATGTCCTATATAATTATGTATTTTAAATGATAATAAAGTGTGAGAATTATATTATTATTTTTTGTATATTCTATGTTGGTGTTCTCTCTATTGTATAAATCTAATTTTATCTAAGATAGACATCTAGAAGGCCTTCATATAATTAATTGCCATGCATGTGTTGTGTCACAAGTCTAATTTAACTATGCCATTATACAATCTATACTTGTGTTAATTTTTGTTAAAGTAAGGCATAATGTATGATATGGGGGGTGTGATCTCGATGAAAATTGTACATGAATTTTATGACATTATTAGAAATTAAAAAACATTATGGGTCCTATCACACTATTTACATATAGATATTATAGATATTTCCTATTTATACTCTAACTTGACTATGAAATCAGATTGAGGACCACCTATCTCAAGTGATAAAGTGGGATAAGGATCATGTAGTGTGATAGATCCACTCATAGTCAACACTAGAGACTATACAATGAGATGATATCATATGGATTTCATACCAAGGGAGCATGGATTCATGGATACTTGGACATATAAAATATAGGATTATTGAGGACTAGGATCATAGGCCACTACACTGATGGTCTAAGCCTCACTTGTGTGCATGGATCCCAAGGTATTTTAGACAACCATACTTGGTATAACCACTAACTATCCTACCCTATTGAGTGAAGTACTTAAGAGAGATATGATAGTGGGAGAAGAGGGGGTATTGGATAATTTCCAAGTAATTATACCTCATTTTGGCCTATAAGTGAGGAAATAATGACAAAATGAGATCTTAGAGGGGAAGGTAGAGGAGTAAGTAAAAAATAGTCTAGACATGTCTATGACAAAGGTTAAACTATCTAAATGGGATAGATGGGTCGGTTGAGGATGAATGATAGTGTTAGGTAATAGTATTATAAGGATAGAAATGGGAGGGATCCTGAGTGAAGTAGAGATAATATGATGAGCTTGTCCTCAGAGGTAGAGTAGATGGAGAGACAATCATATAGAGATACACATGCTAGGTATTAGTGATAGATTTAATTTTTTAATTTCATATGTATGGATATTTGATGCTAATTTGGTTTAATTTTGTAGATTCTACAATGGAGATGGTATAGTGGGGAGCTATGATAGAGGGATCACACCATAAGATTCTAGATGACATGTTTCTTGATAATGAACCATAACTATAATGTATCCCATAATTTTATCTTAGGAGTTTGAAGAGCACACAAATGTTGATTAGTTCTTTGTTAGTAAAGATAATAAAAATCTATGAATAACAATACAATGAAACAAAAAAATCTTTCCTAAGAACTATGAGAGCATAACATAATTAAAATGATCACAAAATAGAGATAAAAACACATAAAATTTTTACCTCTTTTGTCAAAGTTAATGTCCACTTTTTGGCATAAGGATGTTCATATTTAGTCTATGGTATTAGAGAATCTTTTCAAAACTTCTCCATGTTGGTATCACTACTCCAGTGGTTACTTGTGGCTTTAATTTTCTATTGGATTGGCTTAGTATGAAGCTTAGCATAAAATGGGCATTATAACACTACTTTCAAATGATTTTTGAATGAATTCCTACATAATAGACTTACATAAAAGCTTCTTGGCATATGGTGTGGGTACTTTTATTTATATCTCTAAGAACTAACTCTAACCTTAGGGAGGTTAGGTTAAATTCTAACTTTGGTTAAGTCTAAAATAACCTAGGTTGAGTTAGGCTAACCTTGGGTTGGGTCAAAGCACTCATAAATTCTTGACACCTCAATTCAAATATTTATGAGCCATGATGACTCACTTTAGATATTTGTGAGGTTGTGACTCACCTTTTCGGAATATTTAGGAAATGAAAAACATTTTATTATCTACATTAACCTTTGAATTTATATTTGGTTAAGAATTCTTTTTTTGATAAATGAAATTCACTAATTCAACTTTGAATTTTTACTAAGGCAAGTTAATTAAGATTTTATTTGTAATTAATCTTTATTAGTGATTTTTGGCTTTTGACAATTATTTTAAAATGTTCTAAATTAATAGCTTAATAGGTCAAGAACATCAAATTACTAGGTCATAATTTGACTAGGGTTAAAACTAAACTTGGTTGTTAGTATATAAAAGTTAATACCTCAAATAATCAAGCCTTGCCATGTTTATAAACAATTAAATCCATTATGAAGATGAATTTGGGTAATTCAGGGGAATTCTAGGCTTAGATTGCATTGTGTGCTAGAAATTAAACTAAATCCCAGTTTAGGCATGAAAGTGGCCAAAATTGAGTGTCTACAAATTTCCCCTATTTAAGAATACAACAAGACATAGGTATAATAATGTATTTTCAAATAATGCAAAAGTTTTTTAGTTGAATGGTTCATGCCCCAAAGGGTAATCAATAAGTCCTTGATGCCTCCTTGAGGGAGTGGGAAACAAAATAGATTTATTGAACATTCCATCAAAATGAAGAAAATGAAATGATCAAGTGTTAATTGGGGTGGAATTACTAATTTTCCCAAATATGGTTTTAATCAATAATGGTGGTGGAGTCACTAATTTGACCAAAGGAATTTATAATCAGTAATAAAATGTGGGTCACTAATTTGCCAAAAGGTGGTTAAAATTAGTGGCATAGATGGTTGTCTTTGTAGGGTAGTGGGATGAACAATAATTTTCCCAAAGGTGGTGATAATTAGTAATAAAATGTGGGATATGGATTTACCAAAAGGTAGTTATAATATGTGACAAGCAATTGCCATGGTAAGGTAGGTGGAGTGGTAAAATGATAATTTGATCAAAGGCAATTATAATCATTAGTATGGGACACAAAAATAATTATTTATCAAAATATGGTTATAATCATTAAATTGGTCAAAAAAGAATGATTTATCCAAAGGTAATTATAATCATTCACACATTTAAATCATGTGATTTAAAACAAGTTTACCCCATAAAGGTATAATATATTGTTTATCAATCAAACAATAATTTTCCACACATTGGAAAATTGGCAAGGGAAGATAATACAAAAAACTCATAAAATGGATTTACAATGAATGCTACAACACTAGATAAAAATGAAGGCATGTAGGATCAAACAACACATAAAATGGCCCATGTATGTGAAAATTACACTTCATAGATTATTCATAATGAACTATAGGCCTTAGGGGGGTAAATATTCAAAATAATTACTATATATTCACCCCTGGGGTGAAAAAAAATTATTTTTCACCCTAGCCATTTACATTTTTGAGCTCTAGTTTTTTTCACATATTAGCTAAGTAAAATGGCTCATAGAGGAGCTAGATGACATATTTTGAATCACATGAGAGAGAATATATTCCCATCACACAATGGACTAATAGTGAGTAACTTCAATATAATCATCAGTGCTCTCTTTCATGCATTTATTGATAGGTTTGGGTTGGAAAATGGTGAAGTCATCATTTATATTTTAGGCCAATGATGGCTTCACCAAGGAAAATGGTGACTCCATAAAAATTCATTATTATTAGAAATGATGGAATCATAAAAAATGGGTGCAAATCACCAAAATGGTGATTTCACCTATTTTATGTGAAGTCTCCATTTTTGTGACAATAAAAGCGGTGATATTGCCTAAAAAGGTGTAAAATTTCCTAAACAACAACTTCACCATTTCTAAAAATGGCGACTTCACCTTGGAAGACAAAAACACCTAGTTTTAGGACCTGATAAGGGTCCAAACTCCTTGAGAGGGTCAATTACGCTTAGTCTTAGGTAGTAACATAGAGTTAGGTTGATGATAACTTATCTATGATTATAGGAGTGAATAACTATCTTGACTTGCTGGGAGAGACATTCCCAATGTTTGCATAGCCCTTAGATCTAGATAGAGGGGATAGTTAGATTATTGTTGGCATTGTATCTACATGATGTGGTATGGATGCCAATCATCTAAGTATATAAGGCATACTTGAGCACGTTGGACAAGTTCTAGCATAACAATAATTTCACTTTCCATCCACCTACTAGAGAGGTGATAGCGACACTTGAGGATACCTAACATATCTTTAATTTATCTATGTGAAGATGGAGGCTATTTTAGACACCTCTAATAAAAAACATGTCCTACTAATTGATTTGTTCAGCTACTAGGGCATCCCCATGATTCAAGGGAAGGTAGACATAGACTTGATTGAGATATATTGATATCTAACATGATGATCTACCCACTAGAGATCCTTCTCCACCAGTACTTATTGATAGGGAGGAAATGTTTATTATGGCTATTATTAGTGTCATATTGATACCTAAAAAGAGTGGTCAATACTTTCACCTGGTCCTCAGAGGTGTAGTGCACAACATGTTGGATGAGTTGAAATGCTTCACATGGGGGACAACTATCCTAAATTAGATTTATAAAGATATCCAAATGATATATTATTATGGAGGATACAAAATTTGGTACTCTATTCTAATGATGGTCTGGGATATAATCAAATTAATATCAAGTAACCAGTAAGGTAGAGATTGGTACAAGACCTAGAGAATTCACTAGCATATGACTAGGTGAAAATAAGATTAGGTAGGCATGGGCATAGGGGGAAGATATATTTATATCATGACATGTTCAGTGATCTCACCCCAAAGTTCTTCATCTAGATGCCTTAACTTGATTATAAGCTTTAGTGGTTTAGAGATGGATGGTACATGGCTTATATGAGTATTAGGTGTTTTCTTATTGGTAGACAGTCTCATATCATTGAGGAGTACTACCTTGATTGGGTATTCTAGTAGTTTAGATTCACATAATATGTGCCTAAGTAGCCCAAATTGTTTGTGCATGTCATATGGGATATCAACCATGACACTCATGTCATTCAAAGGGGTGTGGCTACTACTAGTTACCTCAATGTTCCATGATTTGCTTAGGCTTATGTAGGGGGTATTGTAAATATAGGGGTTACTCTAACATATAGTTATTGGTGGGTACAGGTGTGTCATCTAAGGCTTATAGTTCTAGGGTAGTTAGGGGGATAGATGATTATGGACATTGATGATATGGAGGATGATATGTTGAGTGGTAGTGGCGACACCTAATAGAGTAATAGAGGTGAAGAAGGTGATGAAAATGATGATGGATTTGATGGAAGAGATGATGAGTGAGATGGTGATGGATATGGTAGTGATGCAAATGATGGAGTGATGGATTGGATATGATGGTGTTTGAATCTATCATGGTAGGTGTTATAGGGACACAAGTTGATTTAATCTAGGAAGGGCTTCTAGTATAGCAATGGTAGGTAGGGATGCAAGCATGTTAGAGAAGATCACCACTAGGGTAGGTGGCTGATTTTTAGATTACCTTGGATATGTGTAATGATAATATGGTACATATTTAATCAAATATTACTTGATTGAAGGTTGATATTACTAGGATGGTACATTTATAGGCCTAGATCACTATAGAGAGGGACTAGGCCATCAATGACAAAGATTAGGAATTGGATGATGTTCAATAACTTAATCAAGAGTGGGATGAGGCTCACAAAGGTAGTACATAGGTCATATTTTACCAAATGATACTTGATAGACTTTGAGCTAAGGATGAGGCCTCATACTACCATCAAGCCTATGAGACAATAATTACTAGGGACTAATAAGTTACTTCTTTTGAGGTTTGAGATGTGTTGAGGGTAGTTAACTGATCTAGTTGTTCTTAGACTAAGACCCATGTTACAAGTGCTTCAAGTTAGTTTTTTCATCATCCATGACCACCACCACTAAGACCACCAAAGCTACCTCTAGCAACATGTTCCATGGACATGTAAAGCTAGAGTTGATCAAAAGCATGGAATTTTGGCACACTGGCATTGTACTTGTTGTATCAGATTATTGATGTATTTTGAGAAACCATTATACTATGTATATATATTCCATTTATATGACATTTAAGATACATTAACATTTAGTTTTGGGTCCTTTAAGGCTGATGTACTTACTTGTATATGATATTTATTTGATATATATATGTTTCCATGTTGTATCTTATTTATCATTGATTAACATTATGGAAGTTTACCATTGTTAATGTTTATGCTCATGTATGTTATATTAATTTATTGTTTATGCCATATATATGAGATGCTACTCAGTTTTATTATCTTCTTATGTTGTATGCCTTATATGTATGCTTATTTAGAGATGCACATCTATATAAACACATAATAAATCATTTTTATCTATTTATTAGTCATTGGATTCATTCATGTGTTTAATTATTTGGCTATTTTGTATCTTATAAGAGTGAAACCATTACATTGATTTGATAGTCTCCATATGTCTGATTTTTATTATAGCTTATGATATTATGCATCATAGGTATGGATAACTATAATGAAAATATATACCCTAAGCATGGAAAAACTTAATTTAAATGTAAATAGAAATAACTTAGGAATAATATAGGAACAATAAAATACAAAGTGTAAATATAAAAAAAATAAACTAGGTGTAGGATTAAATACAAACATTCACAAACTAAGTACAAGATATGGATCATCAAGACTTAAGTGTAAACAAAATGTAATATCCCTATGATAATTTAAAAATAAAAAGGAAAAAATAAAAAAAGGTGAATAAAAACAAATAAAATAATAACAAAACACAAATGAAACAAATAAAACACAAATAGACTATAAAACAAATAAACAAAATAGAAACAAGTTATACAAACAAAAAGTAGACAAAAAAAACACCATTAAATAAAAATACACAAACAAACAAGGTAAGATAAAGAAAACTCAAATAAACAACACAAAACAAAATAAACAAAACAAACAAATAAAACAAAACAAATAGAATAAATAAAAATAGATAAAATAAACAAAGATATACAAAATAAATAAATAAATAAGGCCATATAAATAAATAGACAAAAACAAAATAAATAAAACAAAAAAACAAAGCAAAGAAAAGAAAATTCCAATAAAAAAACTATTTTAAACACACAAAGGCAAACAAACAAACTAAGCTAAACAAATGACAATATACAAACAATGCTAATTGTAATTTTAGTACAAATAGAATACAAATTATTCATGTATATGTAATAGAGGTGTTACTTTTGGAAATAGGGTGACCCTTAATCTAGGTAGCACTGACACATGTAAAATAACACAATAATAAAAGACACAAGGTTACCCCTAGGCTATAGGGAATAATGGTACAAAGGTACAATGGAAAATGGTTTCCCCTAGGCTATAGGGAGTAACAACACAAACATGACTTCAAACATTGACCCTAGAATATATAAAATAATGAAACAAAACGTGATATCAAACATTTCCCCTAGGTTATATAAGATAATGAAATAAAACAAAACAAACTAAATTGGGGGAATATAAGAAAAGGAAGGGGTAGCCAAGATGACTCTAAATACACTAGGCAAGTGGGTGTTGCCTACATATCCTCATGGACACTAGGTCCAACATGAAACTCAAGCCAAATTTAGTTCTCCCAAGATATGGGATAAAATAATGATGATGATTATAAGACATGATTGATTTATAGAGGAAAATGGGAATAGTCTTGAAAATAATGAATGCATAAGAAAAGAGAGGGATGATGTTCATAGTTATGAAAACATCAATGTATAAAAATTGTACAAGTGTGAGAGTCTATTTTAGGCTAAAACCATACTAAAAAACAATATTCAAGTATGCACCAATGAAAAAAATTGGTAATTCATAGTTTTTACTACATCTATGGCTTATAATGAGAGTGAGCTCATAAAATGGTGAGAGAATTAAAATAAAAATGTCTCATAAAATGATGATAGTATAAGAAAAAACAAGTGATCATTAGTACATCAAGTTCAAATGCACAATTTTCACAACATCAACTTGAAAAATCGAAATATCATAGGACTAAGGCCAATAAGGATGGTAAAATTAAAGGACAAGTGATTACTTATGAAATAACTATAGTACTTAGGATCTTTAAGGAAAAAAAGTGGTTCAAAAATAAATAATGATGGAAAATATAACCTGAGATACCCCATATATATAAGTTTTACCTACATAATCCATATGGACATTATGCTGATGCAGTTCTCCCAAAAATGGGAGGAAAAAGACCAAGGTGGTCTAGAACTAAAGTTGAATAGATAATAAAGTCCATCCTATAAAAGTTTGAAATATTTATATCTTGCATGGAAATTCTAATCCAATTTTCATGATTTTATGATTTTAATGATTTTCCTAGGTTTTTTCAAATGTTTAGGGTTTTTTGAATCTAATTTAAATGTTTTTGTAATTTTTTTGGCATCTCAACTCGATAGAGAATTATGAGATACATAATGTTTCAACTCATAAAATGGTGAGATCATGGCTTAGGGTGCTCTCAAAATGGTGAGAGCATGACAAAGGGGTGAGTAAGCTAGCCTTAATGTAAATCAATTACTACCTACATAGTCCTATAGGACCTCTAATCATTATAGTTTTACCTACACAAAAGGCATCTGAATAAGTACCGATATGTTTAGGTATAGGAAAATGGAAAGGTATAGAAATATTAATGGGGAGGTGTTACGATAATGCATGGTAAATGGGTTATTCTTAGTTTTTCCAAAGGTGGTTATAGTTAGAAAAGAATAGAAAGGGTCAATGATACTAATTTACCCACATGAATAGTGAATATAAAAACAAATGAAGGATGCAATTCCCAAGACCACTATCATATTGATTTCATATCCTTCCATTTGAAAGTTTGAATATGAAACAACTACTAGAACTACATTTGTCATCAACCACTAAATGTGTCTAAAGTACAAATGAATCAAAACCAAGGCTAAATGTGATAGGTAGGGTTAGATAAAAATAACTAGCTGGAAAAATAGGTTAAAGGCATGGTAAAATAGTATAGGGTGTAATACAAATAATAGGTATAATTTGTCATAACTTAAATGATCCTTACAGTCAATAATTTTGATCCCTCAAGTGTAAAATTTTTTGAGGTGCATTATTTTCATCAGTTCATCAAGTTCATATCCTTTTGGTGTAGGGATCCTTAATGCTCTAGAACCATAGTTAGCAATAACTACATAAGGACCTAACTAGTTAGGTTGAAACTTTCCTTTCTTCTTTGTCTTAGCATTAGCATTATTTTTATTTTATTTTAACCCAAGGTCACTAAGATTGAATTTAGGATGCTTAACACACTAATTTTATTGGTCTCATAGTCTATTCTAATATTCTTGAAGGTTATTCAATGCATCCATGCATTTTACATCAAGTATGTATAACTATTTCAAGTGATTTACTCTTTAGTCCTCATAATCAACCTTGATAGGTGTTGTAGTGAAATTTGGAGAGAAGACAACTCGTCATCAACAAGAAGAATGACAATAGTGCCATAAACAAGTGAATAGTGTGTAGCTCCTATTGGAGTAAAAAATGTGGTAGGGTATGCCCAAAGGGAATTAAACAACTATAAGTGCCAATTATGACTAACATTATTGATGAAATTATTTAGAATATTGAAAATGGTTTTAGTAGAAGACTTAACTTTGTCATTAACTTGAGGGTAATAGGCAGTAGAGAAATGTTGTTTGATATGGTATTAGGTACAAAGTGATTTCACATCTTTGTTTTTAAATGATCTACCATTATCAAATATAATATAATAAGGTATACTATAATTGTAGATGAGATGGTTAACTATGAATTTGGATATAATTACCTAAGTTAAGGGAATGGCTTCCACCAAGTTAGTGAAATATTTAGTAGAAGTTATGACATGCTTATGGCCATCTGAGGATGTAGGATTTATCTTGCCTACAAGGTTGAGTCCCCATATTAAGAATGGACATGGTATTTTTAATGGTTTGAGCATCTTGGCTAGAGCATTAATCATATTAGCACACTTCTAACACCTTACACACCTCGTCACATATGTAGTCATCCAGTAATAACCAACACATAATAATGTTTTTGCTAGGATTTCCCTATTAGTGTGGGATCCACATACTCCTTTGTGAACTTACCTCGATGATAATCCATATCCTACCTAAGGTAAATAATAAATTATATTTCCATCATGGCTTATACGATATAGGGTAGGTCCAAGCAGGGTATAATAAGAGGTTTTATGGATGAAGGATTTTTATTTCTTATGTGATAGGTCAGGTGGAATAGTTTGGTCTTGGAGATAGGAATATATATTATAATACTAGGGATACATGGGATAAACAATGTCATAAAATATATATATGGATAATTATTCATGTGCAAGTACTAAGATATGTTTCAAAGGAAAGTGATAATCCCTAACTCTATCTGTAATCTAAATCATGGATCCAATGGTGGCCATGGCATCAATTGTTTTGTTATTGGCTCAAGGTATTCTTTCAAACTAAATTTTGGAGATTTATTTCTTGAGAGTATCAAAAATTTCCTTATATGGTACCAAATTCTCATCCTTTTTCTAATTCTACTATGTGACCTAATTGATAATTAACTATGAATCACCATGAACCAGTAAATGTTGGGTGTTCCATTGTACTACTTGGTGAAGCCCTACAATGAGTGATTTATATTTGGCCATGTTTTTAGTATAGGGAAATCAAATTCAAAAAGACTTAGGAATAATATCTTCATTTGGTGTGATAAATAATATTTTGGCACCTAATCCATGAGATATTAAAGAACCATCAAAGTACATTTTCTAATTTTATACCTTAGGAGGTACTTATGCTTTAGTTGTGGTCATGATGGATTCATTTGGAAATCTAAATGTAAGGGGTTGAGTATCATGAATAGGAGCTTATACAAGTTTATCTATGATCACCTACCCATTAATGGACTTTTGATTGGAATATTCAATTTCAAAATCACTTAATAACATGATCCATTTTTCCATGTGACCCTATAAATCTATTTTGGAAAGTAGCTAATTGAGAAGATCTACTTTGAAAATAATAATGGTCTTGTTGTTCAACATGTAATGGCATAACTTTTGGGCTATGAAAACCATTGTTAAAAAATATTTTTTTATCAGTGTATAATTATGCTCATATGAGACCAATGTTTGGCTCAGATTATGCACAAAATGTTCTTTATCTTATTCATCATGTTGTGCCAAAAGTTCCCCTAGGGAATTTTTAGTCACTAACAGGTAAGGCATTAATAAAATATTCAACATAGGTGGTAATAAAATAAGTGGATTGGATAAATATTACTTAAGATGTTCAAATGATTTCTATCACTCTTCATTCCATGAAAAATTAGTTCCCTTCTTTAAAAATTGTTTAAATGGATGACATTTGTTGGCCAATTATGATATGAAGCATTATATTGACTAGATTTTTCCTTAAAAACTATGGATTTTATTCAAGGTAGATGGTGATCACATTTATGTAATGGCTCAAAATTTTGATGGATCAACTTCAATGCCCATACAAGATACAAATAAACCTAATAGTTTGAAGGACTTTACACTGAATACACTTTTTTTGGGTTAAGCCTAACACTTTACTCATGAAGTCTCTCAGAGATTATTCGTAGTATGACAAAATGATCAACATGGGACTTTGAATTACCCAATATGTCATCAACATAGGCCTCAATGATGTTGTGCATCATATCATGGAAAATCACTATCATGGATCGTTGATAAGTGGCTCCTACATTCTTAGGCCCAAACAACATCATTTGATAAAAAAATGTTCCCCATAGAGTGGTGAACACTCTCTTGTGCCAATATTTTGATGATATTCTAATTTGTTTATATCTTGAAAATCCATCCATAAGAAAAAACATTTCATATTTAGATATATAATTGAAAATCATGTCAATATTTAGTAGAATAAACTCATCTTTAGGGCAAGTTTTATTAATATCTTTAAAATCAATATAGATTTGGATACCTTCTAGTTTCTTTCTCAATGACATAATGTTACAAATACACTCTCAATAGTCAATCATCCTAATGCATCTTGCATCTAAGAGTTTATCCAACTCTTTTTTGACTAGAAAAATAATATGGTAATGCATTTTTTATAGCTTTTAATTAGATAGTTTGGCATCAGGATGAACATCAATATGGTGTACAACCAAGGTAGGATCTAAACCTATCATGTATAATTATTCCCATGCAAATATATTAATAAAATCCCTTAGAAGAGTTGTAAAAACTTCACGTTCCTCCTCAATAAGGGATGTGCTTAATTTGATTCATTTTGGGTCCTTTGGAGTCCCAATGTTAACCTCAAAAGTGTCCCCCATAATAATTATAGAACCATCTTCTAAAATAGTTGGTAAGGAGGTAAACTAGTTGGCAATGACAAAGTCCTCTGGCTAGACTGGCTTGTCTAAGAAAATGAATCAAAATATCCTAATGCTGGTAAATGCCATGTAAGAAATACTTTAGGACACTCTTAAACAATCTTCAAAAAAGTTTATCACTCCTTAGTACTGAATTTAGATACATAAATAATCATTAGACTATTGGTCTCTTGTGCTTCATATGAAGAGGGGTGAACATCCTTGTTTAATGGCATTAGGAACTAGTTTTCACCAAGAGACTTACCTTTTTATTTACTTACCCTAGTCGAAATGCACCTCAAATAGGTTTTCAATTTTAGACCTCAATTTTTGATTTTATCTTTATTTTTGGCCAAGAAAGTTCACCCATTATTTGAAATAGGTAGCATGATCCAATTTAATATAAAATCCTTACTTTTGATCTCCAATAGGAATGTGATTCCTCAATCCAAAAAAGTCACATATGGCCTCATCATTTTCAAACTTGTCTAATGGAATTATTGACTCTTATTGGTCCTATTCTATCAAATATGGGTGATAAAGAGTAAGAGGTGAAGGGTGATAAATAGGGTTAATGGTACAAATAAAATGGGGGTTAATCAAATTTGTATTGGTAAGGTCATCATAAATGCTATAATTAGACCCTACATTATTATCAATATCATCTTTGGTAGTCAATGGTGTTGGATCTCAAATGAGATATGTGGGATCACCCCTAGGTAGTTTAAATTCATTACCATGGGTTCCCTTATATTTGGTCATTTATAATGGATTGATCATCCCTTGATGATTTATCCCTAGGCCCCTGGATTCATAAGCTAGGTCATCCATATCTATTTAGGAATAAGATACTTTGTGATTTGGTAACAGTGAGCTATCTCATCAGTATAAATCCATGAATCATCTTTATCTAGGGGGTCTTATTCTAGGCTAGAGGTTGGTTTACAAATAATGGGCTTTTTTAGTTGAGATTTTATCTTGGTCTACCACTCCATGTGATTAGTCTTAGCTTTGGGTCTCTCATAAGCTTTAGGGTTAAATGGCAACTTGGAAATATGGAATGCATCATGGGTGATATATTCTATGATGCCCTTGTTATATATATATAAATGATTGGAAATGTCTGTTGGAAGTGTATATGAGGTAGAATCTAAGTTGTCTAGGTTAATGTAGTTGGATTCTAGTCCCAATTCAATGGCTTTGGATTTCTTAGCTCTTCTTCCATTAGGTTTGGGCATAGGATTGAATCTAAAATTATATTTATAGCTCTTTTACTCAATTTTAAGATGTTTATAATACTGATATAGGTAAAGATCAATTTGTATAATCTCTTCCATCCCTAAATGGGGAAATTTTATACAATGATGCAATGTGAAAGGTATATCCCTAATTTCATGAATCTAGGTTTAGCCCAATAACAAATTGTAAGATAATTATAGCTCAAAAACATGGCATAAAGTGTCATGGGTCAAAGTCCCAATGACCACTAGAAAGATAATATTACTTCATGATTCTTGTTCCTCATTATCATATTCCTTGATAATAATGGTATCTAGCTATAGGTCAGACATTGTGTATACAAGATGTTTGATCAACTTTAAAGACATAATGTTGAGGCCTCAAACATCATCTACAAGAACACATTTAAAATTATGGTTCATTATATCAACCTTGATATACATTGGGTTATTATGTATGGACCCAAATATGGCATGTTGCTTTGGTCAAAAGTGAGTCATTGGCCTGGGGCCAAATGTCCTACCATGGATTGAAATTTATATGGTGTGATGTCATTAGGCATAAGGGATTGGCTTAGGTACTCATTTGGGATGTCTTTGTGTATGTTAGATATCCATAACAAATCAATGATGGATATTTGTGCAAGAGTCTTCTTTAGCTTCTCTACACTATTATAGGTCTTCCATTTGTTTTGGTAATTAGCTTATTTTTAATAGGGATGGAAATTTAAATGGGATCATTTGTCGTACTTGGCTACAATATTTTGATAGTGATCTTGGCTCATCAAGTTATGATTGCATAAGTTTGATCTGGTATAGGACCTTGGTAATTAGATAGGGAGGTAATAAGGCTTGGGATGATAATTTTAAACTGGTGTTGACCCTAGATGATAACATGATTGAAATGAAAATCACCAACATAAGGAGGTTGCTAGGCATTATTTGGTTGATACGCATTATTAGGCAAGGGTCTTGGTCTATTTTTATTTGGATGGGGATTAATGGTAATGGTGGAAACATGACCACCTGAGATGTGTCCTAAAACATTTTTGTAGGTATATGTAATGACATGATGGCCTCCTTCGTTGGTTTGGTTAGTTTACCCTTGGTTCTAACCATTATTCTATTATTATTATGGCTAGTGTTATTATTTATTTTATGATGGAGTTATCTATCATTATTTCTAATATTATTGGTACTCATGCTAGTTATTATTATTGTTATGTTGAGGGAATAGATGCTGATAGATGCATAAGCTAATATTATCTATAGGAGAATGGGTATCTTGTTTCATCTCTCCATTTTCCATCATATTTTCAATTAAATGATTGAGCTAAATATACCAATGTATATAATTGCCTTTGACTCAATGGTACTCAAAAAATTTATGTTGTTTTTACTAATTTGGAAAAGGAATCTATTTAGGAAATGCCATTGATAATGGCCAATTGATCATATTTTCCTGAACCAATTTTCAAAACATAAACTCAATAGGCTCACCAAGGTCACTGAATTATCTAATAATTTGTGGTCTTCTCCTTGGAGGAGGGGCTTGTAAATGATATTGATTTTATGGTTGTTGATTATGTGGAGGCCTTTGTTGAATATATAGAGGTGGTGTTTGTTGAATGGACATAGATAAATGGACATCTAGTGTTTACACCATTTATACATGATGTGATTTAATGACCTATTTCTAACAACATTCTTGTTGTAGTTATAGGCCTTTGGTCTCTCATTATTATTGGCCTAGGATAGTGTTGAATCTAGTATTTGAATTAGGTGGTGATTATGGTTTTGGTTCTATTGGCCTTGATGTTGATTTTGGTTTTGGTTGGAAGAAGACAACTTAAATATCCCTTTATTAACAAGGGATTTCTCAATTTTTATTCCTTTTTAAATAACCTCTTTAAATGTATGAGCACATTTTATCTCGATATGGTAAGATATCTCATTGTGTAGGCTCTTATTAAATATCATGTCTAATTGCTTATCTAGAAAATTATGAGTGAACTAGCTCGCCAGTGCTCTCTAACATTGTAAGTAACAAAGCTTTCACCATTCTTTTGTTTGTCTTAGACCAAGTTAAAAAATATAATATTGTGATCAAGATTATATGAATAATGTTGTATGAAATTATTATAAATATAATTGAAGTTAGTTGCATAATTATTTGGCAATTTCAAAATTCATTCCAAGGCGTGTCTAGCTAGACTCCTTAAAAAGAGAAGAAGCAAATATATGTCACTATATGGCACCTATTGGAACGAAACAAATAATTATTTTAGATGTTTTTTATGGTCACATTTTACCCTTGTATTTATTAAATTAGGGTGGATCATAACCTCGAGGAAATGGCATTTGAATATAATCCATGCTAAATGGATAAGAGCATATTTCATCTAGTTTGAATTTATTTATTTTCTATCTAGTTTGAATGGATTGAATCACATCCTTAATTTGTTACAACTCTTGGGAAAGGAATTCAGATGGAGTGGCATGTTGTTATTAGGTTTGTATAGTCAAAGGTGGATTACCTTGATTGGGGTAAAAAGGAATGACATACTATTTATTGAATTGGTTAGATGACTAGGTATACATATACATGTGTTAGGATTGTATTGTTGATATAGAATACATTGATGCTAAAAAAAAATTATATTTTGGGTTGGATACATAGCCTTGGTAGGAAAATTATGGGTGTGTTAATAGTATTGGTCTATGTGGGATGGATTGTTATTGTTGGGTTTTGGGTGGTAATTTATTGTCTACTTGTCAAACCCTAATGTATAAAGGGAACATGTTGTTGACTAGAACCCTATTGTTGAAGGTGTTGAAAATTGGATCCCTATTGTATGTGTGACACCCATTAGGTGAAAGGTAATTGTTACCTAGTACCTAGTACGTAGTATACATTAAAACCTTGTTGTTGATTTAACACCTATTGTTAGTTTGGAATTTTTGGGGGGTTTGGAATTTGTTGTTGTTGACCAAATGGCACTTTTTGACCAATAAAAACACATTATGGATTAGGAAACATTTATGATTATTAAGGTATATTGGTCTTGCTTGTTGTGGTAGAACATTTATTTCCACTTGTTGAGGTGGGATAGTGTTCTGCACTTATTGAGGTGGTAAGTTGGTATATTATTTTTGGCTCATTGCCCCTAGTTTCACACTCGAAGAATCATTTGGTTGAGGAGTGGAGGTTTCTTGATGTGTTTGGGAAATAGGCATACCTATCCCTTGTTATTGAAAACCTCTTATGACATTTTTTAAAGGAATCTATTGCATGTTGCTCAGTATTAAATTAGACCCACTTTGATTTAAATTAGATTGCACTTACGTGTTATCCACTAAATTTTGAGCGAGGACTTATATTTGAGTGGTAGTTTATTTTATCATAATAGGGACATTAAACATGTTGTTAACCAACATAATTTGGCTAAAGGGGTCTATGTTTAGATTTTCATATCCTGATGAATCTACTTGAGCTATTATTTATGGATCTATCTCTATAAGTGGCATGTTTGAAAAATCCATAACATTAAAATCGTAAGCTAGGTTAATATAATTTGGGTATACTTGTTGCACCTAATCTAATTGATCACCCATAGGGCCTTTCCCTTTTGTAAGTATACTTTAGCTCTATTATAGGATTTAGATTATAGATTGATTATAACTACTTGATGGCTCTTCAAAATATTGGTTTTGAGGTACATTACTAGGGGTTTGAATCAAACTAGTTAGACTTTCATGTGGGAAGTTTAGTGGGAATTTGGCTCTTACTTTGACTACCCTAATGAGAATTTCATCTTTATTCTTAAAAAATGGTGATCAAACAAGTATGGATCATACCTTGTATTTTTTGGTTTCATAACATATTAGGGCTCTTGGTGTTGGCTTTGTTCTACAATCTACATCACTTAAGCAAGGTACTACAATATTTTCTCTTGTTTTTGGCCCAGGTAGGATGGTGCACTCACCAAACACTATGTTGATGGGTTTAACCTTTATTAAAAGTATGGAATATTATAATATAGATAGGGATCCATCTCATAAGATATGTCACCACCATACAAGTCTTTAATGAAAGGGTCATTAGTCATAAAGTTCTCATAGTCAGGGTTGTACATAGTCTCATTTTGTGTGTAATGAGACATGTTCAAATCTATGGCTAGGTATCATGAAAAACAAAGGTCTAAAAGGTAAAAACTAAGGTCTAAAATAAATAACCTTTTTCTCTATTCAAAGAGTCCAAAAGGGTAAAACAACTAAATTAGGCAAAGTCAAAGGTTGAATAAGAACATGAAACTGGTCTAATAAAAGATACTAATTTTCCTAAAGGTAGTTATAATTAGTGATAAAGGTAACATAAAATCTCAAAAACTAATATATGGATAAAGTACTAATTTTCCCAAAGGTGATTATAATAAATGGGAAAGGTATCTAAACAAGGTAGAATAATAATGAACTATGTTAAAAGGATAACAATAATTTTCCCAAAGGTGGTTATAATCATTTAATGTGAAAAAAGGCTAGACTCAAAAACAAAGGTTGATCTAAAACAAGAAATTGAAAACAATATAAACTAAGGAAATTGACTTAGATAAACTCAGTAAAATGGCTCAAAAATAATCTAATGCTAAGGTAATTTGTTTAGAAGAGGTTTAGTAATTGGCTCTCTAAGATTCAATATTTGGTTCACAAGAGACTTTTTGACAATAGAACTAGGACATTTTTGAAATTAGAACAATGACATCCAAACAAGGCACATAGTAACAACTTGGCTCAAAGAAATCTCAAATAAGGTACAAGATAACAAAAAACCATTAAGTCTAGGCAAGGGGTCTTTAGATTAAATATAAAATTATCCCAAGTAATGTAATCTAAACCCAAAAGGTATAATACCTAAGCCTAAATCAGATGAAGATTTCATGTAAACTTGGTTAGTTTAGGATTTTTACTTCAAATTATTGAATTTTAAATTTAATGCAAAAATACTTGGATGTTCTAAGGAAAATGTGCTATGCCAAAATGGACAACATAACCACACATTTTAAACAAAAGGTATAACAATAGTTTAGAACTTGGTTTCAAATATGAAAAGTATTTTGTAATAATTTAGGCATGTAACAACACTCCTTAACAAAAGTAATTATAATGGTTTTGGAGTAAAAAACAAGGAAAATTTGTAACATAAAATGGGAAGCGTAATGATACCCCATTTAAACAAGTGAAACACAAGTGGTTTTAGAATAAAAATCTAAGGCAAAAGTGTGAAATAAAATTGGATAGAATAACACCTCTTAAGTTAAATTGTTGTGAAAAAATGTGATGGTTATGAATCATTTTGAATTTTTTTTAAAAAAATTTTAGTCTAAAAACACTCATATAAATAAAATAAAATAGAAATATCACTAATGGCTCATCTTATCCCTAAAATTGATAGGGGTGTGAATAGTTTCTTCTAAAATTTCCACCAATTTACTAATGCTCAAAAGGAATTAAGTGTTAATCCAAAAATTAAAGAAAATGCCTAGGTAGAGTTTTAAAGCCCCCTATCTCTCAACCATTGGTATGGGGCACAAACTTAGAGCAATGAGCACTTGGTATTTGGAAAGACATTATGTGAAAATTGGGGTTGAATAAAATCTATAAGTTCTGAAATGTAGTAAATGGTCCTAAGTGTGGCTAACAAAAGGGCACACCATACCAATTGAGTTCAATCTTACTAACTTACTATGCAAAGGTCTATTCATTTTCACAATGACTTCAGTTGTGTCTTTCTTAATGAAGTTACATGTTTATCATGAATTGGGATGAGTTTTAGTTAGGATTGGAAAGGATATACACTCAGTCTTTAGTAGGGAAGATAGAAGCATGATGCAATTAGTCTTTTCCCTAATAAGGAGGATATGATCAAGGAAGGTCTACATAATTCACCTCAGTATGTAAAATTGGCAAAGGGGGATCACATACTAAATATGTACTCAAAAAGTAACAATAAGTTGACACATAAGATATAAATGAATTTAGGCTACCTACTAGTATGGATATGCATGTCCTAACTAACAGTGATTACTATTTAGTTGTGATTTAATTACTCTACATTTGGGTAGTTTTTGGGTAGGTCTAGGATTTTCTAGGTGTGAAAAAGGAGAAGTAATGCCCACTACATTATATAATATATCCTTTCACCTAGTTTTTGTTGTAGCTTATGATATTATGTATCATAGTTATAGACAACTATAATAACAATGTCTATCCAAATTGTGTAAACCTCAATTTAAATGAAAGTACAAATCACTTAGGTGTAATAAATGAACAATCAAATCCTAAGTGAATATAATTAAATTATGTAAGATAGGAATCTAAGAGGGGATTAATTCAAGTGATAGTAAGATAAACATCAATAAAAATGCATAAATAAATCTAACACTTCAATCATAGCCAATCAAAGAGTAAGAGAACAATATAAGTAACAAAAAAATGAAGACAAAACAAGTATTCTTTACCTTCCATGTGAGCAAGAGTTGTATGTTGTTCTTAGAAGAATGTGATTGGTTCTATGATCAAAGAATATTTGACATTGGTGATCCTTTCATCATTTCTGCTTGTCACTTTGGAATTTTTGGCTTGGCAAGATAAAATAATATATCCATAGTTTTATATTATAAAATTACACATGAAATCTTCCTTGAAGGAATTCCTACATAATAACATTAAACATAACATCTTTATCTCTCAATAATTCAACATTAAGACTTTGGCTTGAGATCTTGTTTTAGAATGACCTTGGCACTTCTATTTATATGTTCTCCAACTAACTCTAACCCAAGTGTAGTAAAGTTAAATTTAACCATGGTTAAGTTTAGTTTGACTCTGGTTAATTTAAGGAGTGGACAAGTAATTAATATTTGGGATAAAAATCCTATTTATTAAGTGTGTCTTTGCATTTATGAATTTAAGGATCTAATGGAGATATATTTAATTCCTTGAATTTGAGGATGATGACATCATTATGACCTCAATTTTATTGGAATTTAATTATTATAAAATGGATATCACTAATTTCACATGGAAAATTCACTTAAGAATTTAATATTATTTTCTTAGTTAATTAATTATGCTTAGCATTTTTACATTTTATGAATTATTTAAATGCCCCACTTAATGGGTCCAAAGGCTAATCTATGAATTTGATAGGTCGTAACTTCACTAGAGATGAATCCATGAGAGGTTACTATTGCATACATGGTAATACCCCAAATAGGGATGCCTCAACATGATTTTGGGTACTAATGTCTGATGTGTAGAAAAATTTGGGACATTCAGTGATTCTTAGGCTTAATTTTCACTACTTGATAGAAATCAACATAAAGTTTGGTTGGAACATGGTTGTAGCCAAAACAAGGTGTTTACAGTTTTCTCCTATTTCAAAAGGCATTACAATACATAGGTATAGTAATGTCTTCTCAAAGAATGAGAAAGTTATTAATGCCTTAGATAATGCCGTAATGGGTAATGTATGAGCCTTGGATGCCCTCTTGAATGATCAAGAGGTAAATGAATTTGAATATTCCCTATAAAAAAAAAGGAAATAATGCAACCTATAGGTAACAGAGGTGAAATATTGATTTTCACAAAGGTGGTTATAATTAGTGGCATAGTGAGGTGCCCCAGTAGGGAAGATGAGTGGAAATAATAATTTTCACAAAAGTGGTTATAATCATTGGCATAATGAGGTCCCCAAATAGGGAAGATGGAAGTATGATGCAATTAGTATTTCCCCAGTAGGGTAGATATGATCACATAAGGTATACATAATTTACCTCAGTATGTAAAATTAGGAAATGGGTCTCACACAATGAATCTATACCCACAAAGTAATAATAAGTTGGCATAGAGAATGAATTTGGGATACCTACTAGTATGGAGATGTATGTCCTAACTAGTAGTGATTAATATTTAGTTGTGATGTAATTATACTAAATTTGGGTAATGATTGGGTACGTCTGGGATTTTCTAGGTGTGAATAAGAAGTACTACCCACTACATTATTTGATAGATCATTTGGCCCAATTTTTTTTGTAGCTTATGATATTATGTATCATTGTTATAGTTAATTATAATAACAATGTCTATCCAAAGCATGGAAAACTTAGTTTAAATGCAAGTACAAATAAATTAGGCATAAGATATGAAAAATAAAATCCCAAGTGAATATAATTCAATAAACTAAGTGGAGGAATGAACATAAATTCACAACTCAAGTACAAGATATGGGTAATCAAGACTCAATTTGAAGTAAAGTTTAAGAATCCTATGGTAATTGGGAAATAAAAAGGCAAAAAGGTAAATAAAAAAAAACAAACAAACACAAATAAATAATAAAAAATAACAAAACACCAATAAACAAACAAGGCAATGAAAAAGTCAAGAAACAAACTATGTTAAACACACAAAAGCAAACAACAAACTAAGCTAAATAAATGACAACATACAAACAATGGTTAGTCACAATGTTAGTATAAATAGAAAACAAATTATTGATGCATGTATAATATAGGTGTTACTCTTGGTGATAGGGTGACCCCTAAGCTAGGTAGAAACAACACAGGTAAAACAACATAAAAATAACTAGAAAAAGGTTGCCCCTAGGCTATAAGGAGACAATAGTAAAGGGCATAGTGTAATCTGGTTGCCCTTAGGCTATAGGGAGAAACAACATAAATAATAAATAAAACATTACCCCTAGGCTATAGGAAACAATGACATAAATTTTTTTTGGGGGAATAGAAGAAAAAGGAAGGTGTAGCCGAACTAACTCTAGATGCACTAAACAAGTGGATGTTGCCTATATAGTTTTCTGGACACTAGGTCTAATTTGAACTTTAGGCCAAATGTAGTTCTCCCAAGATATTGGATAGAATAAAATGAATGATAATAAAACATAATTAAATTGAAGAGGAAAATAATAATGGTCTTGTAAAATAATGAGTGTAAAAAAAGAAGGGGATGACACTCATAGTCATGAAAATTTCAACACAAATAAATACACACAAACACGAGGGCATGGTTCTGGTTAAGACCACACTAAAAGATAAGAGATGAGTATCCAATAATTAATTGAACTAATAATTCATATTGTTTACTAAATCTATGGATTTGAATGAGAACGAACTTTTAAAATGGTGAGATAATTGGTAATGGTTGGTTATAAAATAGTTAGAACATAGGAAAAGCCAAATGGTCATTAGTGAATCAAATTTGAATATATAATGCCCACAACTTCAACTCAAAAAATGACAAGAGCTTATGGCTAAGGAAAATGAGGATGGGGAAACTAAGTGGTTACTTTTGAAATAGTTAGGAGTCTTAGAATTTGTAAAGAAAATAATATGGTTGAAAAAGAAAGGAAGGTAAGGTAGTGGCCAAACTAGTTTGAGATACCCCATGTATCCAATTGCTACCTACATAGTCTATGCAGACCTTAGGTCAATGTATTTCTTCCATAAATGGGAGGAAAAAGGACAAGGTGGCCTATAAATGAATATGGCTAGATAAGATAGTCCATTTCTAAAAAAAATTATGGATTTATATCTTGCATGAAAATTTAAATCCAATTTTCATGATTTTGTGATTTTTAGGATTTTTTGAAAAATTTCAAATGTATTTGGAATTTTCTAGGAATCTCAACTCAATTAAGAATTATGAGATATTAAATGGTCTAACTTGTAAAATAGTGAGATCATGGTTTAAATATGATCACAAAATGGTGAGAGTGTTCAAATTTAAATTTCTTACAAAATGATGAGTGTGGATTAAACATGCTTGTAAAATGGCAAGAGTATGTAAACTTAAATTTCTCATAAAATAGTGAGAGCATGGAAAAGGGGTTAGTGAGTTGACCTCAACATGAATTAAGCACTATCTACATAGTCCCATAGTACCTCAAGTTACTATAGTTATACATATAGTAGAAGATCCAACTAGGTAACAATAAGTTCATGAATATGAAAATGGCAAAGTATAGAACAATGATGGTGCCATGTGGATAAAAATGGAGTTATTCTTAATTTTCCCAAAGTTGGTTATAATGAGGAAACCATAACACATGTTAGTGATACTAATTTTCCCAAAGGTGGTTATAGTTAGTAGCATCGATAATGAAATAAAATTTGATAATAATGAAGAATGTAATTTCCAAACCAACTATCATATTACCTCAATATACTACATAGTTTTGAAAAATATAATTCAATTAATCATCATACTAAATCAAATGTTGAAAATTCATCTAAATATAATATATAAAGGTTTTATAATTACTAATGGATCAAAACCAAGGTCAAAATTGGTGGATAAGGTAAGGATAAACAATTTTGGCCAATAGGGAAGGTATGAAATGATTGATATACAATGTGGTAAAAGTAATGTGATATTATTGTATTATGTAAATGATCCTCATAGACAATACCTCAAGGAGCTCAATATAAATAACACTTGGTATGTATTATGTTTGTGGGATCATTGAGTTCATATCTTTTTAGTGTATCCAACCTATAAGCTATAAATCCATAATTAAAAACAATGACATAAGGGCCTATACAATTAGGCTTGAACTTGCATTTCTTATTTTTATTAGCCATGGTGTTATTATAATGTTCATTGAGGATAATTTCACCAAGATCAAACTCTTTATGCCTCACAAAACTATTATACTAACCATGTAACTAGTTATGATATGCTTGAATGCTATTTACAATGGCCATACGCTTTTTGTCCAATAACTCTAGCTCTTATAGACAAGCTACCCAATAATCCTTATTACAAGGATGTTCTTCAATGAGATACATAGATAAGGTAACTCAACATTGATGGGAAGAATGTATTCAGTGCCATAGATAAGGGAATATTGTGTGGCTCCTATTAGAGTATGATAATTAGTATGGTAATCCTAGATGGTGAAAAAGATTTATAGGTGTTAATCATGGACCGATATTTGAAAAAAATCTTAATAATATTGGTAATAGTCTTATTAGATGCCTTTATTTGGACCCTTTTGGTTAATATGCACTATAAAAGTGTTGGGTAATGTTAAACACAACATAGAGAGCCTTGATATCCTTGTTATTAAATAATCCACCATTATCAGATATAATGTTGGATGGGATACCATAAAGTCAAATGAGATGGTTGAAGATGAATTTGGAATTTTTTTTCCACTCACGTAAGTGAGGATTATAGATTCAACCCACTTAGTGAAGTACTAATTGGTGGTAAGGATATGCTTATGTCCATATAAGGAGGTAGGGTTAATCATCCTTATGAGATTGAACCCCCATATTGAAAATGGCCATGGTGTAGTCATTAGTTTGAGTGTTCATGCTAGAACATAGATCAAATTTGTATGTCTTTGACATTATTTAAATATTTTCACATAAGCAACTTCATCTGCTTCCATGGTTAGCCAATTATAATAAGTATGTAGTATCTTTTTGTCAAGGACAACCCCACTGGTGTGAGTTCTAAAAACTCCTTTGTGAACTTCCCTCAACACTAATTTGGCTTTTACCAAATTTAAACAATGAAATAGAGTTCCATAAAAGGTTATACGATAAAGAATTAGGCTGAGTGGGTTATATCGAGAGGCTTGGTGTGTGAAATATTTTTTGCTGACATGAAAGGTCTAGTGGAAGGACTTAGTCATAGAGGTAATTATATAAGTTAGAATACCAAATAGAACTAGGACCAATAATAACACATATCATTTCAACATTTGAGGGTTCACGAGTAGGTGCTAGAAGATGTTTAATGAGGAACTAATAGTCACTTGCCTTATTTGTGTTGTAGATCAAAGAACTAATGGTAGCCATGGAATTTTTTATCTTATTATTATGACAAGGTATGTGTTCAAACTAAATGTGATAAATATGCTAATAATGTCCACCATGGCTTTATACAAATCCATATTATCATCTTTGGTTTGGAAGTTGTATGTAACCCTATTAACAATAAGTTAAGAATCTCCATGAACCAGTAAATCTTAAATTCTCCATTGTACTAATAGATAAACCCCTAAATTGAGTGATTCATATTCATCCATGTTATTATTATAAGGAAAGATTATATTAAATGATTTTGGAATGATATCCCCCTATGGTGTAATGAATAACAATCTTGCTCATGATTTATGAGATGTGAATGACCTATCAAAATACAACTTGTATTTATACTCCTCAGGAGGTGTTTCTATGATAGTCATGATGTATTCATATGGGAATGCAAAAGTAAGTGGCTGAGTATTTGAAAACGGAGCTTCAACAAGCTAATATACAAGTAATTTTACCTTAATGGCATTTTAATTGACATATTCAATCTCAAACTCACTCAAAATCATGATCCACTTAGCCATGTATCCCTGTGAAGTTATTTTTGATAGCAGATACTTGATCATATCTACTTTGGAAATGACTATGGTCTTGTTGTTAAGCATGTAATGACACAACTTATGGGCTACAAAGACCATAACTAAACAATATTTTTCAAATTACATATAGTTATGTTCATATGCTAATAATGTATGTATTATTATACTACATGTTATTTCCCATGTTCATTATGTTGGGATAAAAAATACCCCATGAAATTTTTATTGGTAGATAAGTAAAGTAGGAATGGTTTCCTTATAATTAGTGGTAATAAAATAGGCAAATTTGCTAAGTATTCCTTCAGGTGTTTAAAGGATTTATGACATTATTCATCCTAGATAAAGTAATACATTTCTTAAATAAATGAGTTAAATTATGTAATTTATTGACCAACTATGAAATGAAGCATCTAATAGATTGGATTTTTCCCAACAAACTATGGAGTTTCTTAAAAGTAGAAGGTGGAAGAATCTTGGTAATGGCTTGAACCTTGGTAGGATCAACTTCAATGCCTCAAAGAGATATAATAAAGCCTAATAGTTTGATTTAAGTAACATCAAAGACACACTTCTTGGGATTAAGTCAAACCTTATACTCACAAAGCTTTTTAAATATATTGCATAATATGACTGGATGATCTACACAGGTCTTAGATTTATTGAATATGTCATTAACATAATATTTGAAAATATCATGCATCATATCATGAAATATAATAGTATTATCCATTTGGTATGTTACCCTAGATTCTTGAGACCAAATGACATGACCTAATAATAAAATATTCCCCAAGGAGTGGTGAATACTATTTTGTGTTGGTCCTTTATGAAATATTGATATGGTTATATCCTAATAATCCATCCATGAGGGAAAGCATTTCATACCTAGCTATGGAGTTAAAAATCATGTCAATATTCAGTAGAGGAAAGTCATCCTTTAGATAGGCCTTACTAATGTGTCATAAATTAGTGAAATTTTTGATACATTCTAGCTTTTTACTGACAAGCACAATGTTAGAGATCTACTCTAAATAGTCGATCATCATGATGCATCTCACTTTTAAGATTTTTGAAAACTCTTTCTTGACTAATGCAATAATATGAGGATATATATTACATAATTTCTACTTAATATATTTGGCATTAGGATGTACAATGAGATGGTGTACAACCAAAGTAGGGTCCACATATGGCATGTTTGAATAAGCCCATGCCAATATGTCAACAAACTCCCTTATAAGGGTTGTAAATACTTCACATCACCCCTCAATGAGGGATGCACATAATTTGATCCAATTTAGGTCCTCTAGAGTCTCGATGTTAACTTTCATAGTATCCTCCACAAGGATAGTTGAGCCATCTTCCAAAATAGTTGGTAAGGATGTAAATTAGCCAACAATGGAAAAGTCCTCTGGTCAGACTGGTTCATTAATTTTCCCAAAATGGGATGAATATGAATCTCCTAATGGTATCAAGATCCATGTAAAAAACACTGGAAGAATTTCTCAAATAATTTGATCAAAATCATGTTGTTCATATGCACTAAGCTTAGACCCAAAAGTAAGTTCATTGTTGGTGGTTTCTTGAGATTCATTTGAATAAGGGTGAACTTCCCCATCTAGTGTAAAATGAAACAATTTTCACCAAGATTCTTGCCTCTTTCTTTATATTGACCGTGGTCTAAAAGTACCTCAAAGAGGTTTTCACTTTGGGATGCTAATTTTTTATTTTTTGTTTTTGGCTAAGGGTGTTCACTTGCTCTCTAAAATAAGAAACATGATCCAATTTGATAGAGAACCCTTGTTTATGGTCTCCCAAGGGAACATTATCTCTTAGGCCTAGAAAATCACAAAAGGCCTCATCATTCTTGATCTCATCTAAAAGTACTATGGATTTTTGTTATTCCTAGTCTATGAGTTGAGGATGATAAAGGGTAAGCAGATAATGTTGGATTACTAGCATGATGGTATAAATGGTATATGGGTTGAATAATTTGGTAATGGATAGATATTTGTATATGCTATGATCAAACTCTACTTTGCTACCAACATCATCATCACTAGTCATTGGTATAAGAACATGAATAAGATATGTGGGGTCACCCCAAGTGGTTTAAATCTAATACCATGAGTTACTTTATATTTGGTCATAAAAATAGGATCAATATTACCCTACTAGTTTACCCCTAATCTCTACCTTCATAAGCTTGGTTATCCATAATCCTATTAGGGATGGGATACTTTATACTTTAGTAACAATCAACTAATTTATCATTGTATAACTAGTAATCATCTTTAGAAAGTGGGTCTTATTCTTGGATATTGGTTGATTTTAAAATAATAGGTGCTAGGTTGTGAAGATTTCCTTTTCCCTTTTGTCACCATTCTATATAAATTGGCTTAGCTTTGGGCCTTCTATAGGAATTGCGGTTTTATGGAAGATTGGCCATATGGAATATATCATGGGTATAATACTCTCCTAGACCATTATCTAAAATGGTAAAATGATTATAAATTTCAATAAGATGTGTATGTTAATTTGAGGTAAGGCTATCAGGGTCTATGCAATTGGTCTCTATCAATTCAACAAATATCTCCTTATCTTTGTCCTTTATTGGTACTGGGTCTAGACCAAAATGGTAATTGTAGATTTCATATTTGACCTCCAAATGATTTAAGTGTTCATACTTATATCAAACTCCATAGATAGTTACCTTCATCCAAGAGTGATTAAACTTGATACACTAGTGCAAGGTTGAAGTTATTGCATGAATTTCATGTATCCATGGTCTACCTAAAAGTAAATTGTATGATAAATCTAGGTCTAGCACATGATAAAGTGTATCATGGGTCAACGGCCCAATGATAACTAGCAAACTAATGGTTCTTTGTGATTCCCATTCTTCATTATCATAGGCCTTGATAGTAATAGTCTCTAGTTGAAGGTTAGTTGTTGTATAACCTAGATGTTTTATTAGCTTTAGAGACATAATATTTAAGCCTAATCCATTGTATATGAGGATGCATTTAAATTTATGTCACATTATAAAAACTTTAATGTATAAAGGTTTATTATGGAGAGGGATAAAGGATTACATATCAATTTGTTAAAAGGTCAATTCTTAGCCTAGGGCTAGGTGTCCAACAAAAGATTGAAATTTGTCTAGTGAAATGTCATTAGGAACTTGGGACTAGCCTAGGAGTTTAGTAAAGATATTATTATGGATGGTAGACATATGAAAGTATAGAATAGATATTTGTGTTGGTGTATTTTAGAGTTATTCCATAAAATCATACATTTTTTCTTTAACAATGGTAATTGTCTTACTCATAACTAGTATAGCAGGTTGGATTAAATCATTGGTAGGGGGTTGTGGGCTTGGGATGGTGAATTTAGACTGATGAGTTGTGATTGTCAAATTTAGATTGAGTAAATGACCATCATAATCATAAGATGATGGATATGGGCTAAAGAGGGTAATTATTGATTATCGATGCCATTGGTTATGATCACTGGTCAATGAAGGGTTACTGGCATAGGGACCTGAGATGGTAATTATTGGTCACTATTGTGCTTGGTTATAGTCACAAGTCAAGGAAAGATTACCAATATTGGTAGGCTAATGGGTATTGTCAACCATTTGGTATTTAGTTTAGGACTGATGGTAATAGTAGACACATGACCACCTATACTATGGCCTACAACTTTATTATAGTCATGTGCAACTATGTGATAGGTTTGTTGATTATTGGATTTAGGCCTTGGTTTCATCAATTTTATAGTCTACATTTTTGTTATTGATTTTATTTCTATTTATAATAATTAATATGGTCTTCATTATTCTTATTATTTATTGGTATTATTATGTTATGGAAAAGTATTTTTGTAGACACCCATGTTTTGATTGGAAGTAGATGCTCTATTATCCAACTAGATCTCTCCATTTTCTAACACATTATTAATAAGGTTCTTTAACTACATGAAAAAACATACAAAATGTCTATGCACATGATGGTATTAATGTAACTCATGATAATTATACCAATCTAGATAAGTTATTCCTTCAGGAAAGTGTTTTGGAATAGTAAAAATAAGCATATTATCCATGAATAATTCATGAAACACTACTTCAATAGTCTCACCAAGGTCATTGAACACTCTGGCATTGGGTCTTATTCTTAGAGGAAGGGTTTCCAAAGGTGGTTGTTATAAAATTTGAGTTGGCCTAGGTTAAGGCATAGACTGTGTTTTCTGGGCATGATGCATTTATGGAATAAGTTGAGCAGATGGTGTTTGCACTATTTGAACATGATGCAACACAGTGAATACATTACTAACCACATTATTATTATGGTAGTATGACTTAGGTTTTTCATATTTATTAGCTTGAATAGGTGTAGATTCTTGTATTTGGATTGGGCTAGGGCTCTAAATTGGGCTTGAATTTTGGTTTTGGCTCTGATTTTGGTTTGAAAAAGATAATTTAATAATCACTTTATTAATGAGGTATTTTTCAATCTATATTCCTTTCTCAATGATCTCTTTGAATGTGTGAGCACAATGAAGCTCCAAGTGATAAGATATTTTTCTATGTAATATTTTTGTAAACATAACTACCAATTGTTTATCTAGTAGATTATGGATGAAGTTAATAACAAGTGCTCTACATCACTATAAGTAACTTGCAAATCTCTCAACAAATTTTTTCTTATCCTAACTCAAATCAAATACCAAAATATTTTGATCAATATTGTAGGATAAATATTGTATAAACTTATCCAAAAGATCATCAATGTTAGATACTGAGTTCTTTGGAAATTTAAGAACCCACTCCAAGGCCTATCTAGATAGACTTTGAGAAAAAAGAAGTAAGTAGATGTCACTATAGGCCACTAGTTGGAAAGTGGTACAAAACTCTTTTAAATGATCCCTAAGGTCTCCTTTACCCTTGTATTTTTTAAATTTTAGTGTCTTATAACCTAGAGGAAATGGTATTTGGAGATACTCCATATTAAATAGATATGAGCATACATCATCTAATTTAAACTTCTTAGTCTATTTTCCCATTTGAATAGATGCAATTGCATCCTTCATTTGGTATATATTTTGGGCCAATAAACTTGATGTCATAGTTGGTTATGGTTGTGTTTGTGTGATCAAAGGTGGATTACCTTGATCAAGGTACAATGGGGGAATAGATTATTGTGGAATGTTGGTTTGATGGACCAATCAACCATGAATATGCATCTATTTATTGGGATTGGGCTACTGATTGACATGTATTCTTGGTAAATATTCTAGTTTGGATTTATAATATTTATTTGAGTTAGAGGGAATTAGGGTTGTGATGGATGTATGATGCCTTATGGAAGGTACTATGCCTGTTGATTTTGAATAGGAACTTGATGCCAACTAGTCAAACTTGGCTATATAAATGGTAATTATTTTTTACTAAAATATGTGGAACATGTTAGATAAAAGGAAAATATTTCCTAATAGTTAATTTCACTAAGTTGGCACATTTATTTTGAATAAACACCTATTATGGACTAGACACTTTTTGGGTGTTTGGAATTTGTTGTTGACCAATAAGAACACATTATTGATTAGACAATGTTTGTGATGAACCCATCATGTGTTTTTAGTACATTAATCTATGTCTATGGTCATATAATATTAGTAATCACCAATGAGGTGGGGTAACATTCACCACTTTCTGGGGTAAAACATTGGGTAATGCTTGATTACTCATCCCCTATTATTACATGTTTGAAGAAGTAGTTAGGAGTGGGAGTAACTTGTTATGGTTGGGAACTAGGCATTCTTGCCCCATAATATTATGAACCACTTTTAGTATTAATAAGAGGAGATTTTTTATATAAATTTTTATGTGGTGATTTTAACCCACTTTGGTCTATATTGGGATACACTTTCATGTTATCCACTACATTTGGCATATGGTCTTAAGTAGAAGTCACAGTTGCTTCCTCAGGGAATAGGACATTGAACATGTCACATATTAGAGTGGTTTGGGAAAAAGGGTCCAAAATTTAATTAATATGACCCAATGAATCAATTGGCACTCATATTGAGGGAGATATCTCTATAAGTGGGGTATTCAATATGACCATAGCATTGAAATTCTATACTAGATTAAGATAAGTCTGATATGATTATTATATTTACACAAACTAGTCTACCATGGGGACATTTCCTTTTACAAGCACATTTGTATCTTATTTTGACATTGACATGAGTGATTGATGGTAACTAATATAGGCCTATTTAATGGTTTTGATTTGAGGTGTGATATTAGTGCTCTAACTAGACTAGGCAAAATTACATGGGGAAAGTCTACTAAAAACTTGGTTCTTACCTCTATTGCCCTAACCAAAATATCATCCTTGTTCTCAATCAAGTGATTATCAAAAAAGTAAGGGTCACATATTATTGTCATGGTAATGTAATAAGGTTATTAATGAACTTGTTCAATAACAAATGGCATATTAATAAAGTAGTGAGTTGTTTTTTCTTACTCTTACATTGGATAAAGAGGTGTACTAAATAGGTACTATTCTAATGGATATTTCCATTATTTTGCATATTGATTAGTGTAATGATGATATGAATTTATCTCATAAACTAAATCATACCAATATGGGTCTTGAACAAAGGGATCATTCATGCTATGCTTTTGTAATCTGAATTGTACATGATTGCACCACATTTGTATCGAGACATACCTAAACCCATGACTAAAAAATCATGAAGAAAAAGGTCTAAAGTTCACACAACACTTGAAACATGGTCTAAAAAGATAGGTCGATGATTATAAATATCTTAAAACTTAGTCTAGATGGAAAATGCAAATTTTTATTGTAAATGGTTTAATCTTGGCCTAGAATAGATCTCTTATTGAAATCTATCAATGTAAATTTATCTAAAATATATAAAATACTCTAAGGTATTCACACAAATGGTGAAATGAAAGGCAAATTTGAATCCTAGTTTTGGCAAAGTTTTTAAAATAAATCTAATCTAAGTATAAAATGAAATTTTCTAGGTCTTTGGTAAAAAGGCACAAAGCTATAATTAAAAAGGTATGAACTAGATATGAAAATGTTAAGGCAATGCTAGGTCTTTGGTAAAAATGCACAAAGCTAGACTTTGAAATAAACTAAGTTGAGGTAAAAACTAGAAATTATTCTAACTCTAAGGTAAATAGTTCAAAACACTTGATTCAATATTAGCACATGGATTTTAATACAAACTTGACCTTGGTATACAGAATTCACTCTAGGCACACACATAAAAATAATTAGGAAAGTCAATTTTAAGTAATTAAAATAAGAACAATGAGTAATGTTTTCAAGCCCAAGTGATAAATAAGGATCCAATGTAAATTAACTATGCTTAGATTTATACTTAAAAGTGAGTTTTGACCTTAGTTTAAGGTAACAAATTGACTCAAGGCACACATGAAAATGAACCACTTCTTAGATCTAGGTAAACAGTTTTTAAATCAAGCAAGGAATTATTCCAAGTTACATAATTCAAAGGTAAGAGGTAAACACTTGATCCAAAATTCAGCAAGAACTAGGTGTAGACTAATCAGTTTTGAATCTATACTTCACAATGCAAATTATAAACTTGGTTTAAAATACTTGGACTTTTAAAATGGAGAACATCCTAGACCAAAATGGATATTATAAAGGAACCAATTTTAGACCAAAGGCACACATGATTTTGAACTTGGTTTGAAACAAGGTAACATTTTTGGAATAACACAAGCAACATAAAAGCAATCCTTCAATAAAATGGTATAACAATGGTTTTAGACCAAAAAATTTTAAGGCAAAATTTTGAATCAAAATGGGCAATGTAACAATGCCCCATTTAACAAGTGACAAACATTTTTTGGGATAAAAATTCTAAAACAAAAATGTGACATATAATAGGTATAGTAACACTTCTTAGGCTAAAGTGTGATGAAAAAATGTGATGGTTATGATTCATTTTGATTTTAAACAAACAAATAATTTTAGTCTCAAAATACAAATGCAAATTAAAGGAAATAGAAGTATCACAAATAACTCATCCTATCCTTAAAATTGACACATGTGTTCATAGCTTTTGCCAAAGTTTCCATTGATATACCAATGCTTGTGACTAATTAAGTGTTAATTGAGAAATTAAATAATAGGCATAGGTATAGTTTTTATGCCCCCTCTATCTCTCAAGTATTGGTACATGCCATGAAATTATAGTGAAGACTACTTTGTATTTGGCAGGAAATTTCATGATAAGTGGGGTTAACTAAAAATATATAAGTTTCAAAATACACTAGATGGTCCCAAGTGTGGCTAATGCAAGGACACATTCACATAATATGGGTTCATACCTAATAATTTAATATGAAAAGGTATATTCTTTTTTATAATGAATTTAGCTATGTATTTCTTAGTAAAATATGACGTTTAGCAGGAACTAACCTAGGTTCTCATTAGGATTGGAGAGGCTAGTTACTCAGCCCCTTGGCAATCCCAGTATCATGTGCCTTGATTTATATACCCTACCATGGATTAGGGTTGGTATGATGCTAGAATATGAACCCTAGGTCCATACACCCATAAATAACTTATGAAAAGGCAATGAACTCCCACCCATAATACAAATGCAAGAAATTAAATAAATGAAAAGTGGAAAGACTTTATAGGTCATTTTTAGGTCACACAAGTCACTTGGAGTTTGGGAAGAGCATACATGACATTATTTTTGGTAAAACCAAAGAAACAAAGCAATAAATCAAGCACTTTTGGTCACTTGAGTTCCCTAAAGGGGATGAGGGGAGAGCATACACGCTATAGTTTTTGTTTGCTAGAAAATAAAGAATTTAATCTATGAAATTTAAAACTAGATAATACACAATAGAACAAACAAAAATTGAAAAAGCCTTTAAGAATATAACTAAAGTGTATTTTCACTTTAATAACACTAACTTTAAAAGCCTTATTTCCACTTGTAAAAACTTTGAAATGTTAAAAGATAAATTTGTAAGTGATTTTTAAGTACCTTAACCAAATGTGGATGAATTTTAACCTTCATTGTGAATTTTTAATTTTGTTAAAGGAAAAAATGATTAAAAGGCACTTAAGCTTCCTTATTCTTAGCTCAATTCTTTGTATACAAGGTTTGTGGATTAATTTGTGCTTAAGCTAAGGTGAAACTCCTATAAGTTAGCTCAATAAGACATAAAAATTTGGTCTCTAGAATGATTTCATAGTTATATAATGACTGTGAACTACAAAATTGTTTGGGCATATAAAAACATAGAAAAATAGAAAATTAGAAACTTACAATGGACAATTTCACTATTTTAGAATGATTTCACAACTCTGTTATGTAATTTCATAACTTAGGTCTATAATTTTGCAACTCAAGTCTATAATTCTGCAACTCTATGATTTTAAAACTCATATCTATAATTTTGTAACTTAGGTTTGTAATTTTGTAACTCTATGATTTCATAACTTATATCTACAATTTTACAACTCAGGTTTACAATTTCATAACTCAGGTCTATAATTTCACAACTTTCTTTTTTGATTTCTCAATTGTCTCAAAACTTATAAAAAACACCAAAATATAACAAAGGATTTCATGATTTGATTGTATAATTTCACTAGTAAGTGTCCCAAATTAATAAATAGTAAATAAAACCATAGAAACATAGAGAATAAAAGAACAATTTCACAATTAAAATGGATTATTTCATAATTAAGATCTATGAATTCATTATTTTGCATAAAACATAGAAAACCCTAAAAACTATAGAATAAATTTTTAATTTTTCTTGATGATTTCACAAAATTATGCTCCAAATTCATAGATACACAGAGTTGAGCTCAAACAGAGACATTTTTTCAATTATTCATAATAAATTCACACTTTTTTTCAATAATTTCATTATTTTTCCTATCAAATTCACAATTTTATAGGAACAAATTCATAGTTCTATAGTTGGAGATAAAATACAAAAAATTAGATAAAATGTAAGAAAACAAGGTCTAAAATTAAACCTTCTTAGCTCTAAGTAGGTCCAAGTATGATATCATCATGCATGTGGGGTGAGTGGTCCCATCAAGCATACAATTATGTGAGATAGGAATCCAAGAGGGGAGTTAGTCAAGTGTTAGTATGATAAGCCTCAATAAAAACACATAAATAAATCTAAAACCTCAATCCTAGACACTTAAGGAGCAAGAGATAAATGCAAGTAACATATAAAATAATAAAAAAAAGTATTCTTCAACTTCCTTGTGAGCAAGAGTTTCACACTAACCTTAGAGGAATGTGATCGATCATGTGTTCAAAGAGCATTTGACAATGGTGCTCCTTGCATCATTTCTCCTTATCACTTTAGAATGTTTGGTTTAGATTTGGCAAGATGTATCAATCTATCAATAATTTTGCATTATAAAATTATAAGAAATCTTTATCTCTCAATAATTCAACATTATAACTTTGGATTGAGAACTTGTTTTAGAATGGCCTTGGCACTTCTATTTATAGTTTCTCTAAATAAATCTAACCCAGGTGTAGTTAGGTTAGATTTAATCATGGTTAGGTTTAGTTTAACCCTAGTTATATTCAGGATGGGTCAAGCAATTAATATTTTGGATAGAGATCCCATTTATTAAGCATGGCTCTCTATTTCTAAATTTAACACTTTAATGGATATATTTTAAATTCCTTGACTTTGAGGATGATGACATTATCATGACCTCAATTTCATTAGAATTTATTTTTTATGAAATTAATAATCACTAATTGCACATGGAAATTTAACTTAAGAATTTAATTTGATTTACTTAATTAATTTTACTTAACATTTTTACATTTTAGGAATTGTTTAAGTGCCCTACTTAATGGGTACAAAGGCTAATTTATCAATTTTCTAGGTCAAAACTTGACTGGAGATGAATCCATAATAGGTTACTATTCCATATATGATAATACCCCAAATAAGGATTTTTCAACATGATTCTAGTTAGTAACATTTGATGTGTGGATGAAATTGGGACATTTAGTGATTCCCAAACTTAATTTTCACTATTTGGTAGAAATCAACTGAAGTCTAGTTGGAAAATGGTTTCAGCCAAAATAGGGTGTCTACATCTCCCACAAGACAAATGGAATAAAATAAATAAATGGAAATTGGAAAGACTTTAAATGTTGTTTCTGGGTCACCTAATTCACTTGGAGCTTGTGGATAACATATGTAACATTCTTTCTAACAAGACTAAATAAACAAGGTAATAAACCAAGCACTTTTGGTCACCCAAGTTCCCTCTAGGGGATGGGGGGGAGAGCATACATGCTAAGTTTTTTGGTTTTCCACAAACAAAGAATTTAATCTAGGAACTTTGAAACTAGCTAATAAACAAAGAACTAATAAAAATATAAAATCTCTCAAGAAATCTAAAGTAAATTTTATGTTCTTTTTAATAACACCAACTCAAGTGTGAATGAAATTTTGAACCCTTGGCCTTGTTTTCACTTGTAATTTTTTTTGAAATTGTAAAAGACAAGTTTGGTTAGGTTAATTTTAATCACTAAAATGAATGTATATGTGATATTTAGAAGTTTTTAAGCCTCTCTTTATCCACCTTATTTCCTATAAAAACATTAGGGGGTTTTCTTGTCTTTAAGCCAAAAATCAAATCAACAAACAACATTCCATTTTGAGCTCTTGAGTTTCTGAAAACATAGAGAGAAGTCACAATTCATATAATAGAGCAAAGACACCATTTTCAATGAATCCATTATTTTAATGTTGAAGTAGTTTAACAAGGTCAATGTTTCCATTTTCAGTTAGTGATGTCACCATTTAGTAGGTCAAAGTTTTTTCTTCAAATTCATTATTTATGTAAAGATGAAATTTTAAGCTATAGAATTTGATTGTGCAATTATATCAAATTACCCAAAATATAAATCCACCATTAACATCTAGATCCATTTAGGAATAAAATTCAAAGAGAAGTGAGACATTCATACTAGTAATAGATCTTAAAAGATAATTATTCCAAACCAAGATTCAAAAAATAAAAAGACTAAAGGATTAATGATGAAGATTGCTTACCATAGACTCAAATTTGGAATCATAATGTTGGATTGATGAAAACACTTAAATTTCATGGATTATTTGTATTCAAGACTATAATTATAATGTGGAAGCTAATAGGTTCATTAGTTTACTTGTTGTTCATGTAGTTAGTTTTGACATAGAGGATTGTCTTATTTAAATAGATTGAGGGAGGGAAGATCAATGGTCACCATTCAAAGTTGGTTGCCACAAGATAAATGGTGGAGGATTATCCAAGGAATTAAAAATTCCTTGGAAGCCTCTAGAATAGAGGCTTGTAGAGAGGAGGGGATAAGATGGAGAGGATAATAGAATTGGAGAATTCGAGAATCCATTATGAGGGGTCAATGATGATTAGTGAATGATTTGATAGGTCATAAGGGCATTCTATAGAATCTAGGGGGTAGGATTGTATGAAAGACTAGGAGTAGGTAGGTCGGTGGGTGATGGGAATTTTAAATTCCTAAATAATGGATAAGTGGGATTTGTTAGTATATAATGGGTGATTAGGTGAATTAATTAGTTTATAGGGTAGGATAAGGTTAATAGATGAAGAATAATGGAAAGGGGTGTTAGATAAAATACTAAGAAGATTAGTAAGGATGATTTAGATAAAATTAGATTGAATTAGTGATGTTAGTGTTGAATAATAATAATAATGTTAGTGAAGATAAATGAAATGAGTGAATTTAGGTACATACAATTTATACACAAATAAAGATCATAAATAGAGGATGGGAATGGCAAAGTCATCATTACATAGGGTGAAGCCATTGATTATAAAAATATAATGATGGTATTTTCAAGCACAAAACTCTAAACTTTAATAATTAAATGCTCTTAGAAAAACTAAAGGTTACATATCATTCTTCTTGGCCATACGAGATGCGTGGTCCCACTGGGTGAGCCATTATGTATCTTATGAGTCTAAAAATTACATAAATGTTGATTAGTTCCTTATTAGTAAAGATAATAAAAATCCATAGATAAAAATATAAAGAAACCAAATGCTCTTTCCTAATAACTAGGGGGAGCATAACATAATGAACAAGATCATAAAATAGAGATAAAAACACACAAGAATTTTACCTAATTTGTCAACATTGATGTCCACTTATTGGCATAAGGATGTTTGTGCTCGGTCTATGAAATTATAGACTCTTGTCAATGCTTATCTATGTTTATATCACTTATCCAATGGTCACCTTTATATTTTATTTGCTATTAGTTTGGCTTGATGTGAAGATTGGTATAAAATGGGAATTATAACACTACTTTCAATAGCTTTTTGAAGGCATTCTTACATAATAACCTTACACACAAAAGCTTCTTGGCATATGGTATGGGCGCTTATATTTATATCTTTAAGACCTAACTCTAACCATAGGGAGGTTAGGCTAAATTTTTACTTTGGTTAAATCTAAAATAACCTGGGTCGAGTCAGGCTAACCTTGGGTTGGGTCAAAGCACTCATGAAGGCTTCACACCTTAGTTTTAGATATTTATGAACCATGAAAACTCACTTTAGATATTTTTGAGGTTGTGACTCACATTTTTGGAATATTTAGGAATTAATAAATGAATTTATTAGCTCTTTTGACCTTTGACTTCATAGCTGGATAAAAGTTACTTTTTTGATAAATGAAATTCACTAATTCAGCTTGGAATTTTTACTTAGGCAAGTTAATTAAGATTTTCTTTATAATTAATCTTGCTTAGTGTTTTTTGGATTTTGGAATTTTTTTTAAAATTTTCTAAATTAATAGCTTGATAGGTCAAGAATGTTAAATTACTAGGTCATAATTTGACTAGGATTGAAACCAAGCTAGGTTAATAGTGTATATAGGATAATATCTCAAATAAAAAAACCTCACCACATTTATAAGCAATTAAATTCCATACATGGATGAATTTGTGTAATTTAGGTGATTTCTAGGCTTATATTACATTATGTGATAGAATTTGAATTGAATCCCCATTTAAGCATGAAAGTGGCCAAAATTGAGTGTCTATAATAATATTTGGTGTTGGTGATCATCTTAGCTAGTTCAAGATGGTAGGGGTTATTACACAGGAGTTACAACAATGAGAGTAGGTTTCCATTAATCCTATGAATATTTTCAAGATAAGGGAAAAAGTTATAACATGGTAGTAAGTGGTGATGGAACATGTAAAATTAGCCATAAATATTGATACACAGATGGATGAATTTTAGTAAATGATGTTAGTGGGTATGATGCCCCCTTGAGGGGACATGTAGGGAATAATGAAATAGATGGCAACTCGAAAGAGGAAATGAGGGGTGGGATGTGATGAATAGATAAGGGGATGGGATGATGAATGTGGGATAAACTATGAAGAATATTATCTCAACCTAAGAAATGAGCTATAAATTGATGATGCCTTGAGTAAAGACATATTCATAAGGAATGGAAATGATTGTATCACATTTGTCGACACATCCCAAAGGGGAATCAACTACAAAAAAATGATTATAAGATAAAATTTCTCAAGATTTTGATGTATCCAAAGTAAGGACACATGTAAGGGAGAGTTATAGACAAAGATAAGACTAATTTGATATGATTAATGACAAGTGCAAATCAAGGCTAATGTCAAGTGATATTGGTGATGAAGATGAAAGGATATGATTGAGTGACAAAAAAATGAAGGAGAAGAATTAGACTAAATTGCATTAGATTAATGAGCTATAATGTGATTAATAGTGATGATTCCCCTAGCATAGATACATGTAAGGGTGATATAATAGTGTTATAATACTATTCATGCCCCAATCGAGGGAGGAAACCATACACTTTAAAGAATGAAATGACCAATCAATGATAATGGAATACTGATGGAAGAAAATATGGAAGTTATGATTTATCGAGCCTAATAGATAGGTGTAATAAATTGAAAAATAGATTAAGGAAATGATTGTAAGGATGGTTATTGATCAATAGATTGATTGATTAATGATTGATACTATATCTCAAAACTTTGATACAAGACTTGGTGATGATGGAATACCATATATATGTGATGAATAATGATGGAGGAAAAGGGGAGAGTGGCTGAGCTAACTTAGGCATAGTATGTGACTAAGCGTTACCTATATAATCTAAAAATACCTCAATCCCATGTAGTTCAAACTAGATGATATATGATGATGATGATGATTGAGTAGAGGATTATGACTATTAGACATGTTATTTGTGAATTAATATTAAGATAAAAGGATTAGGATAAATGATTGGATATGAGATGTTAGATGTTATGATAGGTAATATAAAATAAGAGAAATGATGAGAGTGTGTATGATCAAGCCATCATTGATGTAATAAATATCATCATAGTTTAAGCAATCCGTTAGATATGGAACTTGGTAATATACCCTAAGATATAAGTATGACCAAGAGGACATTGTGACAAAATACAAATAAAAGGAGCAAATAGAAAAATTTGCACCATCAAATGCACCTAAAAGCATCATTGTAGCTTTTGGTGTCATCATAGTATCCTCATTTATTGACCTATGGAAATAAATTTAGATAATACAAGACTAAAAATAAACATAAACAAATGAGACATTAAAAAATTATACATGGTAAATAACATAAAATAAATAAGTATAACCCACAAGTGTTTACATGCAGTGTCATCGTATCTTATTTAAGTGTCTTGATGAGATTAGAAGGAAAGAATGAACATGTGATGATTTGAAATATGTTGATCATGATGTGATTATGGATTAAGAATAGGAACTTGATCAAGGTATGAACTTAGAATAAACTAGTAACTTGGATGAGGATAATAATTTGGATAAAGATATGGATTTGGAATAGATGAGGGGCTAAGATTAGGATAGGGTTATTGAAGAAAAAATGGTAAGATGATTGTAAATATAAGGGATAGTTAACTTGGTGATTTACCATGTTTTGAATTTATATGAGAGGATTGGGACTTATCAGGCTAAAGTGAGACTATGTTATAGCTAGCTTGATTATAGACTATATTTGCCTTGGTTCAGATTAGGGGATGAAAGACAAGAGTGGGATGGATGACTATGATTTGGGTTATGAAAGACGTGGAAATGGATGAAACTAGGGTAACATGCATAAGATAATAAATATTAGAATCTTTTTTTCTTTTATGGATTTTATAATTTTTAGGGTTTTTAAAATATTCAATTTTTAGGTCTTTTGGGATACGTATGTACAGTGTACAAATGGGGTTACTAGTAAAGGGAATACCAAGCCTAGAAACCAATATAAATATAGATGGGATGATAAAAGGGTGAGGGTGATGTTGAAAAGGGGATGAGGACCAAGGAAGACTAGATTAGGGGTTATCAATGACCTCATTATGAAGGAACTAGAGAATGAGTTGCCTAAGTGTCCATTGGAGAATATGCTAAGATAATTCTAGAACATTTCTCAAGACACCATCTACATCCTTAAAAAGGTCAATATGAGAAGGAATGATAGAAATGAAAATATGGAGGACATGATGGTGGGTGATGGGTATGAGTAATAGATCAAAGGACAAAGATGAAATGGATGGGATTGATAAAAGATGGATTTTGCCCCTAAGTGTTGAGGTATAGTGTGGATAATATATTATTTTAACATGATGCTAGAAACCAGTTTTCATCATGGCACTTTCTCAAGGTGCCACTAAACTAGTTTTCACTATTGGATGAATTATTATTATTATTATTATTATTATTATTATTATTATTATTATTATTATTTTACTTTTTACTTTTTGATTTTTTAGCATCTTGATTTATTGGATATGAGTGCAAGATGCAAGAATGCTTTGATGTATCTTTAGCCAACACCTATTTTAGAGATGTGTGATGTAAGGACAAGACATATTGGAATATTTTTGGCTTTTATGGATTTTAAAATTTTTTTAGTTTTTGAAATATTTCAATTTTTAGGTCTTTTAGGATATGTATGTATACTGTACAAATGGAGTTTCTAGAAATGGGAATACCAAGCCTAGAAAATAAGATAAATATGGATTGGATGACAAAATTATGAGGGTGATGTTGAAAACGTGATGGGGACCAAGGAAGATTGGACTAGGGGTTATCAATGACCTCATTGTGAAAGAACTAGTTATCAAGTTGCTTGAGTGTCTATTGGAGGATATGCTAAGATAATTTCAGAACATTTCTCAAGACACCATCCATGTCCTTAAAAAGGTCAAGATGGGAAGGAATGATAGATATGATAATATGTAGGACATGATGGTGGGTGATGGGTAGGAGTAATGGACTGAGGGACAAAGATGAGATGGATGGGATTGATAAAGGATGGATTTTTCCCCTAAGTGTTGAGGTATAATGTAGATAATAGGTTATTTTACCATGATGCTAGAAACCAATTTTCATCATGGTATTTTCCCAAGGTTCCAGTAAATTGGTTTTCACCATTGGATGAATTTTATTATTATTATTATTATTATTATTATTATTATTATTATTATTATTATTATTATTATTATTATTATTATTATTATTTACTTTTTGAATTTTGTTTTATTTTTTAGCATCTCAATTTATTAGATATGAGTGAAATATGAAAGAATGTTGATATTTGCTAGATCTTTAGCTGAAACCTATTTTAGAGATGTGTGATGTAAGGACCATGTTATCAATGTTGGATGTATTGATGTTTGTGTGACCTATATTGACTATTGATTGTGACCCCTCTAGATACCTAGGATAGGTATTTTCATCACCCTTATGAGAGAATATTTCTTAGGAAGGTGATGGGAGGTATGGATTGGATTAAATATTGATGATCAGGGGGGTATATTAGAATTGATTGGACGATAGAATCATGAGAGGAAGGTTTTATGGGTGATTGGTAAGTGGGACTAATAGTCACACACACCATTAGAGGTATTAGACATTCCACATTTTATTAGTTCAATGTAACAAAATACTATAGGAGATCCAAGATGCTTTGAATTTGTAGTTCATATTTGATCTGATTATTTGAAGCATTATTAGTCATAATGATAGTGCTTTTGAAATTACTTTGATTTGCTAATTGGATTATTTCTTGACTTCCCCTTGGTACCTAAATTTGGGATTCACTAGAGGAGATTGATTTTTGACTTGATAGATGTTGATTATTTTGAATTTGATAGTACCTTAGATCTTGATTTTGGGCTTCACTAGGGGAAGACACTTTTGGATTAGGCCAATGATTTGACTTTTCTTGATCTTGACTTATGGGATCAAAGGTTATTTGATTATGATTAACTTTTTGGATATGGTATTGGAACTTTGTATTTTTGGCATATATTATGTTGCTCAAGGAAGGGTCCAATGATGTATATTCCTATTCATCCCTATGGAAGGTGGTGACTAAATGATCATTGATAGGAATAAAGGGGTCAATGATGGATGAAGGTAGGGAAGATGATATGATGATGCCAATGAGGGGTGTTAGGGTAGCATGGTCTTTATATGGGTTCTTAGGATACCTAGTTTTGATATCAAAGAAAATCTCCTCAAGGTAAGCAAAAAGATCTCTAGGACTAGTTGTAGTGTTAGATTAATTATGACTATCTTTGATAGATAAAGCTTTTAATAACTTTGTTATGACTTCATCATCCTGATTAGAATAAAAATGAATGCTTGGTTACTAATCATCATTAGAATTGGAAGTGTTTTTAAAATATAAGGCATAGTCATCATCTTCTACAATATCAATGAGGGATGATGTTTGTGATGAGGAATCTAATTTTGATCCTAGAGTTAAGCATGATCCTGATGTAAATAAAACTTATATTGACTCTAATGCTAAATTTTTCATGATGTTACTAGTAGAATATTTATTGTCCACAAGTGACCTCTCATCATGGGGTATATGAAATGATGGGTGAGGGGAAGATGGTGGAGGGAAAATGGATTTTCCAAGGATAGGCCCATGAAAGAAGGATTCATGAGAGAAAGGAAGACTAAGCTCATCAGGGACAAACCTGTCTTCAATGAATATTTTTTAAAGATAGGGGGACTATAGAAAATGGGTGTGGTATCTTGACCTTGAATTAGAGAGGGAAGGGATTGATCATGATCGAGAAATGAATCTTGGATTCCATCTTCTTGTTCACCCATAGATATAGACTCATCTAATTGATTCTCTATTTCTATGTCACCATGATTGATGAGGTCTTGTAGATAGTTTTAGAAAATATGACATCAATTAATGGTATTCCCCCAAGTTTGGTGATATACATAGTATTATTTATCTTTATATCAATATGGCTTAGGCTTGGTGGGATTAAGATGTCGTATGGGTGGATAGACCATCTTGCCATTGACCACAAACTAGTAGAATAGTGATTTTAATGATATAAGAAGAAGAGTATAGATGTTCTCATCACTTCATGAATTATATGTGGAAGGATTGGATTTTGGATTAGATGGTTATTGGTGTGATTGGGTGGGTGGACTAGTAGTAGATAGGGTGGTCAAGATAGGATTCCATTTACTAGTAGAGAAAGGGGTAGATGCTTGGCTATGGTTAGTGGATGGAGGATGGGAATCACATGGATGGGTGTGGAATAGAAGTAATGTTGGATGGATGGGTTCAAATTTTATAGGATGTGGATTGATCACCTTAAGGAGGTGAGAAAGGATCATATACCTATTGGTAATGAGGCATTGTTTAATCAGGGTATTAACCAATTTGTTTTGGATACCAAGGATCAAGATGGGGGAAATTACAAATAATTTTATTCACCAACCCTAATAATAAGGTATATGGGATTGAAAAAAATTGTTAAGGGATGAATATATGATGCATGAAATAAATTTTAACAAAGGCTTGAGTTAGTCTGATCTTAAGTTTAACTAGATGTTTGATGTAATATTTAATTTGAACAATTTAGGATATGAGATAGAACTTGATGATGTTGATTAGATTTGAATGGGTGAGATATGACAAGATATAATATTGGATGAGGGGATATAATTTGATGATTTGTGATTATTTTTGACTAGGTGAGCTATGACAAGATCTAAGATTAGATGGGGGGATAGACTAGCCCATGAGATGTGATTTTAACTAAGGATTAATTAAATTGAAACTATCTCAAGACTAAGACAATTGACTTAAATAGGATGAGATGATTTGATTGAAGGAATAGATGGTGTGTATGACTCAAAATTGATTAGACAGAAGAAAGATAATGATGAGGACCCTGTTATGGAAATAGTTATTTGCCACTGTAGATGTATGAGTATAGACTTGATGGGATGACTAATATAGACAAGGGTATGGAAAGGTAAGGATGGGTTGGACTATGATTAGGTTAATTTCTAAGGGATAAAATGATTAGGATAGATAAGGTCAATACAAGTGATAAGGGTCAACTAAGGTGAGTTTTATGATGGGTAATATGGTTTAGACTAGGACTCCAAGGATGAGTAAGATAGGGCAACATGATGTGGGAATATGGTGATGAAAGGACTAGGATGTGACTAAGATTGGTTATGGAAAAGGTGGATTAATTGATAATGACAATGTTAGGGATGATTAATATTAAGGCTAAGTAAATAATATGAGGTTGAACTATGATAAGATGTAATAGATGGATTATAAGATATGATTAGGATAATTAAATGATGGGGGTATGTCTAGTGATGGGTGAGACTAGAATAAGATGTGACTAGGATGTAAGAATATAAAATATGATGATATGTGAAAACCTAGATAGTTGTATATAGGTTTGGGTAAAAGTTTGAATTAGATAAAAAACAACATGGGTCAAATATGACACTCACCAAATCAAGCAAACCACAAACCTAAGATTAGTAAATTTATTGGGAATGTAACTTAATGAATACACCATATAACAACTTTGTAACTGAGGTTGTAGAGTGATGACCCATTAGGTAATCTCCTAAACCCTCTAAACCCCATTTGTACTTGACTATCACTTAGGAACTAATACTGACTCTAGTAGTAAGTTGCTTGTCATAACTACAAGGTCTTAAGCTAGGTTGAATAGGCTCTCTAAGGGTGTCCCCAATATATAATAGGTAAAGTGGAGCTCGAGTCCATGCAAGGTACTATCTAATGTCTAGTTTAGAGAATTAACTCTTCCCTTTTATGGAATATTTGTATGGGATCAATTGCTTAACTTAACAATAATTATCTTTGATGTTTATACTCCACTAGAACATGAAGTATGGATTAGTGTGTGGTGGTGAAATACACAATCACTATCCCCATAAGACTATGTAAATTATGTGGGTGTTAATTTCACATCACATTTCCCCTAAAGAAAAATTGGAGAGTTTTCTAGTGGTTTTTTATCCTCTAGGAATCACCCCAAGGATGCAAGGATGAGAGCATACACCACCATAGACCTTGGGTGATAGACAAGTAGACCAAAAAGAGATTAATTAGACAATTAAATAAATGTGAGATATATAAAAGATATAAAATAATATACAAATAAATTTAGACAACACTATTTTAAAAAAGTGATTAAAATGATTAAAAGTCTTAAACAAACAAAATAGTTTTCAAGATGCCAAAATGTCTTTGACAGGCGACCTACAAGAAAATGATTAATAGTTTGATTAGAATGCATGAAAATGAAATATGGAAGACAAATATGTTATATGAAATATATGACCTACAAGATAATATGTTAGCAAGTCAAAATTGTTACTAGATTCACCCCTACAAATAATAAAATGTTAGCCCAATAAACCTTAATAAAAACAATTAAAAAAATCATGATTTAGATTTGTAACTTATTTGCATTAGATGGACATGACATGGGGTTCTGGGGTTATCATCCCCTAATGGGGTTAATGGGAAGTTCCCCTTATGGGGTTAAGGGGTAGTTCCCCTTATGGGGTCAAGGGGAAGAACCCCTTATGGGGTACGAGGGAAGTTAACTAGGTGCACTCCTTATCATTATATAGGGCAGGTTCAAGGGGTAGCACCCCTAACACCAAATGTAATTTGGGACTTTTGGAACCATTGGAATGAATAAAAAATCACTAAAAATGATTCTACAAACCATATTGAAAAATACAAATTGAAGGAAAAAATGAGTGAAAAATGCGACTACAGAAGATAAAATTGTAGATACACAATCAGACTAACATAGTACCACTTATAGATAGTACATAATCACATATTTTATGTAAAATCACTACTATGGAGTTGTGATTTTGTATAAAATGGATAACCATGGTGGTTATCATGTGGTTACTACAAAATTGTGATTCTAGTAGTCAAAATTTCAACTATATAGACAAAGTCATAATTCATAATTAGTGATATTTCAATGGAAAGAGAAAATAATGGATTTTAGACTTGGAATTATTTACAAAATCAAAGTGATTAATATTCATGATGATATGGATATTTATATAATAATATAAGTATATACAAGGCCTAGTAATACTAAAAAATATTACTACTATGGTCTTGTAGCTTCACAATAGATGGTTGAGAGTGGGTTTTAAGGTGTCTTGAGCTAATTTGGGATAAGGCCCCCCTTGTTTCCTATAATAAAAAAATGAGCAGATAGACATAAGAAATTTATTAAAAATCTTGGTTAGTGATTTTATTTGGTGATTAGGACAAAATCATCTATTGTGAAGGCAAAATCACAACTCTACTACAATACCAAAACTATAGAGTTGCAATTTTGTTTCGAGTAATCAAAAGGCAAGTTAGTGTTTTAATATCAATCTATTTACTTCCTCACTTCACCTAAAAGTATACTAGGTTAATATTAAACTAAAATAAGTAAAAATGAGCATATGAGGTAAGAGCTTAGCTATATAACTACAGGGTTGCAAAATCACAAGTCTAGAATAAAATCACTACTTTTGGGGCAAATCCACAATTGTCAAATTAGGATATTACAGAATAGAAAAAAATATCATGGTCAAGAAAAATTTTAATGTTTAAACTTAAAATTGATACTCTTTTATAAAAATTATGATTCTCAGATAAAAACCATAACTTTTAAATCATGATATTACTAGATGTTGAAAACCTGCCAAAACCATAAGCTGTTAGCAATCAATGTTAGCATAAAATTATGATTTTGAAGGCAAAACTACCATTCTAATGTCATAACTTGAAGGGAAATACCATAGTTCACTTGGCATGCAAATTTTATGGAAAATAGAAGTTTGTTTTTTGTCGAGTTAGTCATATAAGTGATCAAAATGCTTCTAACAATCAAGATAGTTAAATTTAAGCGGTAGTCCCACCATGGTCGCTAATGTAAATATGAAATTTTGAGCTATTGAATTTTGATTATGTAATTATATCAAAATACCCAAAATGTAAATCCACCATTAAGATCTAGAGTGATTTAGGAGTAAAATTCAAAGATAAATTAGACACTCTTACTAGCATTAGATATAAAAGCTAATTGCTCCAAACCATGATTCAAACAATAAAAAGATTAAAGGATTATTGGGTAAAGATTGCTTACCATAGAATCAGATTTGGTAGCATTATGTTGGATTGATAAAGACACTTATATTTCATGGATTAGTTACTCATGACTATAATGATATCATGGAATCTCATAGGTTCATTGGTTCACTTGTAGTTCATATAGTTAATTTGGCCATGAAGGAGTGGCTTGTTTAAATAGACTGAGGGAGGGAAGATCAATGGTTACCATTCAAGGTTGGTTTCCATAAGATCAAGGGTGGATAATTATCCAAGGAATTAAAAATTACTTGGAAGCCTCTTTAATAGAGGATTTTATAGAGGAAGGGATTAGATGGAGAGGATTTTATTAGAGGTACAATCACTAAGAAAGGTGGGGTTAAATAAATTATCCAAGATATTTCAACTTTAATTCCAATCCTTTCAAACCCTTATTCAATTACCATAAGCATTCATATAATATATAAGTCATTCATAATAATGAACAATAGATAATTCAAGATCATACACACAACACAAGATCTATGTGGGAAACCCTCTTGGGGAATAAAACCCACTCTCAAGCCTACAAACACATGGACTACTTATCCTATATGAAGTATGAAAACATGAGACTGGTCAAATCCTTCTAATTACAATTTAGTGAAACACCTATTTCATAAGGAGTACCTACCCATAGGATGATCAAGTCCTTCTAACCACCTTTTGGTCAAGACTTTCTGACTGGATTTAGTGAAATAATTGTTTCACGAGGAACACCTACCCCTAAGATGATCGAGTCCTTCTAACCACTTGAATCATTAAACCTAAAACAAAACTATCTTTTACATTAAAAATATGACCTATAGGTCATATAGATAGTCATCAACCTATTTTTCTCTACAACCGATCCACTATGAACACACCCTTTCCTTCACTCCACAACTCTCACACCCTTCTTCTCTCTAGTCTATCACATTTATACTACAAGCCTAGAAACCACCACATTTGGTTTTAACTTTTATAGAGCCTTTATGATTATTATCATGTTCAAAACCTTCCCTATTGGCCATACCACATGAATTCATCTTTAAGGCATCTAATGGGTCAAATTTAAGCACAACCCTCTTTCAAATAGGCCTACGTCACCTTTTAGGTCCTATGAAGACCCATTCACCTCTTTGAAACTTCACCAAGAAAATTAAGAAATAAGAACACTTTTAAATACATGGACCCATGACACATAATATATAAATATTTCTTAAGTGTTAACAACCATCACATTACCCTTCTGCTAAAGCTCAATTCACTCAAAACAACATTTTGTGCACACAACCACCATGAATGAACACACAGTCACTTTATAAGACTTTGTTTATATTAAATATGGATTGGTAAAACCTCTAAAATCCATATATATGATCCTCATGGAGTTTACAACACTATCTAATAGATATATCATCTTGAAACATTTAAATACCATCAAGAATAACTCAATTACCCTTCTCGGGTTACTTGTATAGCATGAATGAACACATAGTCAACTTTGAAGCTCAATAACTTTGACTGTATAAAAATTTAGAACTTAAAATGATTATTTATAAATTTGCCTTGAATTCCAATATAACTTTTATTTTTAATACAACATCAAATTTTTCATAGATCAAAAATTATGGTTAAAAAACTAGGTACTAGTATTTCCTTCATTAAATTTAAATATTTAAATTCAAATGGTCATAGTTACATTGGCACTTGTCATCATCTCATTACTTCTTGATACTTTGGAATAAATTCACTCCATAAATCTCATATATATTAGCTTAAAATTTAAATCATAGTTCTCCACTATCCAAAAATAAAAAATCAAACTTGTTAACCTCATGTCGTGCTTTCTGGGAATCTTGACCAAATGCACATAATTGATCCTTGTAGATCAGTCAGGTATTTATCTTATAGTGCTCACCAATAGATATTGCTTATAAATCATAAGATTATGAAAATTGGCACCCTAATGTATCTTATAAGTAATTTAATGATATTCCCTTGCACTTTTGCCACTTAGAAGTCTCACTTGCATTTTCGACTCTTTGACTTATCCCATGTTGTTGATCTTTGTCACTACAAACTACTGCTCACCATTGATCTTTTGTTAGACTAATGAGCATGTGAAAATTTTCACCTATGCATAAAAACTTTGACATATTAAATCTTACACACACCTTTAGATAAACATCATAAATTAACATTAAACTTTAGATCTACTGACTAGATGACTTAAGACTTCAATGAGGTTTATCTTGATGGTCTCGAGCCCATCATAGTCTATAAGTGCAACTTTGAATATTTATATCTCGATCTAGAAAACACTTCAAGACTCCAAATTTTTATGGTAGCTTCTATGAATTATATAAAATATCTTCATGAACTCCTTTTACCCTATTTGACTTTATAGGTACCATAAATAAATTCCCAAAATTTTTGGTTCATCCATATCTACATGTCATGCAGTGACAGTCTAGCTAAGACTAGAAACTACTGTAATCTACCTAGAAGGCCAACTTTCAACCTTAATAACTTGTGTTATGATTAATCAAATGAACTAAAAATTGGAACATAGTAACTTGGGACTAATTTTATCACACCCATATTACCAACTCCCCCTAAATTATCCCTATGTGGTAATGGTGATGTTACCAAACTGCTTACTCAAATTTTTTTGTTATAGAACCAACTATGCCAAGATGAACGTAATGAAGAACCAAATGAATACCATGTAATTAAATAATATATCCAAAAATCCTTGACCTCTGATATGACCCTTCACACATGATCAATACTTCATATCCATTCCTAATCATGCCAAAAATGAAGATCAACCAAGCCTACTTCAAGCATACTAGGACAAACACACTACACACTTTTTCATTGACACTTAGTATATCAAGACACTTCATCCACTCACCTAGAAACCTCCATGAAATCACTAAAAAATCTATAAAAATATCCCCATTTATCATTTATGTGAACACCCATCATACAACTCACCTTCCTTCTCTCTCCTTAAGCACTCTCATAACAAGAACCTTCTCCCCTTTTGACACAAATTGACAAAGTGGGAAAAAAATGATCCCAAGGACATAAAAATACCATCAATAGGAGAGGAGAAGCTTATAAATATGATAAAAACTCCCCCTTACCTTGATCCTACCTCTTCTTTTCCTTGACAACTTCCTCTTTCTACATGCCAACACTCTCTTCAACTAATCACTACAACCAATGAAGAAAGAACACACAAAAACATTGAAATCTAATGGAACTCACCAAGAAACATTTGAGAGGGACTCCCCATAAGATCTATAAGCCATTGTACCTATTGAGCATATTCAGGTCTCCACACACCATGAATAACCACCACATAGGTTTACTAGCCTTATCAAGCCACCTTTGGAGAAAGCTCATGAACTTGTTTCTCCCCCTTAACTAAAAGACCTTATATTAATTCAAAGAGAAAGAAATGACACACAATATTTTCCTTAGATACTCAAATGTATCATTTGACAATGGTTTGGTCATAATATCTACAAGTTTCTCTTTTGTAGGCACATACTCTAATTTAACATGTTCATTACTCACTTGTTCTCTCAAGAAATTATATCTAATAGGAATGTACTTAGTTTTTGAGTGCATAAAAAGATTATTTGGAATATTAATTGCATTAGTATTGTCATAATAGATATGATAAGGTCCATTTTATCTTACCTTATAATCTTCCAAAGTTTGTTTCATCTACATGACTTGCATACAATAAGAGGTAGCTAATATATACTTATCTTTTGTAGTTGATAGAGACACTGAGGCTTGCTTGTTGCTTAGCCAAGACACCAAGTATTCCCCCATGAAGAAAACTCCACCACTGGTACTCCTCTTATCATCCACACATCCTACCCAATCTACATCAGTATATGATTTCAAGTGAATTATTTACTCTTGGGATACCATAAACCATACTCTATGGTGACTTTGAGATACCTCTAGATCCTTTTAACTGCTTTTAAGTGAGGTTATCTAGGATTAGCTTGAAACCTTCCTACAAGACCAATTGCTTGCATACATAGAAGTAGTAGAGTACAAAAGACTTCCAATCATAGATCTAAACAAAGTTTGATAAACTTTTGGTGAGTCATCTTATTTACTTAACTTGTATCCAATAATCATTGGAGTACCCATTGGATTAAAATAAATCATGTCAAACTTCCTTAGCATATCCTTGATGTATTTAGCTTGTGAAATGAATATCCCTACATTAATATGGTTAATATATAATCCTAAAAATAAATAAATTTCTCCTAACATTGACATTTCAAACTCAATCCTTATAGTATCTGTGAACTCTCTACTCATATTATCATTGCTAGATCCAAAAACTATGTCATCAACATATACAACCATAATAAATTAATGATTGTCTTCTATCTTAATGTATAAATTACTATTAGCTACCCCATTTTTAAAAGCTTGACTCAAAAGATACTTATCTAACCTGTCATACCAAGCTTTAGGGCTTGTTTAAGACCATAAAGATCCTTCTTCATTTTACACACAAAATCTTTATTATTTGACATGAAGTATCCTTTAGGTAACTCAATCTAGACTTATTCTTATATTTTTCCATTCAAGAATGTAAATTTCACATCCATTTAGTATACCTTAAAACCTTTGAAACTAGCATATTCTAAGAAGAGTCTAATTACTTCCATTGTTTCCATAGGAGCAAAAGTCTCATCAAGATATATGCCTTTAACCTGAGCAAATTATTTACACACCAATATAGTGTTGTTTCTTATGACTTCTCCTTTCTCATCCATCTTGTTTTTGAAAACCCAATTAGTACCTATCACATTTTTATCTTTTGGCCTAGGAACTAAATCCATGTTTCATTTTTTACTATTTGATCAAGTTATTAATCTATTGCACCATTCCAAATTTCATCTTTGTTAGCTTCCATGAATGTTTTTGGTTCAATCATGGATAACAAAGCTAAGTCTCGTTGATTTTGATTGATCAACATTCTCCTTCTAGTCTGCAAACCAACACTAACATTTACAATAGCTTGAGAGATTGGATGATATTTATGAATTATTATATATGGAGCTTTATATTCTTATCTTTCTTCCTCCTCTTCATATTCATCATTTGTTTGAATAGATAACTCATCATTGTTTACAATAAAATTATAAATTTAGTCACTTACCTACAATTTTGTCTTCTTGACTCTACTTGTCTCATCTACCCTTACATTTTAACTTTCAACAATCTTGTGAAGTCTCTTATTAAAGAACCTATAGGTAGTAATGATAGAAGAGTAACCTAATAAGATGCCTTCATCAGACCTTGAATCAAAATTTCCAAGATTTTCTTCATCTCTTTTTATGAAGCACATTCTACCAAACACTCTAAAATGTTTGACATTAGCTGCTCTATTCTTCCATAACTCTTAAGGATTCTTATCATTGTTTACTTTAATTTGACACTTGTTTAGGATGTAAATTGAAGTGTTGGCTACCTCTTCCCAATAACCATATAATAATTTGGCATCTTGAATCATGGTTGTATTCATCTCATAAATAGTTATATTCTTCCTTTCAACAACACCATTTTGTTGTGGTGTTCGAACAATATAATATTGTCTCCTTATCCCTTGTTTCTCAAAAAAATCATCAAATTCATGAGAACAAAACTCACCTCATCTATCTAATCTTACAAACCTGATATTTAACCCTTTATCATTTTCAACAAGTTCTTTGAATGTCATAAATCTTGCAAAAGCTTTTGATTTTTCTTTAAGAAAGAATATCCAAGTCATCCTAGTAAAATCATCAATGAGAAACATGAAGTAGCTATTACTTTGAATACTTTGAGTTCTCATAGGTCCACATAGATTAGTGTGGATAAAATATAATGGATTTGTAGTGGATAACTCCTTGGATTTGTATCTTCTTTTGGTTTGCTTCCCATGAAGACATGCCTTGCAAAGAGAATGAGGAATCTTAAAAATCTTGGGCATATGCCTTACCAACCCATTTAAACTGATCTTTACCATATCATCAAAATTTATATGTCCAAGCCTTCTATGCCAAATAAAGCTTTCTTCTAATTGACTCATGAAGCACTCCTCATTCTTGGATTAATTGAGTGCATACATGTTGTTATCTATTTTAAAAACATTTGTAACGAGTTTGCTATCCTTTCTTACTTCACATACATCATCATGAAAAGTTATAACATTTCCTTATTTACACATTTGACTCACACTTAAAATATTGTGTTTGAGACCTTCTACATTTAAGACATTAATAGTCTTAATATGACCATAGTCTAAACTCATAATACCTTTGCTAACTATGTTAGTAGTTTTGTTGTCACCAAATCTCACTGAACCTAGGTTGTTCTTCCTAAGAGAGATAAACTTGCTCTTATCCCTATCATATAATTTTAGAATCAAATATATAAAAACCATCTCTTTTTCCCATATTTTTGAGTACAAAAGGTTGCTTGAACAAACATTTACTCTTCCTTCAGTGGACCACTTGAATTCTATTTCTTATCTTCTTCAATCTTAGACTTGGTCTCCTTGAACCATTTGATGGTGTCAATGAATTGTATATCATTTTTACAAAAATATCTTTTGAAGTTCTTAGCTATATGACCTTATTGGTTACAATTTTATGAGAAAGAACAATCCCTATATCTATGACCAAATTGATTAGAGGAGAATAAATACCCATTGAAGACATTGTTCATATTTGACCTTCCTTTCTCTTGACCATTATCGATCCATAAATTTTCATTATTAACCCTTTTGGTGGAGCTAAAATCCATCTTGTCCTTGGATAAGATCACATTTGAGTAATTCATGACTTTATTTTCCAATTTTTCAATCCTTTGGTTGAGACTTTTATGTATCATGACCTACAGATTTTTGACTATTGCTTCTAGATCTTTCACTTGCATCTTCACATCATCCATGCTTGCATTGAGATTTGATAAAACACATAATAGTTTGTCTTTAAAACAAGCCGCATCCTATTTATAAACCATTATACCTTTAATCACCTTTAAGTGGTTAAAATTGAAATAAGGACCATATATGATACCAATTGTTAGAGTTATAATCACTGAGGGGGGTGAATAAATGATGCAAGATATTTCAACTTCAATTACAATCCTTTCAAACCCTTATTCAATTACTATAAGAATTCATAAAATATAAAAGTCATTCATAACAATGAACAATAACAAATTCAAGATCATACACACAACACAAGATCTATGTGGAAAACCCTCTTGGGGAATAAAACCCAATCTCAAGCTTGAAAACACATGGACTACTTGTCTTATAAGAAGTATCAAACATAAAATTGGTCAAGTCTATCTAGATAAAATTTGTTGAAACACTTATTTCATTTTGATCACCTACCCCTAGGATAATCAAGTCATTCTAACCACCTTTTAGTCAAGTCTTTTTGACCGAATTTAGTGAAACACCTATTTCACAAGGAGCACCTACCCCTATGATGATCAAGTCCTTTTGACCACCTAAAACTTCAAACTTGAAAGAGAACTATCATTGACATAAAAAATATGACCTAAAGTTCATATAGATATTCATCAACCTAATATTATCTTTGACCCATCCACTAGGCACACACCATTTCATTCATTCCACACTCTCACACCCTTCTTCTCTTTAGTCTATCAAATATATACTACAAGCCTAGAAACCACCACATTTGGTTTCACCTTTTATAAAGCCTTTATTATTATCATGTTCACAACCTTCCTTATTAGCCACACCACATTCATTCACCTTTAAGTCATCTAACATGGGTCACCTTTAAGCACAACTCTCTTTAAAATAGGCCTAAGTCACCTTTTAGGTCCCATGAAGACCCATTCACCTCTTTGACACTTCAACAAGAAAAATAATAACACATGAACACTTTAAAATGTATAGACCCATGAAAAATAATCTATAAATCCTCCTTAAGTGATAACAACCATCATAACACCCTTTTACTAAATCTCAATTCACTCAAAACAATATTATGTGCACACAACCAGCATGAATGAACACATAGTCACCTTTTAAGCCTTTGTTCATACTAAATATGGATTGGTCAGACCTCCAAAATCTATATAGATGATCCTCATGGAGTATAAAACACTCTCCAATAGCTACCTCATCTTGAAACCTAGAAATACCATCATAACTCAATTACCCTTCTCAAGTTACTTGCACAACATGAATGAACACATAATCAAATTTGGAGCTTAATAACTTTGACTATATAAACATCTAGACCTCTAAATGAATATTTATAGATGCAACTTGAAGTCCTCTAAAACTTTTATTTTTAATGAAACATCAAACTCTACGTAGATCTAAAGTTATGGATCAAAAACCAAGCACTAGTATTTCCTTTGTTGAATTTAAATATTTAAATTCAAATGATCACAGTGACACATCAAACACTTGTCATCATCTCGCTACTTCCTAACAATTTGGAAAAAATGTGATCCATTGATCTCTTTGAGATTAGCTTGAAATTTAACTCATAGTGCTCCATTATCCAAATATTAAACCTCAAACATGTTTCCCTTATCACATGGTTTATATCAATCTTGACCAAATGCACATCATCAATCTCTATAGATCAGTTAGGTTTTTATCTTGTAGCATTCATCATTAGATATTGCTTAAAACTCCCAATATTATGAAACTTGACACCCTCACATGCCTTCTAAGTACTTTACTAATAGTCCCTTTCAATTGTGCCACATGGAAGTCTTGTGTTCATTATTGAATCTTTGACTTGTCTTGCACTATTGATCTTTGTTAGTATGAACTACCAATCACCATTGATCTCCTACCAAACTAGAGAGCTTGTGACACTTGTCACCTATGCATGCAAAATTTGACATATTGACTCTTACACACATAATTTGATTAAGATAATGACTTTAACATGCACTATTATATATAATAATTAGATGAATTTAGATTTCAACAAGGTTTATCTTGATGGTCTTTGTCCCATCACAGTCTACAAGTGCAATTTTGAAGATTTATATCTCAAGCTAGAAAACACTTCAAGATTCCAAACTTTTAGGGTAGCTTCTTTTAATTATATACAATATCTTCGTGAACTCTTTTAACCTCAATTGAATTTCTATGTACTAGAAATAAATTTTCAAACTTTTTAGTTCATCCATATCTGCATGTTATGTAGTGACGGTCTAGCTAAGAATAGAAACTACTACAATCTACCTAGAAGGATAAATTTGAACCTTAATAAATTTTGTTGCACTTAATCACATGACTTAAAACTTGGACCATAGTAACTTGGGACTAATTTGATCACACCCATATGACCAACTCTCCCTGACTTATCCATATATGGTAATGGTGATGCCATCAAACTTCCTACTTAGATTTTTTTATTATATAACCAACTATGCCAGGATGAACATAATGAAGAAATAAATACATACCATGTAATTCCAAAAGATCTCAAAACATCCTTGAATTCTAATCAGACCCTTCACACATGCTCAATGCTGCAAATCCATTCCTAATCATGCTTAAACTGAATATCAACCAAGCCTACTTCAAGCATACTAAGACAAGCACACTACATACTTTGTCATTGGCACTTAGTCTATCAAGACACTTCATTCACTCACCTAGACACCTCCATGACATCACTAACAACTCTCCAATAGATTCTATAATCCATTAGGAGGTGTTAATGATGATTAGTGAGTGATTTGATAGGTGATTAGGGGGTTCTAGAGAATCTAGCGGGTAGGCTTGTAGGAAAGCCTAGGAATAGGTAGGTAGGTGGGTCATGGGAATTTTAAATTACCAAATAATGGATAAGTGGGATTAATTATTAGATAATGGGTGATTAGGTGAATTAAATAATTTATGGGGTAGGAATAAGGTTAAAAGATGAAGAATAATGGAAAGGGGTGTTAGATAAAAGACTATGAGGATTAGCAAGGATGATTTAGATAAAATTAGATGGGATTAGTGGTGATTAGATGAAATTAGTGATGTTAGTGTCTACTAATAATAATTTTAGTAATGATAAATGACATGAGTGAATTTAGGTACATATAATTTATACACAAATAAAGATCACAAACAAATAATGGGAATGGTGAATTCATCATTACATAAAGTGAAGCCATCGATTACAAAAAATATAAAGATGGGATTTTAAATCATAAAACTCTAAAATTTAATAATTAAATGCTCTTTTTAGGAGAACTAAATGTTTCACATCATTCTTCTTGGCCATATGAGATGCGTGGTCCCACTAGGTGAGCCATTATGTATCTTAGGAGTCTAAAGAGTACACAAATGATGATTAGTTCCTTTTTAGTAAAGATAATAAAAATCCATAAATAATAATACAATGAAATCAAACACTCTTTCCTAATAAATAGGGAGAGCATAACATAAGGAACAAGATCATAAAATAGAGATAAAAACACATAAGAATTTTACCTCATTTGTTGAAGTTGATGTCAACTTGTTGGCATAAGGATGTCTGTGCTCAATATATGAAATTATTGACTCTTGTCAATGCTTATCCATGTTTATAGAACTTATCCAATAGTCACATGTGTCTTTAATTTGCTATTATCTTGGCTTGATGTGAATCTTGGCATAGAATGGGAATTATAACACTACTTTTAATGGATTCTTGAAGGCATTTTCACATAATAACCTTACACACAAAATTTTCTTGGTATATGGTGTGGGAACTTGTATTTATATATCTAATACCTAACTCTAACCCTAGGGAGGTTAAGTTAAATTTTAACTTTGGTTGAATCTAAAATAACCTAGGTTGAGTCAGGCTAACCCTGGGTTGGGTTAAAGCACTTATGAAGTCTTGACACTTTAGTTTTAAATATTCATGATCCATGAAAACTCACTTTAGATATTTGTGAGTTTGTGACTCACATTTTTGGAATATTTAGTAATTAATAAATGAATGTATTAGATCCTTTGACCTTTGACTTCATATTTGGGTAAAAATTCTTTTTTTTGATGAATTAAATTCACTAATTCAACTTGGAATTTTTACTTAGGAAAGTTAATTAAGATTTTATTTATAATTAATCTTGCTTAGTGTTTTTTGGATTTTGGAAATTGTTTTAAAATGTTGTAAATTAATATCTTAATAGGTTAAGAATGCTAAATTACTAGGTCATAATTTGACTAGGGTTAAAACTGAACAAGATTATTGATGTATATAAGGTAATATATCAAATAAGCAAGCCTCACCACATTTTTGAGAAATTAAATCCCTTACATGGATGGATTTGGGTAATTTAGGTGATTTATATGCTTAGATTACATCATGTGCTAGAAATTTAATTGAATCCCCATTTAGGCATGAAAGTGGCCAAAATTGAGTGTCTAAAATAATATTTAATACTTGTGATCATCTTAGCTAATTTAGGATGGTTTTGGTCATTGCCTAGGAGTTACAATAATGAGAGTAGGTTTATATTACTCCTATGACTATTTTAAAGATAAGAGGAAAGGTTATGACACGGTAGCAAGTGGCGATGGCACATGTAAAATTAACCACAAAGATTGATACATAGATGGATGCTTATAAAACCACTTCATGATGTGAGAGGGAGTTAATGATTAGGATCTATGAGTTAGAGATGAAGGTAGCTAGAGCATAGGGGTAGGCTATATTATTTCATTCTGAGACATAAACACTAGAGATATCTCTAAATGTGGATAGGTTCATATCTTATTTTTAGAGTGTCACACATTTCCCACCTAAGGATGAATTTGATCCACAACTATAGATGTATATGTTGGATATTGATGTATAAAAAAATTGATACACACACATATCATTGGTTTTGATTCATTATTTTCTACATGAACTTGTATTATTTTTTATTTTATTACATGTTAAGGTTTTAATATCATGCTACCATAATGTTATCATGTTATGTATGTTTTATTATTTTATAGAAAATATGAGCAATTGCATGGTGAAAAATAAAATAAATTAAAGTGTAAAAGAGACATCTTAGATAGATAAATCAACAAAAAAAATATGTGTAATAAAAATGAATGTAAAACTACAAAATGTAAGTAAGATGAAAATATCGATGCAAATCATAAGAAATGTAAAAATTATAAGCAATAAGTCATAAATAACATTGAAAATAGATTTTAAAAAAAAAACATAAGATGGAAAAAATAACTGGAAAAATGGATACCAATTTAAGAAAATGTAAAAAGATAACCAAAAAAAGATATGAAATGATTATAAGACCATATAATGTAAGACAATTAAATAGCTTAGATAAAAAGGGGAATATAATATGAGTGTAAAAATTTCCAATGTAAGACAAGTGAAAACTAAAATAAAATAATGACATTCAACAAAATAAAGTAAAATAATTTAATGAGTGAAAACCCAAAATTGATGTTTATCCTAAAGCATAATGTAGGAAGACACAATCATGTAGAGATATAACTATGATGAAAAAGATGGTATATATATGGAAAAATGATGGGCACTTATGAGGAAAGGCATGGTTTTATTCCTTAAGGTCTTAGAATGTAACTCAAAAACTATAAATCCAAGAGACATTATAAATGAAAGATAAGAGTAAAATTAGAAGCAAATAGATAGAAAATGGAAAATAATGAAATAAGATGTAATCAAATAACAATAATATCCATCAAGGAGATATATGTCATGCCTAAAATTTTCATCCCAAAAATACAATTTATACATGTATTTTTTTAAAATTAATTTCATGAAAATTAATTATTTATTATTGTCACCAATCAAATAATGTGATAATAAGAAGTGTGACACATAAAATTAATATAATGATTATTTAATTTATTTATCTATTTAACCCAGAATAATAATTTCCATAATTGTGGTACGAAACATCTCTATGAGAGTATCAAGTTCAAAATTGGTTTTTGAAATTACCACACCACATGAGGGTCTATTTTAATATAATATTATTATCCTTATTACAAATGAGGAAAACACTAAAAGATATAAATAAGGTATCCTAATAAAATGGTCTCTTTTAGTTTTATTTATTTTGATTTCATTAGTGCAAGAATACAAAATAACATTATTCTAAGATCAATATACACAAGTAAAAATAATAGTAAACCTAGGTTATAAGTTGTATCTAATAGGGATACCACCCTATAGATAACAAGGAGAAGGTATTTTATATAAAAATATAAAAAAAAAATCTCCCATAGAACACATAAACCAAATAAGTTTACATTATTTGTAATCATTTAATGGGAAACAAACATCATTTCATACTAATATTAATGTAATTGCCAACAATATTCAAAACATAGATTAATCACACTTGTTTTATTAATTATTATACTAGTGATCCTTAAAATTATTCTTAACCTAATGCAAGGACAAAAAATGAGGCAAACCTATCCAAGCCTAAGACCCATGACCTAATGTACCCACATATTGTGAATCCTACATATCCATTCCTTAGAATTAGGGTAAAATTTAGTTCTCCACTTAAACTTGTGAAGAGTCTCCTATACATTGAGACATCATCACCAAAATGGGTTGGAAATCTAAAATAAAATAATAATGAAGGATTATCACTACAAAAATGAGCTTATATAATCTCTAGACACGAATACCTAAAACATAGACCATTACTCTCAATAATACTTATTGTAGGACACTTCAACATATTAAGATCATCATGATAACACATAAGAATTTTATGAAAAGATTACTTATTAGTGTCAATATAAATGATACAAGGACATATATTTCTTAGTTTTAAATGCTATGAAGTTATAAAACCTTTATTATTTCACTAATTATAGAATCTTCATCTCTCAAGAGTGTTTTCATTAATAAAATTGGTCGAACTAGAGAAAAAACTGGGTCATCACCTAGATAAATGATTAAAACTACATATATTATTCATCTTTACATCCTAGAAGGTTATCAAATGGGAAATTACACCTAGTGTATAAGGAAAGTTTCCCTAATGGTTAGTAACTAGATCCTATACTAAAGAAGATAACCATAAGAGGTAGTTATTAGTTATTTCACTCACTTATCAAGATACTTACATATATAATATAATATTAATATCCATAAATATGGCTAGTTATATTTCACCCATTACTAAAATGAGTGTTAGTTTATCCATCGTCATTTAGCCTTATAACTATAATTTTATAATTACCCTAGTGGGTAACATTGTGGCCATTAACTAACCCATGCATAATTATACATAACAAAGTGTTTGTAGAAGACATAATTTTAAGTGGAAAGAGGGTTTATTATACTATCCAAGTCTAGACACATGTTTTAAAAAAAGAGTGCATCCTAATCTATTGCTCACTTATAGCTTCTTTAGAGTTGATTAGAAACAACTAACCTAATATCTAATTGAGATGTGTTTAAGGTCCTTGATTTGAAATATGGTTTCAAATGTATTTTATAGGATTAAAAAAGTGTATAATAGTCACAAACTAGTTTTGTTTTGACTAAACATGACAATTTTCATGATAAATGATCATAACACTAGTTTTAGTACATCTATACTAGGCTAGGAAAAAGATAGAGAAACAACATATACTTAATTATTTAAAAAATATATTAAATTAATTAATCATATTAAAATATAGATAAGTTACCTATATAATTTAAAGGGAACACTAAAATAGTCATGGTAGAAAATAATGGTTTCAAAATAATATATTTATTCTAATTTCAAGATGATAAATTGGTTTGAAAATAACCTTAAATTAATTCATGGTATAAGAGATAAATAATTATGATGGTTTATAAATATTTTATAAGCTAGAGAGAATAAAAATTAAACATTATAAATTTTTTATGTGTGATTATTTATAAAATTAATCTATCATTTTGAAATAGTCTTAACAAAGCTAAAATGTTCTTTTACAAATTTCACTCACAAAACTAACTTAAAAACTAGTCAAACTTAATTTTATCCATCTTAAATGTTTCAATATATGATTTTTTAAAATTTTGTTTTTATATATTTATGTTATTTTCAATCCAAACTGACTTTAATGACATAGAAAAGTACCAGTAAATTTTTAGTGAAAAAATCTTTCTAGACCGTCCCATTTTAATTCTAAATATTAATAATAAAGATTATCCAACTATTGACATGATATTTCTCATCCATTTGAAAAGTTTTTTAAGTTCTATATTTAGATAAATTTGATAAATAGTATATTTTTTATTTAATTCCAAATAATTTTTACTAAGATAAGAAGGGGGAGATAAAATTCTAGAAACCTTAGTTGTTGATTTTGAAAGGGTTGAAAGTGCTTCACTTCATTTACTTTAGTTTAAATAGAGAAACCATTTCTAAAAACCAAGGGGGTTTATTTTAAAATTAATTATTTAAATTGAAGACTTGGCCTTACAGCAAGATTTCTCATTTATTCAAAATATCACATGGGTCCCACTTCATTCTCATAGTTGTCTTCTAGGTTTGATTTCAAGCTTATTTTATACATGGATGATTATACTTTCATGATAAAACTATGGTTTAATTTGAGATAGATTAGGTTATCTAAGATGTGTTCCAAAATTAATTATTTAAAAACAATAAAATATCCTTTGTATAATTTAAACTATGATTCACTCTTATGAAACTCAATCAAATTGTTAAATCACAAAGTATTTAGGAGAGGGTTAAGAGGATCACAAGAATTGTTAACCAACTTTAAAACTTGAGATTATAAGAAGTGGAGAAAATGGCCCTATCCAATGGATCCCCTAATTCTCCACCCTTATATTGCAACCCTAAATCAATGGTCAATTAAATTTTACTTTCATTTGGTTTTGTGTTGAAAAGTATTGGTTATTTCTTCCTTTTGCTTGCAAGTTTTTTACTATGTCACAATGTAGGAAGAGGATATATACCAAATGTATATATCACATACCAAATTTATCTCAATTTTACAAACCAACATATATACATTCATTTGTATAAATGAAAGTATTTTCTTAGCTTATGTTAATATAAAATTTTTAGGTAAGTGTAAAATATTCATATATGAATAAGATATTCATATAAAATATGAATCTAAGTATATATAATGTGAATATGATTATAAATATGACTTTATTTTTTATCTAAAATATGAGTAGGATTATATGTATATATGTATTGATTGATAGAAGCTAAATGATGACAATCTCCATCCCATCCTTTTCAAGGATTGAGGTATGGTTATGTCATACCATTATTATACACAACTAGGGGTGAAGAGGGCCATTGAAACTTTGGCCGATCATCTCCTCCCTAGGCCCCCACCTGCCCACTTTATTTTTATTTTATATATCTTCATTTTTATATTAAATTTTATTTTATTTTTTGGAATATATATGCATTTAAATAAATTATTAGCATAAGTTATATATGTGGGTAAGTGCACAAAGTTGGGGGACAAAAAGGGGCCTATTCGTGAATATGTTTAAAAAAAAAAAAGAGAAATCTAAACTTTTGTAGAGAATTTGAGATGGATACACTCAAAATTTGAGGATGGTGTAAGAACATGAATTGTAACATTTTGAGTCTAGTTTCCAAAACACTAAGTTTTTTTTATAAAAATATTTAAGTATAAGTATGTTAAACATTTAAAATTTGAATAGGAAATCCCATTTTTTAAGGAAAAACAAAGTAGATAGTTGGCCATGCAACCCCTCATTTTTTTAGCATAATGTAATAATGTTTAAAACCATTTGGTGAAGATTTATATAAGATTATATAGTTTGTAACCTATATTTTTTATATTTTTCAATAAATAAATATATTTTTATTAATTTTACAAGTAAATAGATCCTAAAAAGTAGCAAAAAAATGGATAGCCTGTTGGAGGTTTATCAATGATGTCTCTAAGGTGAACAAGGATATCGATAGCATGTCATGTGTGCTAAATGACAATGATAAAGTGTGCTTCACTGTGCTTCAGTATTTTTACATAGTTATTCAGTGCTTGACTTAGATAGGAAGATGGTGTATGTTATTTATGGTATGGTAAAGTTGTATAGACCCTATGGGTTGTTATGAGTGCTTGAAGTGCTTGTGAAAGTGAAAGGAATTCATCATTACAATCATATGAGTTTCTATGTTCAAGTAGTCATCTTGATAGATAAGGTTGATTAAGTAGTTTGATGACATCATATTATACATGGGTGAAAGTTTCAAGATTATTTTGATACATGGATGGATTCCCCTATGAAATATGATATTGTGTTTCAAATTTTAGGTCATGAGGTTGAGCATAGAAAAATTTATCAAGGTGAAAATTTAGCCTTATAGGTAGATTGTAGTAGTTCCCATACTTAGCCAAATTTACATTATCAAAGATCTACAGTGAGAGTTTAATTGAGAAATGAAAATATACAGTGAATAATTAATCTGACTAGATAAAGATCTAACAGAGTGTGTGATCTTATTAGATAGTGATCCAATAGTTCACATGAAGCCAATATGTCAAAGGTTCCTAAGATTGCAGCCACTAGTGACATGTGTCTCAATCATGATGATTTTATTAAATATCAATGTAATATGGGGATTCATGTAGATAGAGATTAATAGTGTAGCTCAAGTCAAATAGTGAATACATAGAAGGCATGTGGGGCTAACAAGTGGCTTGATCTTAGAAGTAAGGATCTAATATCAATGGTGAGAATTGCAAGATATAGACTAGGATTCTCCCAAGGATATCAATGGATCACATTTGATCTAGATTTTAGGGAGCACAAGATGAATACACATGTCTATAATATTTGCATTACACAGTGACTGTTGGTATTTGAATTAACAAAGGAATAACCAGTCTATAATATTTTGCTAATATATTTTGATCTAGGGTGAATTTATTGATGGTGTAAAAAGAAAATTTTAAGAGGACTTCAAGGAAAATCCATATAATTTAGTTAGAAGTTTTTAATGTTCATATAGTGAATGTTATTGAGCTCCAAAGTTGACTATGTTTTTGACCATGTTCTACAAGTGACCTAAGAAGGAAAATTGAGTTGTTATTGATAGTATTTTGATGTTTCAAGATGGAATAAATATTGGAGAGTGTTATAGACTACATGAAGACTATATTTATTCATTTTGGAGGGTTTTACAATCCATATTCAATGTGAACAAATGATTAGAAGTTGACTATGTTTATTGAATGCACTAATAGTTTGAGTGATCATCTCGAAAAGGTAAGTTGAAGGTGTTTTATGTAGATTTAAGGAAGTAAATGAGTATTGAGATGTTATATAAGTATCTAAGGATTATGATAATGAATTTGTTGTCATATTTTTCCCTTTACCAGATATGGAGAGTGAAAATAGTATAGCTATATTTTGACTATGAGTGACCAATCTAAGTGGTCATTTTGAGAGAGTTGATTTAAGTGATTAGAGCTTGTGTTAAAGTGTCTAAATATATGGAGGTGTAGTTAAGGTCCTAAAGGGTTCAACCATGTGATATAATTATATGGATATGTCAAATACTTTAGTTTTTGATTTAGAAGTTTGATATTATGTTTTTTTATATATGAAGACCTGAAAAGCAAGGAGACCTAATTGGTAGGTTCAAGTATTGAGTTGGTATTCCAAGAGGAATGGACCCATGAGGGATTAATAAATGGTATATTATAGATAGGTTTTATATGTTTGAATATTTGGTAGATGTTAAAATTTTCCCAAGGAGTTGAATTTTTAATGTATGGGTGAGTAGGCCTAATTATCTTAGGTCTCACTAAGACCTAATGGTCGTTTGGGTCTAATGAGGTAATGATCAACCTAAGGATTGTTTGGTTATTCCATGTAATGTGTGTATGGACCTATGTTAAGTTTGTTTCAAATATTTAGATAATCTTGGATAACCAATATGGGTTAAAGGAAGAGAGTGATATAAGTACAAGGTCTATTTGGACTAATTATGTAAGTTGAAAAAAGTGTAGATTCAAGTGAAACAGAGAATATTTGAAAGAGAAGGTACAAATTAGTGAGAAACATCAAAGAGAAAAGAGGATCATTCATTTTTATCTGATCAAGCTTATGCAATTGGATACATAGGTCATTAGACCTAATGAGCCTAAAAGAGGAAAATTAAATGAGTGAGCCCTTAAGATTGTTTGGGTGAAAGAATGAAGGTGAAGAGTGAAAATAAAGGTGGTCATCGTCAATTGAAGAGTAGAAAAAAATGTTCAAGATGATTTTTTTTTAAGTATCTAGGTGGTTCTTGGTTACCTATGGGGTTGGTTTCTCCTTGCAAGGTGAAACTTGTTAAAAGGTCTAGTTGTTATGGGTGCTTAGCTAGACAAGGGTAGTCTCACTAAATTAAGGGATAGGTGTTCCTTGATTAGTTAGTGCTGGTATAAATTTTATATTGTCATTATAGGATTGTATTCCATCTTTCAAGGTTTAGTGGGTTTTATCCCCTGAGAGGATTTCCCACATATGTCATGTGTTATGTGCTTAATCTTGTTATATCTTATTTGTTCATTGTAATGGTTAATTCATATGCATCATGATTGTATGTGCTAATTGTTTAAGAGTTGGGAATTTAATCAGATGATCTTGCATCAGTGATTCACCCCACCTCTTAGTAATTATACATCTAACATATCTAGCTATGCAGACCCCCTAACTACCTCAAAAAAAATGAAAAGCAATTTTTTTAAATTCATATGAATTAGGCCTAGTTTTTAACCATATAATTGTTTTTGCATTTGGATCAATGAAAAAAAGATTAAAAAACATATATATGTGTGTATATTTATGACATATAGTGGCCTACAAAGCTATATCTAGAAATTAACATAGATTGAAACCTTAAAATAGTCTAATAATTATAAAAATAATATATTTTGAAAGAGGAGAGTGTGTTTGTCATCATGGTAATAAATTTATTAATTTTATCATTGAAATTCATAGTGTATTTGGTGATGGAAGATGAATTTTGTTTTTTTCATCAAAACTCTTAGATTCAGCTATGTGTTAATAGGTCAAAGACTTTGGCTCAAGGATCCAAACCATTTTTGAGCCAAAAGGTTTGAGTTTGAATTCAAACCATCAATAACACATACATGTTATGGAACATATATATTTTACATTATCATAGCGTCATGGATTGATTGTGAATTAAGTTCAATTTTTTCACATCAATTTGTTTAATTTATGCTGTCTACATAAGAGGACTTGCCAACATGTTGGAATTAATGGAGGTACTATAATAAATGTATATTACAACTTTACTTATTGTAAAGTGGCTATTTAATTTCTAGTGAAATAGTTGATAAGTAAATACTATTGAGGAATTTTGGTACAATTTTTCTCCAAAGAGTGAGTTCCACTTATAGAAAATAAGACATGATGAGAATATCATTTGTTTGTCAATTGATGCACTCATATTAATTGGGTAGAACATATAAATTTTATGATCAAAATTGACAGTCTTTTATAGTGTAAAAAGATATCCAAACAAAGATTCTCCTCTTCCACTCATTTTTTACCCTTGAATTTCAATATGAGTATGAAATGTGGAGGCTTCACCATAGGAAAATTAATTGAATTGGATTGAAAGAGTGCTTATCTCCATGTTATAAAAACATCTCCATGATAAAAGATTGATTTTTAGATATGACATTCTTGATTAATCTGGTACTAACCCACATATTATTATTGTGATCATTCAAGTGATGACTATGAATCATAGTTTTATATGAATGACCAAATATTTGGTTGATTTATTTAGTTGCTTATATCAAGTGTTCAAATCCCCTTATGTAGCTAGCACAATGTGGGATCAAATATTATTATGTAGCATGTAATGAACCAAGTATAAATAGTGTTAGTGAGGCAATATAATGATGATAGAATGTAGTTTATATGACTTTTCATGTTAGAATGAATGCTTGTTTCACTAATAAATTATTCAAATTTCCTTAAACTCTTGAATCACTACTCTAAATGCTTGAATTGATTACTTTCACACATTTATTGTATATCTCTTCAATGTCTTATATGCTAATACATTTATTGTATGTATAGAGTTCTTGAATTCAAATTAGGAATTTATTAGAATAGAAAAATCAATAAATCTAACAAACCAAGATCACACAACATGAGATGCCCAAAACATGGATCAAAAGGGACCACACATATAATTATACAGATACACTTCTAGGGCCAAAACTACACAATATATGTTTTTGGAGAATATATTATAAATCCAAGGAAAAATTAGAGGAGAAAGGAAAGAGAGAGGTAATTAGGGTTAAAATGACGTGAGACAACTAGAACACAAAGAAAAAATGTTATAATAAGAGCCTAATCTAGACTATTGATCAACAAACATACTTATTGGGCTCTCAATTTTGTATATATTTTTCCTATGTACTTTTTGAGGATAATGACATAGAAGGAAGCATAGGTGTAGAAGAGACATGGTATATAATACTATGGTGTGAAGGAGGCAAGTCATAAATAATAAGGGTATATGAAACATAGAGTAATTGAGAATGAAGGAACCATTTAATAGTGAAATACTTGGGTAAGGGTGTGAAGAGCAGAGCCAGTTAGGAAATGGTTCACATAGACATAGAAGAAGAATAGTCAAGCATGAATGTAGCATCAATCCATGAGAAAATAGGTGAATGTTGATGAGGATACAATATATAGAGATCATATAGTGTACATTACTCCTGAGTCCTTATGAACTTAATGTAATGGCTTCCCATGACTCATTGTTATTAATGGCCATTGATGAGTCATCTTTATATGATTAATTTTGTAATTGAATGGTTAGGGTAGACCCATGTATAAATAAACCATAATTTTACTTTATGTTGGTTAATAATTATAATGTTGAATCCATCATAATTTTGGATATGACATATGTATGTAATGATAGGCATATTTTGTGTTTATGAAATATTTATGTAATCTGATTGTGAATATAATGGAATTATTACTATTTTATCCTTGATTTGCACCCAGATTCTTTTTATGTGATTAATTAAGTAGGAAATGAATAGTTAAGAGTTAGATATGGAAACAAGTATGAATTTAGAACTAAGTTCCTATTTGAGAACAATAGATTAAGAAACTAAATGAATATAATATCATGTGACAAAACCATTAGAAACTGGTCTTAGGTTGCATGTTTCAAGTGAGTATATGATAAAATTTTCTCATGTGATATGCTAGTGCAATATCTAATTGGAAATATTATTTTCTTAGGGAAATGACTAGGGAAATACATGCTAGACTAAAGGAAAGGAGCCCAACATTTGTGTTTTGTTGTCAAGACCCATTGTGCTTATTCACACGATGGTGGGAAATTGCTTGAACATTAATATCTAAAAGATGTTGAGTGTTGGGTTACTATTGTAGAATAAAATTGTGTACTTTAGTATCTTCAACTAGGAGTTTCTATATGCACATGGGTAGAACAACACCTTTATGAATCATTCTCTTAATCTTTCTTTGTAAAAGTTATCGTTCACTTATATGCTTGAATTTCAACATACATGCAATATTGTTCAAGGAATTATGGATGGAACATCTCCTAGTCAATAGAGTATCAATTGGTATTGGAAATATTGGTAGCACCTTAAACACATGTAGTGTATATTTTGTGTTGAATAACACTTAATAGATATATTATAAAATACATAATCTCCATTTACTCTTGTCTAGAGGAATCCCAATTTAAATTCCTTTGGGAGCCATGTGGAAGGTATCTCAATTAGTTTTCATTATAAATTAAGAAGCTTATAGTTGACTTAAGACTTGAATACTTCCATATGGACAACTAAACTCTCCCTCACATGAGTAGAACAATTGATGGGGAAATGAAGGGGAATATATTGATATAAGATTGTTGGTTCATCATGGTAGCTAATCAGTGGGAGTTACGTAAGCATAATTATGATAGGATAAGTAAAGGGATATGATTAGAAGTGATATAGGGAGGGGATAATATGACTATATAAGTGTTAAAATGATCTATAGGGAGGAAAAATGGCATAAGCATTACTCCCCAGCCATAAGACTCTACCTAATATCAGCATAGGTATGTGTAGGAGAAATAAGTCAAGCATTATTGACTGTATAACCCAATATAAATAGGCCTAATTCCCCACTCATAAAACATACTCATGCCTTTGAGTTGGATGAAGTTATTGTATTAAATTAGGATATAAATAATGTCTTTTTAAGAGTTTGAACCTATAGAAGAAACTTTTGAGTTACAAAATCAAGATAATAATTTGTCATTAATTTCTTTTCCATTACAAGTCAATCATATGGCTCACTTTGGGATGCCTGGTGGACCAAATATAACTAGTGGGTAGAGTATAGGTCCTTGAATAGTTAATCAACCTACTTATATACCCATTATTTTAGGTCATTTTATTACCATAAGAGGCATGAGAGGAGATATCAATGGTGGTTTGGATGGAAGATATGGAGGTGGTGTTAGAGGCATTGGTATACCTCCCCCATAAGGTCTAGGAAGCACTATAGGTGTGTCACAATAAGATCCATTACCAATTATCAGTCTACCTAAAATCTATTATGGGATTATGCTTGATCTACCTGAATATCATGGTGTTGAAAATATAGTAGAACATGTTCGTAAGTGTGAACTCATTTGGTGGGTGCAAGGCATTTCTTATACTAAATAGAAGAAATCTCAATTTGTCACTACCCTTTTAAACTGTGTGCACAAATTGCATCAGAAGTTTGATCTACAACAAGTAGTGGTAAACTTTGAATGGTCAAAGATGATGTTTTTAGAATAATTTGACATTCTAAAGTTTTAACAATAGCGTGTTGTTTCCTTGAAGGATATTAAATAAGAATTTATTGAGAGTTTATGTGAGTATGATGCACATTTTAAAATGTTTCTTTCCAAGTTATCATTTGAGATAAATGCAACATAACATGCCCAATGGTTTTTAGGAGGCTTGTTACTTCCTTTCCAACACAAATTATCCCAAAATACCTTCACTAACCTATATAAGGCTTTGGAAACCCTTCACACTAAAGCTATTGGAATTATAGATACATGGATTTGTCCCTTTATGGAAGCCCATATTGCTATTATGGTTTCTCAGTTGGAGAAGCTCACTATGAATAATACTAAAGACACTCACAAAGGATTATGGTGTGTTGACTATGAAGTGGAAGGTCATAATAGAAATTAATGTCCCAAGAAGAGTGTGTTAAATTAGTCATGTGATATCTTCCAAGAAGACCATGATATAAGAGACTACCTTTGATTCAACATGTTACTCAACCTAAAATATGATCATACTATAAAATATGTGATGCATATATACATGATATAAATGATTGTTAACTTATTAGTGAGATTTATGAGGTGTACATGAAAGATACTCACTAAACCTATATAGCCAACAACCAATAAACTGGTCGAATCTAATGCTATAGAGGTCATGGTCATGGATGCAGAGGTGGTCATTTTTTTCCTAAATCCTACTATAAGTGTGGATCTCTAAAGCATTACCAACATGACTATCCAACCTATTATTTTTATAAGAATGAGCATAGTCTGGAGGAATGACTAAACTTGTATGTTGTTATCACCAAATAGTGGAATGAGAAGGGTGTTGGGATGATACAAATTGAAAAAACTCCAAATACTAAATGGAGACCACACCCTACCATTCTAACTAGTCCTAAGGTAAATATTAATACATGAAGTGGCACTCTTTCCTAATCCATGTCAAATCCATCCATTGAAAAGGTTAAATGGGAAGAGGCTCATGCAAATTACTACCCAAATGCTTAGTAGCATAAAGAAGTATTTTAGGACATAATGACTTTGGTGTGGGAATTACAAGGTGAAATTTAGTTCATTAAGGATAGAGATGTTACTATGCATGTTGAAATGTAGAAAGCCTTGGTTCTCCAAGACTTAGTGCATGATGAGTTTTGTGAATTTTAAAATTGTATTCTTGATGAAAAATCATTCTCCTTTTAAGTAACTAGCTGAATCATCAAGTAGTAAATCCTATAGAAGATAGTTTATTGAACCATGTATGATGATAAGAGGCCCATGTACAACATATTATGGAATGTGATAAATAAATCTTAATTAATATAGTTATTGATGGTTAGATCATTTAGGATATACTAGTAGACATTGGCATGGATATGAATGTACTAACCACGGATTCATAGATAAATATGGAAATCCCTCCTTTTAAACATTCACTAGATGTATTGTTCCTGGATAATAAGACTCATGCATTTCCCATAGTTATTAAGGATGACATAGTTAACATTTTGGGTGTCAATTTCAATGCTAACTTTGAAGTGATTGAATTGGTTAAACTTGATGATTTTGTCTCTTTTGGGTCATCCATGGTGCTATGAAAAAAATGTTGACTTGAGATTCAAAAAGTGATACATCTATTTTGAAAATGATTATCAACGTGTCATGATTCCCCTAGACAATGCTTAGGTACCTCCTTTTATTGAACCAATTAATGTTGAGGAGTATTCCAATCATATATTTTATCATAGCTTGGGAAACTAAGCATATTGATCATATTCCATATGGTATATTATATTGGGTGGATGCATAATCTATTTTTGACACTAGCAACAATGCCTATGAACATTGTGCTTATGAATAATATGATCTTATTGGAGGAATTTACGGCACCACCCCATAAGTTTAAACTACTTAGCTGAGAGGATTTTTAATAGAAACTACTTAAGTTACATAAGTTTATTCACCTCATTGGTGGACATTTTATGGATGGACCACCCCTATAACTAGATCAAACACCGAGGTTTCATGGTCAAATGGTATTTTGGGAGTATGTGCAAAAGTTGTAAACTTTTTATCTTTTTGAAGATGAATGAATGTGCTCACTTATTCATGTTATTCAAGGGATAAATAATTTATGGTGGGAAACTCACCATCATAATTTTCTCACATAAGACCATATACACACTACCATGCACCATAATTTCCATCATGATAATTGCATTCAAGATAATTTAAGTTATTATGGTTTTAATTCCCTTAAATCTCATCTTGAGGCTTTTGAAAAACTTTGGAATGTGGATGAGACATCTTTTCTTGAATATTTATGTGTTCAAGCATTTTATTATACTCAACACACTTGAGCTAGATCATGGCATATTCATCAAGAAAGATGCCTAGACATGGATTCCTAGAGTAACATTGAAAGTAATATAATATTAATCATCACCTCACATGGATTTATGATTGTCCTTGAAATTGATATATCAAGTTATTGTAGGTGATCCAATGTTAGTTAAAGACTGTATATGACATATACATGGTGCACATGAAGATAATTTATCCATTTTTCATGAATATGATACTCCTACCCCATCCTCATTTTAAATAGATTCTCAACAAAACCATGTCTTGAGAGAATAGATATAGAAGGAAAAAAAAAAAGGTTATGTACCAAGTTAAGGAAATTACTAGTTCTAACCCACAAGATCTATCCATTTACCACTTAATTTTACATACTCAACATGGGCATACAATGTTAGAAACACCATACAGACTAACCAATAATGATATTATAAGCCACTCTAGATGGTTTAGTGTAATATTAGAATCGAGGATGTGCCTAATATGCCCACTATGGGTAATTATTACTATAATACTAAAGTCACCAATATATTTGAACTTATATAAGAATATCAAGATGTTTTCCCATGAAATTACACAAAGATTAAGGAAGTGCATCCTTCATTAGGAAACATGTACATCAAGCTAGTTAAAGGTGCTTGACTACTTTGAAAAAGGCCCTTTTGAATGTATCCTAATCTACATATTCAAGTTAAAGAGGATATTGATAGTATGTTGCATGCTAGAGTTATCACTCCTATTGATGAATCTCGATGGGTAAGTCCCATGGTGATTAGTATTAATAAGGATGGACACATTTGCATTTGTGTAGACTATAAGGTACATAATGCTTCTTGTGTAACTGTCCCTTTTCCAAGGCCTTTCACTAAGTAAATTTTGTAAGGAGTAATTGAGTATGATATTTATACCTTCACTGATGGTTTTTCTAGATACCATCAGGTCTAACTTACAAAATAAAATAAACCTAAGATCACCTTTACAAATAAATGGGGTTTGTTCACCTACAATGTGATGCCTTTTGGTTTTAAGAATGGTCTAGCCATGTTCTCATGTATTGTATTAGAGGATTTTAAGGATTTTATTCACAAGTTCCTTCAAGTATACTTGGATGATTGGACCATCTATAGTTTAGTTCATGATCATTGTGATAATCTTTGCCTCATGTTTGAGCATTGCCATCAAATTTAGATTTCTTTGAATCTAAATAAGTGTGTCTTTAATAGTCTTTTTGGAATTTTGTTGGGTCATATTATTTATCATGATGTACTACTAATAGATCCATCTAAGATTGTATTCATTATTCACCTTCCAATTCTAACCACCCAATATGAGGTTTGTGCCTTCCCAAGACACATGGGGTACCATCAAAAATTTATTTAGGAATATGCTAAGATTGTAACACTTCTAGAGGAATTGTTTAAATAGAATGGTCAATTATTATGAAAAATGCTCACCAATATGAATTCTTAGCACTCAAAGATAAGATAATCACTGCACCCATTCTCTAGTTTTTGGACTGGACAAAGCCTTTCCATGTACATGTTATTTATTTAGGTATGGAAATGGTTTTTATCCTTGCACAACCTAGTGAGGGTACGCTTAATCATCCCATCTACTTTTTAAATTAGAATCTCACTTTAGCTAAATGAAATTACTCAACTAAAGAATGTAAAGCCTTGTCTATGGTATATATGCACTCTAGAAGTTTCACTAGTATTTGTTGGCAACCCCATTAATTTTCTTTATAAATCATGAATCACTTAAATACATCATGAATAAGCTAGTGTTACACAAACACATTTATCTCTAGATTTTTCTATTTTAGGAATTTATATTTTATGTGATGGTAAAACTAGGTAAGACTAATTATGGACCAAATCACTTATTGTGCATTGAATCTAGTGAACCAACACATGCCATTGAGTATGACTTACCTACGTATAAATTTTTAAAGTCACACATGTAGCTAGGGAATTATAAGATATCACATCTTTTATTAACACATGTTTAACACCAACCCACCTCAATACTCAAGAGAAAAATTAATTGGTTGTCTATGCTACTCCTTTCTAAATAATTAAAGGTGAACTTTATAAACTTAGGAAGGATGAAGTATTAATATGATGCATGATGCAACATGAGCATGTTACAATTTCTGAAGGTATCATCAAAGGATATTATTTTGGTGATGCTACAAAGTATAAAGTTCTATTAGTAGGGTTGTGGTGGCCCACTTTATTTAAGTATGCCAAATCTTATGCATGCTAATGTGATATATGTTAGTGTGTGGGTAGATATAACTAGAGGGATCTTATGCCCCCTCATCTGATACTTGATCATTAACCCTTTGAGAAATGCACTATTGATTTTTTTGGGATCATTTCTCCTATAATGATGCATATTGGTGTGTGTTATATCATTACTGCCACTGACTACCTCACCTATTAGGCTAAAACAATACCCACTTGTGATTTTACTACTACAAATACCACCATATTTATTTAGGATAATATGATAAAAAGGTATGTTTATCCTTTAATCTTGACTAATGATTATGAAACTCATTTCCTTAATGAGACAATTCATATCATTTTGGCTAAGTTCATGATTGTGCACCATAAGACTATGCCATATCACCCTCAGGATAATGGTACAACTAAATCTTTCAATAAAATATTGGGTCATACATTGTTGAATATTATTAATATTGGTCTCACTGACTAGGATGATTAAGTTTATGAGATATTATTGGCATATCAAACCATGTATAAATGATTGAATAAGAGTACTCCTTTTAACCTTGTCTTTGGTATTAAAGTAGTTCTTTTAGTTGAGTTCCTTATAACCTATTTACGTATTTCATGTATTGGTTGATTGGATGATGAGGAATCTCTAAAAGTGTGCCTAGATGCTTTAATACAACTAGATGAAACATGTTTTCTCACACATTGGAATTAAGGATTAGAGAAAAAAATAAAAAGCTTGGCATGAAAGCCATGTTAAGAATAAGGATTTTTCTCCTAGTATGCATGTGTTGGTCTATGACTCTAAGTTCACGTGCCATTCTAGTAAACTTCATGTCCATTGGGATGGTCCATTCATCACTAATAACATTCATCCCTTAGGCACATGTAAGTTGAAGAGGTTAGATGGCCAATTATTTCTAGGCCATTTCAATGGTAATTAGCTTTGACACTATCATTTTTAGTGATTATTTCCTTTTTTTAATAAGTCATATGCACTAGATTAGTTTAGGATTTTGGTTTATTTTTTAATAAAACATAGAATTTTTTATGCACATTTTGCTTGAGTTAGATCAACACTTGGTTTTCTCTTATTTTATTTGTCATGTTATGGAAGACCATAGAGATATTTTAGTATTGGGTAAGTTTGAATGAAGTAAATAGAGAGCACAAAGGAAAGAATGGAAGTAAATGTCCATGGAAATAAGGAATGTAAATAAAATCACATAAGGAAAAAAAGAAATGAAAGATGCAATGAGTAACCACTATGAAGGGATAAAGATGGAAAAATTAGGTTCCCACCTTGGAAATAGAAAATTTTAAATTCTTTTTATAACTATCATACACTATAAGAAAAGTGTGGGATGGGATGTGTTAAATGTGATAAAGAAATAAGGGTAATGGAAAGTGTGCCAAATGGACATCGTGGAAGTACCTTTAGAGGCATTAATGAGTGAAATTATGGATGAAGTCATGGAGAAGAAAATATGGGCTATCACTAAAATCTATAAAAGGTTAACATGTCTTCATTTTAACACTTTACTATTATAAATTTATAAATTTACAAAGTCAAGTGAAGTGTTTTCAAGGATTTTAAAATGATCATTCATTAAATTCTAGTAATAAATTCATAGTTATGAAGTATGACAATCATCATAAATAGGGAGATTATTGAAATTATGATTAGAGAAATGTAGTCGAAAGAGTTATAAGTTGTAGGTGTTAGCATCTACCATTGGAAGATGATGAAGTAGGAAATATGAGGGGGTTAGAAATAGTAAAATGTATTCCTTTGGTAGGATTAGATGGTTGTGCCTCAACCTTTGGGCTCCTCAGAGGGTGATGCAACCAAAAAATAAGTCCTAGAGAAGTAAACCCTTGCCTATGATTTTTGAAGAAGAAGAGTTCAAGGGTGTAAAAGCACAATTAGTTTTGATTAGAGAGGATGTACCCAGTGAGTCAGGAATGTAAGTTTAAAAATTGGAAAAAACATAGATAAAACATACATTAAGGAATAAAAGATGATAAATGAGGCAAAGAAGAAAAATATATCACCTACCCCACCCCTTATATTGATCAAAGAAATATAATACCTTGATTCAGTGTTATGCCCTAAGAACTAGGAATCAAAGGTGTTAACTTATCAAGTATTTGATTATAATCACTGCTAACTTAAGAATGAAATAGATTTATAGTGTGATTATAAGGTTGAGAACTAAAACACCAAAAATTATATCATTTATGATATCATGGTTTTTAATCATCTTAATGATACTAGAGTGTTTCAACTATTTAATTTACCTTATTTTGACAAGCCTATGAAGGTCATGAGATTTATTATCTCATGCATCCACAAGGATTACTTTTATTTTGTAAGGTGTATAATGAGGATCAATACCCATAGAATTTTTAAGGTCATAGGTTTAGAATGCTTGGGCACTAAAATTAATGGGGACTTGGAGGATTAATAAGAAATTGAAAAAATAGTGGTAGTGTTAAAGTATAAGAAGCAGGGCCATACCATGTACATATATATTATTCAATATCTCACCCTTTGGGTAGCTACTTGATTGGATATGATTAATATTAAAGTATTTGATAGATGTAAGGAAGTTGATATGGTGAACATGTACATAGCCAACTAGATGTACTGAGGGCTTAAGTATACTTATTCTTAGTATTTTACTAAGTCATTGTAGATGTGGAGAAGGCCCACTACCTACCAAATCAAAAGTTTGGTTGGGGCAAAATTCTTTTATTATTTTTATTTGATGAGATTGGTGTGCTAGAATACATTGGAAATGAGTTGAAGTGGGCCTACCCACATAAAAATAAGTCTCTAGATAAATGGTTCAAACCATTCACCTACCCTAGCACCATTACTCCCTCTCATAAGCTAAGAATGAAAGGATAGTTTGATGAAATGAAATAATACTTTAGGAATAAATTTCATGTTCCCAAGGAATTTCCTACATATATGGGGAATCAAGCCCATTTATGGTGAAGTAACACTTTTCATTAACATGAATTTAGATGGTACGTATAGATGACTTGTCTAGGTGGATGAAGCTATCTTATGCGTTCATAGCTAGGTATTTCATGAATTATATAAATAGGATAAATGATGCACACCTTGTGAATATTAACATAGATAATATTGACATTAAGTCTCACACTCTTTGTCAATTGTATGTATATCTAGGGAAGAAAGCTTATTGAGAAAAACAAAAATAAGATAATACTGATATAAAAGAAATAAAATATTAGACAAGGACAAAGTTAATTTATTATATTATGTGATAAATCCAAAGAATAAAACATTAGGGAGTAACAAGGTTAGGAAACAAACCATTTCACCCCACTAAATATTGAAAGTAACTAGAAGGAGAAGAGATCAGATCATGATTTTAGCTCAATCACTCAACTAGAAAAACCAAAGACGCAAAGGACTACCCCTTCACCACCAAGAGATCGAGTGCCTATAGGTCAAACATAAGAAGTCCCTAATTTCACCACAAAAACATTTATCACTTTAGAATGAGATATTTTAGTGCCAAAATTTGTGGAATATAGTCAAAGAGTGGTGACTCTTGAAGCACCACTAGAGAGGGGAACTTCCATAAGGAATAAAATAAGGCCATACTAGAGCAAGAAAAGGAACCCTCTATAGTGAATAAAAAATAATATTCCCTTGATGACACACAAGTGGATGTTGGGAGTCCCATTGGTGAAGATCTAGATGACATAGGCATAAATTTGGGCATTGGTGAACTTGATGCTAACACAAGCCACCATGATGATAAATGGATGTTGAAATACTATAGGACAATCATAATAAATGGAAAATACCTATTGATGAATAAAAATATTAGAGTCCACTAGCTACCAATGCAACCATTTTAATTCATGCCTAGTTCCAACAAAATGTCCTAGAGAAAGACTTACATATGTGGGAGTATTTTACCAAAGAGGAATCAATCGATTAGATTCGATGAGAACTTTCATTTTACATGGATGTATATAATGAAGAGTGACATTTTGAACTACCTTTAAATTGTGTCATTTTAACACAATGAGAGATGGATATCCTTGATACATTTTGGATATATCCTCGATAGTGTACATTGGCTCAAGGAAGTGCAGACCTTATTAAGTTTATTAATAAAGTGACAAGGCATAATGCCTTATAATATTTTGATGTGAAACAACTTAAACAAAAGCATCAAGAGGTCATTTATATATATAAAAATAAGTACATGGAATGGATAAAGATTGAATAAGAGTTATAAGAACTCAAGTTCCAACTAGAAGTAACAATGACTTCAAGAGTGAACACTCTTAACACTCTACAAGTCAATTTTACAACAAGATCTACACCTTGTTGATGGAGTTCCTCTTGAAGGTGAAGCTATTGATAAACTAGGGATCATAGTGTAAATTTTATTGAAAAGATGTAAAGACTAGGTAAATCCTTAGCATGATCATACTTGGGCAAGAAATTAGTTTAATGAGGCTATTAATGTTTTCAAGAGATTTTTGACTATATTTGGTGATACGATTCCCGTCCTTGAAGGTTTTTTTGCTAAACTAACACAACCCACTAAAATTTTGGAAGTAAAGGTTCAAGAAAAATAAATTTAGTGCCAACAATTGGCCAAGAATACACTTATAATAAAGGATAAATCCAAATATGCCAAAACATTTAAATATGTGGAGGCCCTTGAAAATAAAATAAGTGATCATCGTTAAGAGTTGAACACTAGTTTTGAAATTCGTTGAGGATAGTTTCTGATGATGGTTACTTCACTTGAGGATAATCATAAGGATGTAACTATATCACTTTAAAATTTGACCACTCATGAAGGTGAATTTTTATTATAACTCAAGGAGACTAAGTGGTTCAAGGAAGAAGTTGAATAAATGACTTTTAAGCTCTAGACTATGTTGAATCATTAGGAGGAAGTAATGCATTAGGGTGAGCACATGGGACCTAAATTTTTGATATCAAAGGGACTTAAGGATAATACATAGTCTATGATGGACTATTGGCTTAGTGTGGGGTGATGTTGGGCCCTCAATTTTGTATCTATTTTTACTAATTAATTTTTGAAGACAATATGTGAAAGAGACATGGCATGGAAGATACATAGTTATAAAGACTATGACATAGAGGAGGTAAGTCACAAATAACAAGGGTACATGAAACACAAAAGAACCAAGAATGAATGACTCAAATACAATCAAAATACTTGGGTAAGGGCATAAAGAGTAGATATGGTTAGGGAATGGTTTGCATGAACATCATATAAGAATAGTCAAGCATGAATATAGCACCAGTCCACAAGAAGATAGACATATGGTGATGAGGATCTAACATAAATAAAACATATATGGGTAGCTAGGATGGGGTCTTTAAGAATTTAATGTAATGTCTTCCCATGAATCATTGTTATTAATGGTAATTGGTGAGTCATCTTTATTTAATTAATTATATAAATAAAAGGTCAAGGTATACACATGTATAATTACTCCCTAATTTTACTTAGTATTGATTGAGATTTGTAATATTGAAGCCATTGTAATTTTGGATATGACATATGTATGAGAGGAAGCTTTTGTGCTAATGAAATACTTATGAAATATAATTATGAATACAATGAAATCATTGTTATTTTATGCCTAGATTATTTTTATATGATTAGTTGAGTAGGGAATGCATAGTTAAGAATTAACTATGAAACTAAGCATGAATTTAAAACTAAGTGCCTGTTTGAGCACCCTAAATTAAGAAACTAAATAAGAAATGAAATGAATATAGTGTCATGTGATGAAACCATCAAGAATTAGTCTTAGGCTATGTGATTTGAGTGAGAGTGTGAGAACCTTTTCTTGCATGATATGCTAGCACACCAGGGCATTGGAACTCTTGTTCTCTTAGGCAAACGAATAAGGAAAGACATGTTAGACTAAAAGAAGAGAGCCTAACAATACTGGTACCATAGAATAATGAATTTTTAATGACTAATAAATATATACATAATAAAATTAAGTGTCTAAATTAATAAAAAAATTAGTTTTAAGGTTATCCTTCTCAATTAGACTAAGGTTTTATGAATGTGAGTTGGACAGGCATGAATAAGTATAAAGTAATAAAAGAATAAAGAGGATGTAGATGGGAGGAAAGAGACTAAATTTAAATCCTTGTTTGGGAAGGTTAAGGATGAATGAATGATCAATCGATAATAGTACTTATGGTATGGTGATGAATAGATCCATGTGATTAATGACCAAGAGGAAAAAATATGTTTTATATGGGAATGGATGGGACTAAAGTTAAAAACCTATTTGGGAAAGTGAAAGGAACATGAAATACTAATGGATAATAGTGATTGGTATATGGTGAGGAATGGGTTCACATGTGATAAATTACCAATAGGAATATAGAGGACTTAGATGGGAAGTTATAGACTATTTAGTCAAAACCATGTTTTGGAAAGTGAAGGGCACATAAATGAGAAATAACTAATAGTACATGGGTATGATGAAGAATAGGCCCATACATATCATTTAATCACTTATAACCCAAGTGTACTTAGAAGGGTATATGAAAATGTAAGGAAGAGGTATTTGTTGACAATTTTGACCCCACAAGTCAAATTGCCACCCTTATCATTCAAAACTTTACATATCATACCAGTTCATCTTGTGAGTAATGCGTGATTAACAAGCCTTTTTTAAGGCATTCACTTTGGTTTTTAGATGTTTTTTATGAGAAAAACATTTTGGAGGCTTCTTTGGGTCAAAAAAAGGGTCATCTACAATAAGTTTGAAGGGCTCTTATTCTTTCAAAAAATGTCTTTTTAAATAGTTTTGAAGGTCCTTTTAAATAAGTCTAAAGACATGAATTTCTTTAGACAAATTGTCTAAAGGAAAGGCCTAAGGAGAGAAGCTAAAATAATTCCTTCAGCTATATTATCCAAAGGAAGGAAATGAATAAAAATTCAAAGAAAGGGACTTTACAAATTTTTTGAAGGGTCATTTTCTCTTTGAGAAAGTCCATTGAAAAAAACTTGAAAGGTGAGAAATTTTTTCCAAAGGTACTTTTTAACTTTTCTGAGGTAACTTACAAATTTATCGAAGGGTACTTTAAAAAAATCCAAAGGGACACTTTGGAAATTTGAAGGGCATTGTCAACTTTTCTAAAATACCATTCTCATTTTTTTGAAAGGACACTTTAAAGAATTTTGAAGGGTAAGTGAACCATTACAAAAGTTTTGAATGTTCATTTACAAAAAAACCTGAAGGGTACCTTTCCCTTTGGAAAAAGGCATTGTCAAAGACAAAGGGGACCATTACAACTTTTCTAAAGGGTTGATTCTAAAAGATCCAAAGGGTACTTTCCCTTTAGGAAATTCATTTCCAAAATTCTTAAAAGGTTCTTCAAAGCTCCCGAAGGGTCATTCACAAAAGTTTTGAAGGGTCAATTTTACAAAGTTCCATTTCATTTTCCCTAAGGGATCATTAAACTTTCTTGAAGGGAAAATTTTGAAAAGGCTCTAACAATTTTTATGAATGATACTTTCCCTTTAGGAAATTCATTTCTAAAAAGTCTGAGGGACACTTTGAAAAGCTCGAAGGGACATTTTAGAAAAATATGAAGGGCTTTTCCTTCAAGAAAATATTTTGAGTGGACTTTTCCAAAAGTCCAAAGGGCTTTTCCAATAATTCTAAAATGTAATTGGACCTTTTCATTGTTCCAAATGTCCATTTCACTTTTTTGAAGGGTTCTTTTTCAATTTTGCCAAAAGGTAGAATCCCTTTGGAAAAGGCACCTTTAAAAAGATATAGGGTTCTTTCAATTTTTTTGAAGGGCAAGTGGAGCATTCCAATTATTTTAAAGGGAAATTTACTTTTTTTTTGAAGGGTTCATCTTTTTTGAAAAAGTTCATTTCAAGATTTTTGAAGGGTTGTTTTCAAAAAATAGGGACACTTTCAATTTTTCTGAGAGGATACTTACAAAAAGGTTGAGAGGTTCATTTTGAGAAAACCCAAAGGGAACTTTCCCTTTGAGAAAGTCCATTGTCAAATTCCAAAGGCATGCACAAAAAGTTTGAAGAGACATTTTTAAAAACATGAAGGGGTGTTTAAAAATTCCAAGGACCATATCAATAAATTTGAGGACATGAATTCCTTAAAATAATTTTCCTAAATGAATAGTCCATTTCAAAAAATTTGAAAGAAAAGTCCTAAGGTTAAAAATCCCAAAACAATTCCTTCAGATAATTTGTTTGAAGGAAATGAATGAGAGGAAAGGTTCTAAAAGAAATAAATGGAAAGAATTCCTTCACACAATTTATCTAAAGGAAATGAAAGAAGAAGAAAATTAAATAAATTTTTGAAGGAATACATGCAAAAACAAAGCCAAAGGCTGAAGGAAATAGCCATAGAAAAATAAAAGGAATATATGCATATAAGTGAAGAGCCTAAAAGTGGAAGGCCAAGAATGATAATAAGCTAACAAGGAATTCAATCTAAATTTCTACACCATGTATATGATATTCTCTTAGATTTTCCATGCACCTCTCACTCATCAAGGTCCTTTTCCATGTAGGTAAAGGCTATCAATAGTTTATTGGTCAAAGCTTTAATTGATTATTTGTTGAAGTCATGCTTATCTCCTAGTCATCTCATATATTCAAAGGTCTAACTCAACTTCAAGTTCAATCAAGAGGCATATTTCTTTGAATATTATGGTGTGGCTTTCCATGAAAGAGTTTGACTTATCAAACTTGGGTCCACTTCATCCCTTCTATGCCAACATGTAATTTCATGCATGCTTTAGTTTTGGAGTTGACTAGTCTTGCACTTTGTTTAGTTGACAAGTCATGCATGTGCTCTTGTTTATCTTGTTGAAGGCTTTCAATGTTTCCAATAGTTAAATAGGAGTTCTAAATTCAATTTTGGCATTTATTTCATGAAAAATAAATTATTCTCTTATTTTAGGCAGTTCAGGTGGAGTTTATATTCAAAGATTAGCATAATATCATGCATGATGAAGGTTTTGACTCAAACTTGAGCTCACCATTATTTTCAAATGCCAATGAGCTTTTCATGCAAGACATAATAAAAAAAGTTATTTATTATAAGGTCATGTTATCTTTGGATATCACAAGTTGGACTTAGTTGATCTTCTCTTCTTTTTCAGCACCAACCTCTTGGTTTTTGTATGTTTTTTATATAAGTTGGATTTTTAGCCTTGAATTATCATCCCTCTTTTGGCAAGACCAAATTCTACCAAAGATTGAGTTTTGTAAAAAAAATTTAGATAAATAGGACTATTTTTTTTAGATTCTATAATTCTAGTATAGTGTATTTATGTCAGTGATTTGCATAAGTGATAGAATTTTTCTCCCTTATCAGATCTTGATTCTTACCTAGTTACAAGCTGATTAGATTATGCAAGTCATGTTCTATGTTTAATGTCTTTTGGATGAAGCTAAAATGGATATAAGTGGTTGGTTAGTGCCTTAAATCAAGCTTATTCCATCATTTTCCTCAAGCTTTGATCACCAGATAAATCCTTTTTCATGAAATACTAATGCATAGGAGTCAATTAGAATTGAAAGTTTAGTCTTTTTCTTGTCTAATCAATGCTTTCAAGAGCTCAAATTGAGTGGATGAACCAAAATTTATGTGTATCACCATCATTAGATAATATTTTTCCTTCAATTTTCTTTCTTCCCTTTTCTTGGTAGTTTTTAGTGTAGATTAGAGATCCTAATTGATTAATTGATACACCAAAGGGAGCTAGCACTTAGAATCTAGAGACTCAATCCACTGATTAGGCCACCCACAACCTAAGATTGTTTCCATGTTTTATCAAATTATGAAGGCCTGAAACTACCTCACAAGGGTGCAAGTCTGATTGACAACAATTTTTGGCATGCCTAATGGGATATCACATAAATTATTTGCATATTTAAATAAGTTTTTTAGTAGAAGAAGATATTCATTGTCATCAACATCTAGTTACAGAGGTCATAACATCATTCAGGAAATTTGTTCATGCCAAAGATTACCAAAAGGTCAACAAGTAAAGGTATTCATTTTTATTTTATATCATATAAGAGATCAAGGTTTAAGAGGGTAAATCCATATCCTCAAAATAAATGTTTGTCTCTTAGTTATCCTATTATTTTAGACAATATAATCCCCACTTTCCAAATGGCCATAAAAAACTAGGTGTTTGTTCCATTCAATAGAGGTATCCCACTAAATTTATCATAGTTTTATGACATTCCTATATCTATCCTCAAGGGCATCCCATTCTTCTCAAGAGAAAATCAAACAACCCCTATTGATTATATCCAAGATGTAGCTAATCTATGTTCAATCCATAGTGTTGTTGAGGATAATGTTGCTATTAGATTGCTTGTTGCTTCCTTCAAAGGAAAAACATTGTATTGGTATAGAAACCTTCCACTAAACTCCAATTCTACCTAGGATGAATAGGGTGTAGCCTTGGTCAAGCAATTTGAGGATAAATCTGATCATCTATCTTTAGTAGAATAGTTAACTTCTATAAATAGAGCTCCTTATGAGTTCATGTTTGATTTTAATCTCAGATTCCAAAAGACATGGATCAAGATACCTATGTTGATTATACCATCTCTTTAATACACATTTATATATTATTTGAAACCCCTTAACTCTAATATTAGTGTGTTGATATAGTCAATGGGTGGTACTACCTTACCAGATGCTTATGAGGTTGTAATAAGGGTGGAGAATAGTTTGATACAAGATGGTAAGATTTATCCAAGGCCTCCAATGCCTATATTTATATAATTGAATTCTATACCAGCGCATTAAATTTCTCAAGTTCTATCCTTAGCTCATATTCCATCACCTCAAGCTTAAATTGCAGCCCCTACTAGTCAAGCTAGTGAGATAGGAGACTTGAAAATCTTGTTACAATCCTTTAGGAATGAAATAGTGCAACTCAAGAGACATTAATTTTAGACTAATATTCCATATCAATAACAAAATCATACCACCTATCAGCCCTTCAAAGATCACATGCCTCCTTATCAAGGTTTCAGAGAGAATAGACCACCTTATCAAACACAAATAACCATAACTCTAGCTTAGCCATATGCTACCATTGATCCTAATGCTCTTTCCACTTCAAAGGCAATTGTTCCCACCCCACCTCAAAACAACTTGTTTCAAGATTCAGGTTGGCAATCCTCAAATCTCAATGATGCTCAAAACCAAGCCTTGGTATCACAAAACATCACTATGCCACAAATGACATAAGAAGAGTTTTATTTTAAAGGAGGTCAGTACCAAGATAGAGTTTTGGAATCACAAGGGGAGACCCAAAAAGTTCAAGGGCATCCTAATGCCATTAATGTAAATTGGCAAGTAGATGATCATGTTACTTTTACTCAAGGTGTTGAAACTAATAATTTAAGTGGTCAAGTTGTATATGTAACTAGAGCTAAAAGAAGAGCCATTGATGAGCTACAAGAGGTGACCAAGGATTCAAGTAATATTAATGTTTTTTATAAGAGTATAAATTAACAATTTTCTGCGCTTAAAACTCAAAAAAAAAAAGAATATAGAGGTTGGTAAAGTTCATCAACTACCTCTAGTTTGTGAATAACTAGTGCTTCAAATAGTGAAACCAAAGGTTAGTAGATCTCATTTCAGTATCATGAATAAAATATTAGCATTAGCATGTAGGATTCTCTTTTCATTTTAGGATAAAAATATATGCTCATCCAAAAGCTTTCAGCTCTCAAATTGTCTCCAAAATTGGTTGAGAAAGAAGGTGTTGTCTTAACTAATTCAGATCAACCAACTAAGAAACAAGTAAATAAGATGGAAAAGGAGGAAAAAAATGAGGTAAAAAAATAAAACTCCTTCTTTCTACCTTTCCTTGATAGTAGGTAATAGTTTGGTTCATAATTGTATGGTGGATAGTGGAGCTAGTAATACAGTCATGCCTAAATAGATTACAAACAAGCTCAGCCTTGTTTATGATCCAAACACTAATGGGGTATTGTAATTGGATGGGTCACCAAAAATATAGTAGGCATCATAAAATATATAAAATTGATATTAAATTCATGTCCCAATGTTATTATTCAGTAGGATGTTGTTGTGGTAGACTTGCCTCCTTACTTTGCTATGTGCCTTTTAAAGGACTTTATCTCAAAGATTGGGGGATATTTATTAGTTTATTGGAATTATTTTTTATAATAACTAGGTATGGTAACAAGGTAAATTCATTATAAACCTATTACACATTTTTGTATGGAGCCATATATGCTAAATGTTGTGAACACTAGCTGTATCATCTCAGATGAGGTGCTAGAAACTAGTGAAGTAAAAAATGGATCACCTTTGGATGGAGTTATATATTTGTTTCTTGATGAGTGAGATTCAAATTTAAATGATCATGATACTTATAATATAATTTTATAATAAGGACTTGGTATGTATTGCCTTCATGAGAATGATGTACCGATTCCAACCATGGTTAAGGATGATGAATCTAGTAATTTTACTTTGATAGATCAATAAATAAAGATGGTACCAGAGCTGGAATGATGTTGGTTTCTCCAAAAAAATAAAATTTATTAATCTTGTATTAAATTTTAGTTTGGTTGTTCAAACAATGTTGCTGAGTATGAAGCACTAGTTCATGGTTTGTAATGGGCTAGGAAGATGAAAGTTAATTCCTTGCAAGTATTTGGTGATAGTGAAATTATAGTTCACCAAGTAAGAGATTTAAATGTATGTAATTTTTTAAATTAAATATTACAATCATAGAATATGGGACTTACTCAAATATTTTCAAGCTATTAACATTCAGGCAATACCAAGAGGTGAGAATAAACACACAGATAGGTTGGTTGCCATTGGATCATAATTTAGTATCCTAGTTGATATATAAAATGATAAAATTTAGTCACATATAAAGATGGTTTTAAGGCCTTATATTATAGATAATCATGAGAATTGTCAAGTTTTCAAATATGACAATCAAATTGTGAGATTCTTGCAAGAGGAGATTGAGTTTCCTTCAAGAAACCAATCAAAGCACTTGAAATAGTATGGTGATCAAATTGTGAAACTAAAAATAAATAAGTTTCCCAAGGGATTGGTCACAATTGAGAACATTTTTAGTGGTGATGATGAGTTAAGGAAAAAGAAGTCATCCTTGTCAACAAAGGAAGAACACTATGCTAATGTAGAGATTGTAACTAGTAAGATTTTGAAGTTGGGTAAGGTATGCACTCCTTCACAAAAAGAAGCTTTCATTGAGTTATGAAAAATTTAGATGATATATTTTCATGGTAATATAGTGATCTCAAGGTATTTGACCCAAGTTTATCTCAACACACCATTGAGTTATAGGTTGAAAATAAATCAGTGAGATAAAGATAAAGGCCCATTGATCTTAATCTTGAGTCTTTGATGAGATCTGATCTTCACAAGCTCACAGAGTCAGCTATTATATTTATAATCAAGCACTCAAATTGGGTGGAAAATATTTTTTTGATACATAAGAAGAATGGTGAGATTAGATTGTGTTGGCTTTCATGATTTGAACAGGGCTTCACTTAAAGATCATTATCAATTGTCATCAATGGAAAAAAATTTATAGTCAGTTACAAGTTCAAAAAGGTTTTCTTTATTAGATGGATATAGTTTATACAATTAGATTTTGGTTAAAAAGAGGACCAATTTATGATAGCCTTTACAACCAAGGGGGGAACGTTTACATACAAAAAGATGCCATTCAATTTATCTAATGTTGGAGTAACCTTTTAGATAGAAATAGATATGGCATTCCAAGACCTTCTTAACAAGTTTGTACTTTTTTTTAGATGATATAATAGTTTTTTTAAAGATTGAAAATGATCACATGGTTCATCTCAAACAAGTTTTTGAAAGGTGTAGGAAATTTGGGGTATCTCTAAATCCTAAAAAGTGTGTCTTCTCAGGTCATGAAGGTAAGATTCTTGGACATGTTGTTTTAAATCATGGTTTAAGAATAGATTATGAAAGGGTAGAATCCATTCTTGCACTCTCCTTGCCTAAGCAAAAAAAATTATATGCAAAGCTTCTTTGGGAAATTCAACTTCATAAGGAGATATATTTCAGATTTTACCATTTTAGCTAAGCCACTTACAGCCATGCTAAATAAGAATCAGAGCTTCAACTGGTCCAAAGAAAGAGTAAAATGTTTTGAAGGTATTAAGAAGGCCATAGCTAGTGCTCTTACACTTATAAATTTATATTTCACAAAAGATTTCATTCTGTATACATATACTAACATAGACACCATTTTAGGCATTCTTATTCAATCAAATCATGAGGCTTTGGAGTAACCAATAGCTTTCTTCAGTAAAGACTTGTAAGAGTATGAAACAAGGTATTGTTTTATTTAAAAACATGTACTTTAAATTATAAGGTCTCTTAAAAAGTTTAGATACTTGTTGTCTAACAATAAGATACACCTAATGGTTTCTCATCCAAGCATCAAGGAGTTCCTTTTGAAAAAAGATATAAATGAGAAGAGAGCTAGTTGGATAACCAAGGTAATGGAGTATGATGTGTAAATTAAGGTAAAAAATATGATTAGAGGCAAATGACTTTGTGAGCATCTAGCTCAAGACTTGAAAGAGACTAATGAGGTTGTTTTACTGTCAAATGATGAATAGGTTGTAGTTGGTCATACCTCACCTTCTAGCTAGTTTCATGACTTGGTAAGTTTTATCCACGATGGTATTTATCCCTCTCATCTAAGTGCTTCAAAAATAAGATATTTTAGGTTTCAATCAATTCCATTTTTACTTATTTATGGTGTTTTATTCATGAAAGATATTAATGGCATGTTACTAAGATGTATACAGCCAAGCCAAACTTAGAGATTGCTTGAAGAATTCTATGATGGACATGGTGGAGGACATTTTTCTATATTAACTACAGCCATTAATATTATGAGATGTGGGTACTATTGGCCTATTATATTTGGTGATTGCCATGTATGGGTTAGAAATTGCAAACAGTGTGCTATGTTTGTAATAAAAGTGAAACTTACAACATTACCTCTTCAACCAATTGTGGTGGATCAACACTTTATACAATGGGGATTAGAATTTATTGGTATCATAAATTCTCCTTCAATTTTAGGACATAAATGGATTCTAACTAATACATATTACTTCACACATTTCACAAAAATAATGGTATTGAAAGAAGCAAATGAAACTAATTTTCTAGATTTATATGAAGGTTTGCTTACTAAATTTGGAGTTCCTTCAACTATTATTTCTGATAATGCAATGTCTTTTGTGGGATCTAAGATCAACCAATGGGCTGTCCAAAATGGAATTTATCTTAGCACTTCATCAAACTATTATCCATAAGGTAATGGTTTTGCTGAATCTACAAATAAGAACCTATTGAAGATCATAAGAAGGACTATTGAAGATAATCAGAGGTCATGGCATCTCATGTTGAATTCAGCTTTATGGGCTGATAATATCACCTACAAAAAATCAATAGCCAACTCTCCATACAAGTTGGTATATGGTAAGGAAGCAAGGTTACCCATTTCTCTTGAATTCTTTCTTTAAAACTAATGCATCATCTTGAATTATTGGAGAATGAGCCTATGGAGATCAGGTATGATGAGCTTATGGAGTTGGAAGAAGTAAGAAATTAGTCCATGTTAGCCATGGAAATTTATCAAGCACAAGTGAAGAGAGACTTTGGTAAAGGAGGTTCTTCACAAAGTTTCAAAGAAGGAGATATGGTCCTCAAGTGGAATGAGGATCGAGATAAACCGGAACAGCACACAAAGTTTGATTCCATTTAGAGTGGCCCATAAACAATCTCTAGCTATAAATCCCATAATGCCTTCCAACTTGTAAAGATGGATGGCGTGGATGGTCCAATCCCAATCAATGGGATACATCTAAAATATTGATACTAAAGAGCTTGGATCCTTGTACATAGTTTTTTTCCTCCAAGTGTTGTTCAAGCACATTAGTTTAATTATATTTTTATCCCAAATAAGTTCTCATTTGGACATTTACTTTGCTTAGTTAGGTTTTCTTGTTTTGTTTTTTTTCCTTCTTATTTTAGAGGATGAAGGTTACCTCATGATAGGTCAAAAGAGAGCTTGTATTCATGTATCTAATTTGTCATTACTTTATGAATTTAGGAGTTATGTCAATGGTCTAGTTCTTAAGCATAATAGGCATGCTTCCTAGTTGAGTCACTAAAATGTTGACAATTTTGACCCCACAGGTCAAATTACCACCCTTATCATTTGAAACTTTGCATATCATGCCATTTCATCTTGTGAGTTAGTTATTGGTCCTAAAAAAGTCCTTGAAATAATGCATGATTAATAGGCCTTTTTTAAGGCATTCACTTTGGTTTTTAGAGGATTTTTTGTGAGAAAAGCATTATGAAGGCTTCTTTGGGTCCAAAAAAGGGTCACCTAAAATAATTCTATAGGGATCTTATTCTTTCAAAAAAGGTCTTTTCCAACATTTTCAAAGGTCCTTTTCAATAAGTTTAAAGATATAAATTCCTTCAGACAAATTTTTTGAAGGAAAGGCCTAAGGAGAGAAGCTGAAATAATTCCTTCGGCCAAATTATCTAAAGAAAAGAAATGAAAAAAAAGATGAAGAAAGGGACTTTACAACTTTTTTGAAGGGTCATTTTCTCTTCACAAAAGTCCATTGCAAAAAACTTGAAAAGTGAGACAACTTTTTTGAAGGTTCTTTTTAAATTTCAGAGGTACCTTACAACTTTCCCAAAGGGTACTTTCAAAAAATATGAAGGTACACTTTGGAAATCCAAAGGGCATTGTCAACTTTTTTGAAAGATCATTCTCATTTTTCCAAAAGGACACTTTCAATAATTCTGAAGGGTAAGTGAACTGTTAAAAAACTTCTGAATGGTCATTTACAAAAAAGTTGAAGGGTACCTTTCCCTTTAGAAAAAGGTATTTTCAAAGACAAAGGGGACCATTACAACTTTCTCAAAGGGTTGATCCCAAAAGAGCCAAAGGGAACTTTCCCTTTAGGAAAGTCATTTCTAAAATTATTGAAAGGCTCTTCAAAGTTCCAAAAGGGTCATTCACAAAATTTTTGAAGGGTCACTTTTTCAAAGGTCCATTCAGTTTCCTAAAGGGATCATTACAACTTTCCCAAAGGGAAAATTTTGAAAAGGCTCTAACAATTTTTATGAAAGACACTTTCCCTTCAAGAAAGTCATTTCTAAGAATTTCAAGGGACACTTTGAAAAGTCTGAAGGGACATTTTAGAAAAATTTTAAGGGATTTTCCTTTGGGAAAAGATTTTGAGTGGACTTTTCCAAATTTTGAAGGACTTTTCCAATAATTCTAAAAGGTAATTGGACCTTTTCATTATTCAGAAGGTCCATTTCACTTTTTCAAAGGGTTCTTTTTTAGTTTTGTCAAAGGGTAGAATTCCTTCATAAAATGTGATTTTCAAAAGATCCAAGGTTATTTCAACTTTTTTGAAGGGCAAGTGGACCATTCTAATTCTTTCGAAGGGACATGTAATTTTTTTTGAAGGGTTCATCTTTTCCAAAAAAGTTCATTTCAAGATTGATGAAGGGTTGTTTTTGGAAAATAGGGACACTTTCAATTTTGCTGAGAGGACTCTTATAAAAAGGCCGAGAGGTTCATTGTGAGAAAACCCAAAGGGCACTTTCCCTTCGAGAAAGTCCATTTTCAAAGTCAAAAGGGATGCACAATTTTTTTGAAAATGGGTGTTTCAAAATTCCAAGGACCATATCAATAAATCTGAGGACATGAATTCCTTTAGACAATTTGTCTAAAGGAATATTCCATTGCAAAAAATCTGAAAGAAAAGTCCTAAGGTAAAAAATCTTGAAACAATTCCTTTAGATAATTTGTTCGAAAGAAATGAATGAGAGGAAAGGTTATGAAAGAAATAAATAAAAATAATTCCTTCAAAAAATTTGTTTGAAGGAAATGAAAGAAGAAGAATATTGAAGAAAAGTTTGAAGGAATACACGTAGAAACAAAGCCAGAGGCTGAAGGAAATAGTCATAGACAAATAAAAGGAATATATGCACAAAATCAAAGAGCCTAAAAGCAAAAGGCTAAGAATGATAATAAGCTAACAATGAATTCAATCTAAGTTTCTATGCCATGTATATGTTATTCTCTTGGAGTTTTCATCCAACTCTCACTCATCAGAGTCCTTTTCTATGTAGGCAAAGACTATCTATAGTTGATTGGTCAAAGCTTAAATTGACTATTTGTTAAAGTCATGCTTATCTCCTAGTCATCTCATACATTCAAAGGTCTAACTCAGCTTCAAGTTCAATCAAGAGGCATATTTATTTGAAGATTGTGACATGGTTTTCCATGCAAGAGTTTGACTTGTCAAACTTGGGTCCACCTCATCGTTTCTACACCAACATGGAATTTCATGCATGCTTTAGTTCTAGAGTTGACTAGTCTTGCACTTTATTTAGTTGACAAGTCATGCATGTGCTCTTATTTATCTTATTGAAGGCTTTCAACATTTTTGGTAGTTCAAGTGGATTTCTAAATTTAGTTTTGGCATTGATTTAATGCAAAGGAAATTATTCTCTTATTTTAGGTAGTTTAGGTGGAGTTTATATTTGAATATTGGTGTAGCATCATGCATGATGAAGGTTTTAACTCAAACTTGATCTCACCATTATTTTGAAATTCCAAAGATATTTTCGTGCAAGACAAAAGAAAAAAATTTATTTATTAGAAGGCTATGTTATTTTTGGATAGCACAAGTTGGACTTGGTTGATCTTCTCTTCTATTTTTAGTGTGAACCTCTTGGTTTTTTGTATGTTTTTTATATATAAGTTGGTTTTTCAACCTTGAATTATCATCCCTCTTTTAGCAAGACCAAATTCTACCAAAGATTGAGTTTTGTAACCTTTTTTCAAATAAATAGAAAAATTGTTATTTTCAAATTCTATAATGCTAGTATAGTATATTTATGTTAGTGATTTGCATAAGTGATAGATTTTTTCTCCCTTGTCAAGTCTTGATTATTACCTAGTTACTACCTAATTAGATTATCTAGGTCATGTTCTGTGTTTAATGTCTTTTGGTTGAAGTTACAATAGATATAAGTGGTTTTCTAGTGCCTTGAATCCTACTTATTCCATAATTCCCTCAAGCTTTGATCACTAGATAAATATTTTTCATGAAATACTGATGCATACGAATAATTTGGAATTGAAAATTTAGTCTTTTTATTGTCTAATCAGTGTTTTTAGGAGCTCAAATTGAGTGGATGAACCAAAATTTAGGTGTATCACCATCATTAGGTAGGATTTTTCCTTTAGTTTTCTTTCTTCCCTTTTCTCAACAGTTTTTCGCATAGAGTAGAGATCCTAATTGATATACCAAATTTAGCTAGCCCTTAGAATATAGAGACTCAATCCATTGATTAGGCCACCCACAACCTAGGATTATTTTCATGTTTTAGCAGACTGTGAAGGCCTAAAACTACCTTCACAAGGGTGTGAGTCTAATTGACAATAATAACCATGGTAGGTGGTACTATTACATAATTTACAAATCATGTAGTGGCCAATTGATTATAATATAAGTAAAACCATATGATTTTATCTAATTCATGCTTATATATGTCTTAGAATGAAACATTTTCACTTTAAATGTTTTGTATATAGGAAAGGGATAATAAGCATGAACGAAAACCTACACTAGTATTGTCAAGGGATGAATTGATCTAACTATCTCACTTCACAAGTGTTCATGAGGATGATATTCAAGAAACATGTTATCTATTAATTATTTTTTAATAAGAAAGTGTGTATATTTATTATGAAATAAGAGATTGATTTAGAGATAACATCTTAGTTTTCATTTAACTCTATTATTTTATTGTCACAATTATAAACCCTAATTATATCACAAATGCAAACATGAAGGTAACTGGGGAAAATCTAAGACCCCTAATCCCAGAATGCAGAAGAGGAAAAATTAAGACCCCTAATCCCAATACACAAAATGCAGTAGGAGAAAGGGGTCGGGAGAGAATAGGAGAACCCATGGAGGAAAAACGGGTGGAAGAAGATGGAACAGAGAGCTGGGAAACCAACTCTAGTAATGATGAAGAAGGACCTGAGGATATGGAAAAAGATAAAGTCAATACTGAGGAGGACTCTATTACCAGAACAGAAGAGAAGGAGGAAGACCAGAAAGACGAGGAGGATGACACTGTCGAGGAAGATTCTAGTGAGGACCCAATGTCAAAGAATGAAAAGGAAATCCCAGTCCAGGAAAATATTCAAAACATGGAGATGGAAATTGAAGAAGGATTCAACGAGCGGGAATTAAAGAGCCAAGAAGACTTCTTTGAAGAAGCTAGAAATAGCCCAAACAAAAAGGCTGAGGACTGGAAAGGGAAGAAACAGAATGAGGAAATACACACTCCTTTGATTTGGGTTAACAGTAAAGCTGAGTGTTCTTCCCAATTAGATGCCTGGTTGTGTAGGGAGATCATTGATCTAAAGAAAAAAGTGGAAACATTGGAAGAATCTATGAAAGTTGCTTGGAACAAAGTAAATGACATGGAAAATCAGTTAAGCCAGATCCCTGTGAAGCTTAAAGTTTATGAAAACAACCTTCGGGAGCTTATAAAGGATAATAGAAAGAAAATGGATGAAGTAACATCCAACTTTTGTGCAGCTGCTATCAGTATTGGGAAACATGCCAATGAGGAGACGAAATTAATAGAGGGCCCCTACAAGAGGACAAGGCAAAGTTCCAGAAAGAAAGACACACAAAAAGGAGACTTGCTGGAGGCTGCTACCCAGGAAATTACTTTGAAAGAAAAAGAAGCCATGAAGTTGATTCTGGAACTGGATGAATAATCCGGTCCTTTTTTTCGATTAAGAAACTGGTACTAATCTCTGGTTTTATTTTTCTAGTTTTCAGTTTGTTGTTCTTTCAGACTTTTGTTTTTTGGGTCTTGTTCGACTGTATCTCAATGGTTTCAGGACCATTCTATATCTATTTTTACTACCTCTATGTAGTGTTTTTAAGGCGTTGCCTGTGGGCTTAGATTGCTCTTTTTTTTGCTCTTTGTTAAAGGGTTTCGGGGCCCCTTCAAAACCTGCTTTTACCTCTAATCTAAAACTAGGGAAAATCTAAACCCATTTAACTTAACTATGAATCTAGGATGTGATTTGGGGATAAATTAGCCCATATTTCTTGGCCTGTTAAGCTAATTAGTCAATTGTTGGAATTAGTGATGTAATTTGGATGAAATTAAACCCCATGAATCTAATTTAACCTATACAAAATGTAATTTGGGGGGTCAATCACCCCAATATCATAAAAATAAATCAAATAGTCCACTAATTCAACCATGAAAGAAATTGGGGTGAATTTGTGCCCTTTCAACCTAATTACAAGAGCATGACATGATTTGGGGATAAATTAGGTTTGATTATGTCATAAATTAATGTAATTAATCAATTGATACAACAGGGATGTGATTTGGGCAAAATTGAGCCATGCAAACCTAACTTATGGGTCAATTGACCCTTATAGGATGTAAAAAATGGCTTAATAAACCCTAATTTTATTACAAATGCAAACATGAAATTAATTGGGGCCAATATGAACCCCTTAAACTTAGTAGAGAGTTTAAGATATGATTTTAAGGTACAAATCACCTCTTATTTCTTGACATATTTATCCAATTAGTCCATTTTTATAATGATTGATACAAGTTCAATGAAATTTAACCTTGTGAATATAATTTTGACTATATAGAAGTAGTCTGGGGTAAGTCAACCCCAATATAATAACAAAATAAAGTAGAAATTCCACCAATTTAATCAAGAAATAAATTTAGGCCAGTTCAAGCCCCTTCAACCTAACTAGAAAAGATCAGGATGTGATTTGGGGCTAAATTAGTCATAAATTGATCCAAATAGTCTTTTGGTGCAATTAGAGATGTGATTTGGGCCTAAATTAGTCACAAGTTAATCCAATTAATCAATTGGTATAGTTAAACATGTGATTTGGGGAAATTTGAGTGCTATGAACCTAAATTATGGCTCAATCAATTATATATGATGCAAGATATGGGTAAATTAACCCTAGAATAATAATATAACATAGTATTTCATTAGGTAGTATAATCATATATCATAAAAACATGATATATGATCACATAGGCATACTATCAATAACACATGTTTGTTATTGATAATATGCACGTAATATAAATAACATGTACATGTTATACTATAATGCATGCATGCTATTGATAGTATGCACATAGTATAAATAACACATATGCATTATAATATAACATGTATTCATTATTTTTTATAGATAACAAATCATTGTGTAATTTATATTTTTGTCTATTATTCAAGAATTATGACCCCATATACATTCTCTACATATTTCTATGTTTTTCATGGTGAATACAAGAGGAATCAAATTATTATTTGGGTCTACCACCATAAAAAAGAATCAATTTTTTCTTTAGGTCCTCATCATCAAAAGGAATTTCAAATTGTTATTTATATAGTCATGGGTGATATAGATCATTTAAAGAAGAGGAAGAAGTTAAAACATGAAACATTGGATAAATTAGAAGAGTTGAGACACAAATAAAAGGTGTGAATATAATAATTTTTCTTGAGACAAGGTACACACACTATCCCTAATGATCTAAATGTCATATATAATAATGGAATTGACAATAATGAATTGAATAATGATTTTGAATAGTTACCTAGAAGTCCAAATTATGTTACAAGTCCACATTCAACATATAATTTTTTTATTTTGTTGATGATGAATCTATCATGATGATTTACCCCTATCAATGAAGACAATTTCATGGAAACAAATAATAATGAAATTAACAATGAATAAAATGTCATCCCACAACTGAACAATGAAATTAATAATGAATAAACTAGTAGTGAAAATAATGATTTGAAACACCCTCTCAATAAATTCCACTATCAACAAAACCTTTGAGGATTGGGCATATAAAATAAAATACTTAATTAAATTTGATGAAATATTTTGAAACCAATGCATAATTTTTTTAATGACCACCATTCAATATGATTAGATGAAAAAAATTAGGATAATTTCTTTGATAAATTACATTTTGATAGTAAAAAATGTGAAGTGTTTATTTCATTGATGAAATTGATTAATATGAGACCTACAATGTGCACCCTATGACTAAGAACATCTAACATGGATGATGAAAATAATGAAATTATTGAAAATTTATATGATGCATATCATATTATAGATCTGAAATCATGTAATAAATATTGTAATTCTTTCTGACACATAATTACAACTCATGTGATAAGTGGTCAAATAGGGAAAAATGATTGATTTCAAAAACTATTGGAGCACTAAACATAAATAAATAAAATTAACGAAATGAATTGGAAGATTCTAGAGACTTAATGATTCCAATACCATTGATCTATGTGCATTCTATGGTATACTTCTAAGAAAGGACAAGGCTATAGCCAATTCTCTCAAAGATTTACTTGCATAATTTTGGACAGACAATACAAGAGTTTCACCCAATATAAGAGATGTACTGAAAAGAAGAGTTGGTTCTCATAATTGTGAACCACATCTAAAACATTTCTTGGATATGACCCAAACACAATTATACTCTAGGTTTTTGGAAAAATATCCATTATATTAGTCAAAGATATTTTGAGATGGCCAAAACATTTCATGTAAAAATAAACACACATGTACCACTTTTTGTTGTAGGAAACAAATTGAATTTTCAATGCACTATAATGTTTTTCACCATATGAATTGTTATTTGCATAATAAAAACATTTTACAAGAGTGTGCCAAATAATTTTTACCAAAATTAGTTAGGGAATTTATTCCAACCATTTTTGTGAAAGACAACAAAGCATGTTTGGATGGAAATTGAAGCATTTAGGGTGGATAGCCAAAATTAACAAATTATATCCATGAGGAGAGTAAAAGTGTAATTAGACATGAATTGATTAATTTGAGTAAATACAATATGTGACTTATCAAGTAAAAAATGTAAAACAATCTAAAAGGTATGAGATTTTCACAAAATAGATACCTATTTCATAAATTATGGTCAAATTTATGGAGGAATTTATTTATGAGTATCCAAGGTGCACACACAAGGATAGAGTGTTGGATTAATCTTTAAAGCTAATCAAGGACACATTCCCACTTGTTTCTATTGTTTTAGTAGTCAAATTTTCTTAAAATTACACATTTAAATCACAAATAGAAGTTTAGTCACAATATTACAACTCAATACAGGATGCCATGTTCATTCATATATCATTCATGTATGCACCTAATGATATAGAGAAAGATAAAAAAAATATTAAGGGAGTGTCATTTCTATGTTAGATATGACTAATCACATTATACAGAGTGTATGTAATCAAAAATGTATCATGTCTATAAATTAATCCTAACTTGAAGAAGATAGAGCATACCTACACTTCTGATTGAGAACACATTTGTTAAGTGGGAGCATGACTAATATGGGGATCTAATAAACATGATTAGGGGATCATTTATCACAATACACCATGTTAAGGAGGATTACAAATCCTCTAATCCAACATAATCATGCATTAAACCTAAGGGGGTCCTAGGTTTTGATATTTCACCTAAAGTAAATCTAATCTAGTGCTCACCAAAACTTGTGGCATAATGTGGGGGTTAGAAAAAATAAAACTAAACATGAATAGAAGACATATACTCATGTCAATGTATATAGAATCCTAATACATGGAAAATAATCACAAATTCATATCTATCTACTCTTACAAAAAGAGAAATAAATTTAGGAATAATTACCTTTAAAGATGAACCCACCGAGCGTCAATCTCTCTCTTGGCCAAGGTGCATTGCAAGAGGTTTTTATGGTATGCAATGATGACAAATAAAAATAATCTCTAAGATACACAACCTATCAATGCATCCAAAATACTTCTCTACAAGATAAGATTTATATCTCCAAAGAAAGTATGGAACCTTAAGATTTACTTCTCAAGTAGAATGGTCAATAAGTACATCTTCATTTGATATTACTTCTTATTTTAGTTCTTCTTATCAAATGATGTAAATGAAATTATATTTATAGGTGGAGATGACCTTAAACCCTTCCCAAAATCCTAATTTACAAGGTCAATCTAATCGACCTAACACAATTTTAGATAATAATTTACTAAGTCATGAGCTAGGTCAGCCAAAGGTCAACTAGCTCCTAAGTGAAAAATACCCTAAAACTATACAGGGTTGACCCAATCAACCTAGTATAGACAATTTAAAAAATGGGATTTAAATGAGAAAAAGGAGGATAAAATGTAGGAAATGCCTAAAATGGATATAACTGATAAGAAAAATATTAGGGTTAATAATTTTAGGAGATAAGTGTGTATATAAAACGTGGTAAAAGGGATAATAATCTTGTGAAGCACTAATGGTTTACCCACCCCTTTCCCAATGCACCCCTTAGGGCATGCACTCAGAGAGATTATGACTCGATGAGTTCCCATAAGATACAAAGTGTCAATAATTGATAAAAGTTTGAAAACATTATGTATATATATACCTCACTTAAATCTCATCATGTGTCATGTGAGTGCAACATAAGATGGTGCTTCAGGAAATATAACATGACAACACATAATGTTGATGCTAAATAAATACAATAAGAAACAAATAAGATAAATGAAAGGATAGAATTAAAAAATGCATACCTTTACTTACCTTAGTGTTGTAGATAAGGAAGTAGATTGCAAGAGAAGTGAAGGTGTCTAATGTGAAGAACATTAGGTGATCTTGTAGAAGTTAGTGCAAAAAATAGCCAAAAATCAAAAGTTTTGGAAGATACACATATGGTAGTGGAAAATAATGAGTTAATAGAAACATGAGGGTATTTAGGAAAAATTTGAAAATTAGGATTTTTAATGAAAGGCTAAAATATTGAAGGCAAATGAATTACAAAATGATGGCAAAAGAATGACAAATGACGATAAATGAATGACAAATTAAATATCAATGCAAGAAGACATTATCAAAGACATACTTATCTTACATGGAGTTACTTATCACTTGATTAAATATCTTTTATAATGTCTTCTTGCATTGATATTTAATCAAGTGATAAGTAACTCCATGTAAGATAAGTATGTCAAATCAAATATTATATATATATATATATATATATATATATATATATATATATATATATGTATATATATATATGTATATATATATATATAACATACATATATATATATATATATATATATATATATATATATATATATATATATATATATATATATATATATATATATATATATATATATATATATATATATATATATATATATATGAAGGACGAAAAAATGAAAATTTAGGTCAAGATGGAAGACAAATGTGAAGAAGTCATACATAAAGAGAAACATGTAAGAATGCCAAATATCATATGTAAGATAAGTGAAGTCTGCAAAAAATCAAATAAGAACATGATGGAGAAATGAAAATAAAAAATCTCTAAAGGATGAAAAATCAAACTTAGTGCTTATTCTAAGATGTAATGTAATAAAACACAACCACCTAATGACATGATCAATATGAAAATGAGATGGTGTGATAATAAAATGATGTAAGGGTGTTTGTGAGGAAGCCTTGGTCCTATCCAAAGTCTTACAATGCAACTCACAAACTATAAACCAAGAGGCATAATAAGGTAGATGTGATTAGGGATGTGATTAGTTAAAATTAATATACAACAATGGGGAATATAAGAAAAATGAGATGTAAATAAGGAATGTGAGGAACCACATGGGTGATATGAACATTCTTAGCAAGAATTAGACACACTAGGTAAGTGAGAAAGACTAAGAACTATCAACACCAAGGACTTAGGACATTTTGACTAATGAAAACAAAGCTTGGGCTAATAGGTGAATTATATAGATTATCCCATGAAGGCTATATGCATGAAAAGTGAAATGGACCTACCTTCCCATAATGTGTTCCCCACTCCTCAAGACCCCTTACAGAGTCATCGGTCTATTGCAAATATTGTGTACTTGTATGAGAAATTAGGTAACACTAAAATATTTTTTTAACTATCTTTTTCTAATCTACTAGCCTACCACACCCCAATAGACCTCAACTCTATTGAGCCCAACTATGGAGTTTTATCTTTGATTATAAAAAGGAGATATTCTTAGAATCATGTCTTTTAGAGTGATTTGACTTTTGAAATTTTTGAATGTTTTATTTTATATATCATTGCCTTTTATTTCAAATGATTTGGATTTTAACTTTCTTGATGGATTTTTTCTATTCCTCCTCCATACAGATTTGGAAAACCAAACATGAGTGTTAAAGATGGTAAACATAAGAGATCTTACACTTGGTCACTAGAGAAAAGGACCTAAAGACTCCTAGACTTGCCCATAAGTAAGTGTGCAATCTCAAAGTTGACCAATGTAAGCCTCAAATGAAATGAAATAAGGGAAATATGAGGATCATAAGAGATCCATCTTGTAATAAGTGATACAATGATGTATATGCTTGTAGCTAATAACAAGGTAAAATAGTGCTATCAAAGGTAATGGGGATATAATTAAGATTGTCATATCATGAGAGAAACCATACTAACCTATAATGGATCTATCACAAGCACTAATGAATGTAGTATTCATCAAAAAGTGATTTAAAGATGTTTTAATATGGTAATCTATGAGGAAAGCCAGGTCCTATCCATGGTCTTACATTGTAATGCACAAGATGAACACTAATGATTTGAATGATAAATAAGGGAAAAAATAATCATAAAGCTACTAAGACAAAGAATGACATAAAAAAGAAAAAACTGAAAGAGATATATAAGAACCAAAATGAAAAAAAAATGCCGAATATAATGTGTAAGAAAACCAAAGAACCCAAAGGTGAAAAATAATGCTAGTAAAGTGAAACTAAAATAAGGAAAATTCAAAAAAACAAAAACAAAACATGAGATAAAAAATAACAAGATCTATGATAACGTCTGTATCAAACATGAACATGTGAAATATAAGTCTATAAGTCTCGAAAGGTTCTTAAAGATGAATGTATTTGCTATTATGCATTGTAGAATAAGAGTGGGAATCATAAGATGCCCTAATGAGTAATTGGATGAAGGGATGGGCATCACAAGATTCCCCAAGGTCTAAAGGAACATGTGGATGGGCATCGTAAGATACCCCAACATTTGATTTGGAGTGAGGTAACATTTAACTATTAGGATGATTTGCATTGGGTTGGTAGGTGTATTTGGAGATAGGTTTATGTGTTGGTTTGTTATTTTTTAGGGATGTTGAATGTGACATATGTTGTGTAGGATAGGTATGAGGAGGAAAAATATTTGATTTGGAGTGAGGTAACATTTTACTATTAGAATGATTTGCATTGGGTTGGTAGGTGTATTTGGACATAGGTTTATGTGTTGGTTTGTTATATTTTAGGGATGTTGAATGTGACATATGCTATGTAGGATAGGTATGAGGAGGAAAAATAGGTCTAATAAGACCATGTATGATATGTTTTGGAATAGGAATTTGAACTAGGTAATTTTATGGTTCATGTTACTTAAGAGGTTGAGGGTCAATAGATGCAATGATATGTTTAAATGTTTGATGTTGGTTATCCTTTCCTTATTGGTGTAGCAAGAAGGATCAATGGTGGTTTGAATAAAATTATCTGATGAGTTGTAGATATGGGATAATTATTTTTTTTCATTGGGTAATTGATGTTGATATAAGTATGGTTCTTGAAATTGAATTTGAGAAGCTTGAAGATAATCTCGATAATTTTGTTTTATGAGAGTATCAAGATTGAAATGTGGACCAAACAAAGAAGAAAGAATAAATTGTTGAAGATCATGAAAAGAACCATAAGAATAACCTATAGTAGCATGCCACCAACAAAATTTATCAAGACTGTACTATTTTAGAGGTTTGGAAGGATCAAAGTTCATGGGTTTAGAAGGTGGCAATTTATTTTGAAGTTGTTCTAGAGTCAAGGGTGGGTGGGTTGGGTTAAAATTGGTTAAATTGGATGCTCCATTTTTAGGTTGGGGAGGCTTAGATGAATCAATTTTATGAGACAATTATTGAAAAGGTTATTTAGTAGTTGTTTGAGGTGTTTCAAATTGAGTCATAAGAAAGTCTTGCCTTTTTGCTTGGTTCAAGGATTAATCTAATGTTTTAGGTGAAAAGATTCAAAATTTGTATTGAATGGGAGGTTTAAGAGAAGTAACAAATATTTTTAAAAGAGTATCATCATTCATGTTATGGTACACTTTATTAGTGAGAGACTTCCATCATTTGAAGAAAGTATGAGCAGATTCATTAATACGTTTCTTGGCATTGATGAAAGCTAAGGTAATTTTTAGGAAGGTCATTATGTTGGAATTCCTTCACTAAAGCATTGAATAAATCCTCTAATTGTGAGATGGAATGTCTAGGAATTTGGTTGTAAAATTAAAGTGCAGAACCCACAAATGTTTTGGCTAAGAGCTTGGTGGTAGCAAAGGTGCTAGTTTGGACCCATTCCTTATAGAGATTACCAAAATACTTAAGAAAGATAGTAGGGTCCTTAGTCCCATCATATGTGATATTTGAAGAAATGTTTCCAATATCTACGGATGTAATGAATGGGGTTAAAGACTCATTTTGAAGATGTTGAAGAATTTTTTTATTCATTTGAGGTTGAGGGATTATATTTCCATTGGCATCTATAATAGGAGGGATAAAATTTTGATTTGGTTGAGACATGATGAGTTGAGGTGGTTGACTAGTCATGTGTAATAATTTTTTTTACATGTTCATCATTTGAAATTGATTGGTTGTTTGCATGATGTTCATTTGTTGCATGGCATGTGCAAGAAGTTGAGTTGTATCAATATGTATATTGATGTTTGTAAGAGGGGTAATAGTGTTGATAGGAAGATGATTATTAGTGTTGATGGGAGGAAGATTATTTTTAGGTGGAGGATTCCCAAAATTGGTAGTAGGAGGAGGATTTAGGACAAATGATTTCAACTATATTACATGGTGTAATGATTTTTTTTGGATTAGAAGAGAATTAAGGAAGAAAGTGAATAGTTTCATCTAAAGTAATAAAATAAGTGAAGTTATTATCTAAATTATTGATTATAAAATGTTCTTGACTAAGGAAAGTCTATAAATATGTCATAATTATGAGATAATTCTAGATATCCACACAAAAAATAGGTACAAAAAATAATAAATAGATAAGAAGTGATAGAAATAGTACAGAGTCAACTAGGTCAACCTAGCACATGAATAAGGCCTAAAAATTGTACAAGGTTGACTAGGTTGACCTGACATAACAAATAAAGGCTAAAAATGATCTAGAGGTCAATTTGGAAAAGGTCCCAAATCATACTGAATCCTATACCATTGCATAGATCTTGTCAATATCTTTCCAATGGTATGTGGAACTCCAAAAATAGAGCTTATTTACTCCTTATATAACCAGTCAAAGTAGGCCAACAAGTGGTCAACTCTGGTCAAATTGGAAAAATTGATTATCTTGGAATATTTATTAACTAGTTCCATGGTGTAGATTTCATTGAGAGATTTTTGACACATTTTATGGTTCAAAAAATGGAGTCCATATGTGCATGTTATGACCAGCCAAAGTTATGGTCTAAGTGATGATGTGGCCATAAAGTGACATGGAAATAGAGTTACGTAGCAAATGAAAATCCATTTTAATATTTTTAAAATATAAACCATCATATATTAGATAATAATTATGACCCCATATTTTTAAATACATGGGACAGTATTAAAAATCCATATTAAAATATAAAGGGATAATGTAAATCCCATAAAAAATGGTGAAATAGGACATTATCCAATCTCATAAATAAAGGTGGTGATAATGAATAATCCCTCTATTTTTTCACCTCCAAAAATTATAAAAAGGGGTGAGGGGTTATTTGGAAATCATTAGAATGGTAATTAGAATTGAAATTCAGTGAATTCATTCCAAGGTTTCAAAGCTCTCATGGTAGATCCAAGAGCCAAGAGCTGAAGAGACGAGAGCTGAGATTTGAAGAGATGAAGCGCTAAGAGACAAAGATATAAAAATATGAGAGATGAAGAGAAAAATATCAAAATATATAATATCCAAGAGCTAGAGTAAGAGATTGATCTATTTATATGCTAAGAGACCTGATTTGAGTTTGTTTGAGCCATTTTTTAAAGTCTTGAAGTAAGACTTTTGGCAAAGAACATCAAGAATGTGAGATTGATTTTTGTGACAGGAAGGTGGAAGGTCCATCTGTAATTTTTGGTAATTTTATAAGGTATATTAATAAGTTTTATGTAATATTAAAGGTATGATTTAGGAAAGTGGATAATCTATCCAAGAGTTCTGAGATTCTTTAAAAGGCCAAACATACACATTTGGAAGTGTTTCGGGAAGGTGAAGAATCTATCCAAGAGTTACAAGATTATCCAAAGGTCTATAACACATGAATTAATTATTTTTATATAAGTTTTGTTTTTTAATTTCATTTATTTAATAATTAATTGGTTAAGCTAATTTATGAACTTGAAGATGTAGGCATTGCCAAATTCTGTAATCAAATCTTATGTAGTGTGGTTGGTATTCTTACATTGATTTTCTTTAAGTTGATTATTTTATAGATTAATTTTGGTATATTTAATAAATTTCCTATAAGGATCCAAGATAAACTTTTTTCATGAAAACTAGTGTCATTTTATGGATCAAAAAAAGTGTACAGGATCGACAAGGTCAACCTAGCATAATAAATAGGGAAAATCAAACAGATTATAATAGAATGTGTTGACTAAAATCACTGTGCACTTAGACAATAATAATTTTGCATTTTTTTTTAAAATCAATAATTGAAGGGAAATAAATAATCAATTATATCAATGAGGTTGATCCAATTGAGGCACACAACATAAAACCTTGCACCAATGCTAGCCAATGAAAGTTTTTGAAATACATTACATAATTGAGAAAAAAACAAGAAATCAACTTGGAAATTAAAAGATGATTAATTGTTCAACCTACATGTTATATTATTATAATATAATTTTAAATGTGATAAGAAGTTGGTTTTAATCAAGGAACTAGAAATAAATCTAAGGATAGTTTCAGGATGTTTGAGATAAAAGGGATATGTATTGGCAATGGTACAGGCTTGGTATTGGGGCCTACCCCCTCACTTCACACATCATAGTGATAAGAGTGTTGGGTTCTTATCCAAAATATACCATTTATAACATTTTATACTTAGCTAGAAAATCATGTCAGCTTCCCCCTTGGTGATGAAATCCAAGTAGGTTGGCCTTGGGTAGATAATTGTTAAAATGCTTATTTAAAATTTGTGATTTGGTCATGTGTGCATAAAATATAAAATAGTAAAACTAAATGGTAAATTTAAAAACACCTAATTAGACTATGTGATCTATTCTAATCATGCAAGTAATAATAAATGAAAGTGTAAGTTTATTACTAGCATATAAGGGTTAATTCTAACTTTGAAACATGGTATAGTGTCAATGCAGTCGACAATGTATACATAAAATAAAAAATAGAGTCAATAGTGTCACCTCTATACTATAAAATCAAAGGTTTAAAAATAAATAGGGTCAACAGAGTCAACCTAGTTATCTAAACAACACATAATTTTAAAACTAGGTTGATAGAGTCGATCTAGTTGACTATACAAGTGTAGTTTTAAAGACTACAAACTATGAAAATAAAAATTGTAATTAAAGAGAGAGAAGGATATAAAATAACCTTGGTGGTTTTAAATATGCTGAGAAATGGAATTAATATCAAATAACCTTGATAAATGATTGCAAATCCTACTAACATGATCGATTGGGTCAACCTAGCTTTGCAAAGGCCTATTGTTGAGTGCCTAAAATATACAAGATCAACCTAGTAGTTTGGACTAAATGTTTAAAAGTATAAAAAAATGTACTATGTTGATTGAGTTGATTTAGTATCTTTTACCTAAAAAAGAACTTGAATATAAATAATAGAGTCACTTGGATGCAACTGTGTGTTAAACCTATGCACATAAGTTAGAATTGTGTCGACAGTGTCGAGCTAATATAGAAAATATATGATTATAAATGATAAGATAAAGAAATAAGTGAAACAAACCCTACAAGGGTTAGATCTATGTCAGGTCTATCAGAATGTATGCAATCATAAATTCATCATGTCTATAAATCAATCCTAACTTAGAGAAAATAAAACATACCTACACTTTCAATTGGGAACACATTTGTTAAGTGGGAAAATAACCAATATGGGGATCCAATAAACCCAATTAGGGGATCATTTATCATAATAAACCATGATAAGAAGGGTTATAAAGCCTCCAGTCCAACATAATCATAAAATAAACCTAAGGGTGTCCTATATTTCGATATTTCACCTAATCTAATAACAAGAAAAGTAAATCTAATCTAGTGCTCACCAAAGCTTGTGGCATAAAGTAGGGGTTAGAGATAATAAAAATAAACATGCATATAAGACACATAATCACATAAATGTATATATAATCCTAATACATGGAAGGGAAGCACAAATGCATATCTATTTACTCTTATAAAAGGAGAAATAAAGTTAGGAATACTTACCTTTAAAGATGAACTTGTCGAGCTTCAATCTCTTCTTTGGCCAAGGTGATTTACAAGAGGTTGTTGTGGTATGTAAGGATGACAAAGATAAATCATATTTAGGATACAAAACCTATCAATGCATCCAAAATACTTCTCCACAAGACAAGATCCATATCTCTAAATAAAGTATGGAACCATAAGCTTTACTGCTGAAGTAGAATGGTTAATAAGCAGATACTAGATGTTCATTCACTCTTACTTATTATTTTGCTTCCTCTTATCAAATGATGGAAATGATCTCATATTAATTGGAAGAGTTTACCCTAAACCATTTCAAAAATCCCAATCGATAGGGTCAACCCAGTTGACCTAGTATATTTTTAAATAATAATTCACTAGGTCATGAGCTATGTCAGCCAAAGGTCAACTAGTTCCTAAGTGAAAAATACCCTAAAATTATATAGTTGAACTAGTAAAATTGATTGAAAAAATTGGATTTAGATGAGGAAAAAGAAGATAAAATTTATCAAAATCCTAAAATTGGTACAATAGAGAAGAACAAGCTTAGGGTTAATGGTTTAAGAGATAAGTGTGTAGATAACAAGTGATAAAAGTGATAACAATCTTATGAAGCACAAATGGTTTGCCCACCCATTTCTTGATGCACCCCTTAGGGCATGCACTTAAATATATTGAGACTCAATGGTTTCTTACAAGATACAAAATGTCAGGTTTTAATAAAAGTTTGAAAATATTGTGTATATACAAAGTATGTGAGAGGTTTTTTTGATATGTTTTATGGATAATTGACTGAGAATAATATTAATTTCAATCAACATGAAATTTGGTTAGACAATTGAACATCACAATTCAAGAATGGACATATGTTTTTCTAGATGTGTAGGATGCATGTTACCACTAACGTAGAACATATTTGGAGTTTCACTAAGGTTGGCCATGGAAAAGGGGAGCATGATGGTGCTGGATCATGTGTAAAAAGATTTATTTCAAGAGAAGAGTTAAATTTTGAATATGGTGTTAATTTTATTGATGAAAAAATTATTATTGAATGGTGTAATGAGTTAATGGGCCATGGTGCTCAACAAAATTCTACTATTCACCTATATATTTATGGTTGATAAAGGAAGAACACTTGGAAAATCATGAGGATTATATTGATATAATGAGATCAAGTGAACCCCACTCATTTCATAGCTAAAATTTATGTTCTTGGACTATTCATATGAGACACTTGGCATGTTTTTGTTCTGCATGCATGGATTCTATTTGGAATGAGTGTGATTTAAAATAGTGAGTGGATGAATGGAGATGCAAATCTCTAATTCCAATTAACACATATCAAGATCCACCAGCATTATGAATTATATATACAACATTATCACATGACTTTGACCATGTATCTGATCTAGTGAAAATAGGTATAAGATTAATCATTATGTACTATTTATTCCCATTGTTTATCTTGACAACAGTAAAAATTTGTTTTTGTGATATATGGCATGTTTTGTAGTTATTGTTGATGAGAAAAATGAATAAGGAAAATATTAATACTTATGTTATTATGTAGATGAGAATAAAAAATTGAATTCCTAGTCATATATGGAGAAAACATTGGCTATTCCATTAGGCCTATGGTTGTCACTGGAACTTGGATTTGATGATATCCCATAAAATTTTTAGATGTATGATTTTTTAATGACTTTGAAACACCTAAGAATACACTATGCTATTCAAATTTGGTAGTTGTAGAAAATATTCAATTGGTCAAATATTATGGGAGGATATTAAATAATAATCTATGGAAATTTCATGAGTCATTCCATGAAGCTATTTCTACTACTATCAAGATTAGAGCAGATCCTAGTGGTTCATTGGGTTGAAATTCCAAGGTATGTTGACTTGTCAAATGTAGATGTATTGAATTTTACCAAATTTTATTTATTTTTTAGGTAGTACATATCAATTTCATTTTTAATTACTTACTAACAATTTTTTTAGGTTAATGGTGTGAAATAAGCTTCCACCTTCACGTAGTTTGCACTATTAGTAAAGAATTGCATATTCTTAAAGATAAGAGAAGATTAATATAAGTACTCAGGATCCATCACTACAACTTGCACCACATATATTTATGGAATATTATGATAATGTGTATTGTGGTGAATTTATAGTGATTCAACATGCATAATAAGGTTTTTTAAATTCATTCTAAGGACTTGTGATTTCTATTTTACACAGCCTGAAATCACACTAAAAATTTGCATTTTTCTTATTTTGGGAAGGGTATTTTTGAGGCTAAAATGGGTGGTGGGTCTCTCAACTAAGGTTGATGGGAGGAAAATAACCTGGTTATGGATGTTATGTACCACCCTATACATGTTGACAACACCAATTTTAAGCCATGAATCACCAGAGGCAGAGTTTTCTAACTACAAATTTAACTTTGACAACATTGTTGTCAGTGTTTCCATGTTCCTAAACAATAGTGGAAACATGCATAGGGTGGATTTGGATGTTGTGGTTATGGGAGCATATGTAATTTTCCTATATATATATATATATATATGTGTGTGTGTGTGTGTGTGTGTGTGTGTGTGTGTGTGTGTGTGTGTGTGTGTGTGTGTGTGTGTGTGTGTGTGTGTGTGTGTGTGTGCGTGTGTGTGCTCAAAGTGATGTATTTTCAATTTGATGTCTTAGAGGTGGAAATACTAGTTAGAGGACAAGCACTTGTCTCTTCACTATAATAAAGTTGTATTTCAAGACCTGTCACTATAACTTGTGCCATAGATTGGTCTAAAAGGTTACATTGGCATGGCCTAGGGTGAAATTTTATGGATTAAACATACATGGGAGGGTTATATTGGTTCATACCAATGACTTAAAGTTTCATTTTTACACATGCCTGAAGTTAGGATAAAAAACTACATTTTTCTTGTTTTAAGAAGGGCATTCTTGAGGCTGAAATGGGTGGTGGGTCTCTTGACTAGGTGTGATGGGAGGATAAAATAATATTACTAGATGTTATCCATAACATTTAACATGTTTTTAGTGCCATTTGTGAGCCATGAAGCACTAGAGGTAGAGTTCTCCAACTACAACTTCAACTTTGACAATATTTGTTATTATTTCCATGTTCTTGAATAGTAGTGAAAACACACATCCAAGTGGATTTGGATGTCATGGTCATGGTATCACATGTAATTTTCCTATATATAAAATTTTTTAGTGATGTATTTCACCTTGAGGTCCCAAAAGTAAAAATTCTAATTGGAGGACAAGTACTTATCTCTTCACTACAATAAAATTACATTTCAAGACCTGTCATTGAAACTTGTGCCATGGATTGGTATGGAAGGTTTTTTTGACATGATATGGGATGAAATTAGAGGTATTAAACACACACAAGAGGTTTATTTTTTTTTATTCCAATGACTTACAATTTTTATTTTATGTATGTCTAAAATTAGGATTAAAAACTACATTTTTCTTATTTTGGGAAGGGCATTCTTGAGGTCAAAATGGGTGGTGTCTCTCGATTCAGCATGATGGGAGGCCAAGAAACTATTAATAGATGTTATATACCACCTTGGACACGTTGTTCTTTCCATTTTTTTATCTAGAAGCATCAAAATTAGATTTCTCCAACTGTAACTTCAACTTTGACAACATTTGTTGTTAGTCTTTTCATGCTCCTAAATACTAGTGAAAACATGCATCTAGGTGGATTTGGACATCATGGTTATCAAATAATGTGTTATTTTACTATATATACATGTTCGAAGTGATGTATTTTCATGTAGAGGTCTTGGAGGTAGAAATTCTAGTTGAAAGATAAGCACTTGTCTCTTCACTATAGCAAAGTTATATTTTAGGACCCATCACTGCAACTTATGCCATATATTGGTCTAAAAGGTTCCTAATATCACTATAAATTACAACATTAAGGAGGTTTTTCAATCCTTACTCATTTATAATACACATGGAGACACCTATAGGCTATGGGTGACATAATAGTTGAGGTAAATCTCTAGATTAGGGCTAGTTCCCTTGATGTATCACTTGAAATTACTACTAAACCTATTGATTGCAATAAAAATGGAAAGAGGGAAATAAAGTAAACAAAAAATGGAAGTGGTGAACCAAATTCAAGACCACTACCACACATTTTAGGTATATAATGAACTATAAGACTAACCTATCATGTACTAATCCCAAAATGTTCCTCTTACATCAATGTTTTATAGATATGTAAGACATTATAAGAGTGGAAGGAAGATGATTACCACTTATAATACAAAATTAACCCATGACAACACTAACTATAACCTATAACCGAGATATAAATATGCATGGATTTAATGGAGTAAGACACAAGTCATGGAAAATTAAATTATCACATAACCAAATCAATCACCCATTAGTTTACATTAAACACAACCATAAGAGAAAGAAAAATTAGACTTCTATTCATTCATATTTTTATAAAGGAGTGAGTCTTTTCCATACTCAAGTGGAGGATCCATTACAATCCTTTAAAAGCTAAATTTAAAGAAGGATGAAAAGAGAGAGGGAGGTAGGATGTGGAGAGAGTCTTTGACAAATGTCATCCAACACAAATTAGTTATAATACCAAGTGGAGGGTGAGAGAATAGTCTTGCCATCTTATTAAACATGTGTTGTTTGGAATAATGATGCCTCCATCAAGGTAGCATATCATCTCCTTTTGTAATCTTGTGACTCTTCACATTCTCTTCATGAAATTGAGCCCTATATTGATGAGGAATAACAAGTTGCCTTCTTGATCATATAAATGACCTTGAGATATCATTTGATGTTATTGACACTTTAAAAATATTAGTAATCTCCAAAACATATGTTGTAGATGCATCTCAATTTCTTTTAAGTGTCTTGAAACCTTTTATTTTCACTACACTTATCTTTTAAAGGTCTTCAATAGAACACTAGGGAATTTTCCTCAATCTATCTATATTTATTCAGCTGAACTTGTTCATGTCCTAAGGAGACTTCTAATAATTCTAAAAATTATTCTCAGTGGTGTTCTAAAGACATCCAAGCCCTTCATGATCTTAAATATGCCTACAACCTACCTTATCTCATGCAAACAAGAAAGTAATCTTGATTTAGGCTTGGTTATTTCCTATAAACCTATTATATCATCTTGAATACCACTAAAATGGATTATAGAGTAATCTCAAACCTCTTCTAAGGCTTAAATAGGTATTCTCAACTGGTCTAGGAGTTTTCATACACACATTTTACTAGCAAATAGGTATGCAACTACAACTTTAGGCACATTTTCATACCTTTTGCCCTTTACATCTACCAAATGATTAATCAAATGGATGATTCTAAGGATTTAATATGTCATAAATATGATTTTAAGGCCATTCATACCCATTATATCCACTTATAAGGAAAAACATAGACATCAAGTTCCTTTAAGGGTTTTAGGAGGGTCCAAAGTATCTTACACTCTTAATGATTATTTGTAAAGTTGAGGTCACTAAATTATGAACCAATAGTACAATTTTAGAGTAGGGTAACATTTTAAACTTCTAAAATAACCATGTTTTCCCATGCACTTGGTGGAAAAACTTTCAATGTGAAGAAGATGATCTCTCAAGATTTATAGGACTATAAATGTGTACTCTAGAGATCTATCTTGCTCCAAAACCCCTAAAATTAATTGTTTATGATTTGAAATGGATTTATAAGGATTTAATAACCTTATATGAGGTTTTTATATGATTTTTAAATAATTTTTCCTACAAAATCTCTCAAAACCTACCTTATCCCACCTTAAGGGTTTGTAGATAGTTTAGGATTTCTGACCTTAACTATCATCTCTTGTGGTTTTCTTCTCATTAAAATTTTTCCCATCACTATAGAGATATTATTTATGGGATTAAAAAAAAAAAAAAAAAAACTCCCCTACCTCTCATTCTTTGAAAATAAAGTGTTTTTTCTTGATGAATCTATTTATAGGCCTAACACAATCAAGTTGAGCATGTGTATTTACACTATTATCTCGACCATTTGACTATATATGGTCTATTATGAGTTAGGAAAATCATAAAAATTAGGAATAAATTGTGAGGTATTTATATACACCCTATTTTATGCTTTCTCATTCATTTTTTTCTTTTCAATCTTTTAATAGACCTCAAAATGCTTAAGAACTCATCCTTCTTAGACTGTCTGTTACAACTACACACATTTACTCAGCTAGGTAGTCATGGGAGTATTTAAATTAATATTTTAAACATTCATGAGGTTTGATAATATAATTTTACTATATAATAAATCAATTATATTATCATTTTATTAAACTCCTAGTGTCTAATGTATGGTGATTGTCTCCAAACCTCACACAAGCCTCAAGTATCCTTCTCCATGTAATTTTGTTCTAAATTGATGATTATTATTTCTCACTAGGGTACAAACACATTAAAATAACTTATTAAGGTCTATAATCATCCAAAGTATCTCTAAAAATTATTTTTCATCAATATTACAACCCTCACTCTCTGATTTATCCTATTAGGTATGTAGGTCTCTGTTTGATATCTATGTGTTCATGTGAATGTAAGAGGGACACTTAGAGAATAAATATGGATTGGGAGGAGATTTAATGAGGTTTAATAAAATAATTTTAGATTAATTTCATGTTTCTTAACCTCCTACATAAACCCATAACTTCTCAATAATTTCAAACTATCATCAAACCATGCATTCTCAACTCTACAAATATGTACCTTCATATTATGCCTATCCTTGGCATTGAGTGCTTGATAGAGATGTTTTAGAATGAATTTAAAAGATATTATGAGGTTTGTAACACAATATACACTTATTTTAAATCATATTAAAGATGTAACAATTCATAAACCTATGGTCATCTTGACTATAATCTCTTGGACAAAATATCAAGAACATCTCTTGTCAATACTAACATAAACATTGAAAACCTTGGTGGATTTTGATGTTGAAGAGATAAAAAGGTTATAAAAAGATAATTTAAAACCATTTTCATACATTAATTTTGTTCCAAATTTTTTTATACATATAAAACCAACCCTGTGTGGTTTTATAAGGGTTTTAAACACCTTATCTTGTTAATGATTGTTCGTAAAGTTGATGGGCTTGATCAAACAACCAATGCCACAAACTAAAAGGGACTTAGGTTTCCATTATTTTCCCAAGATATTTGGATATAAATATATATATCTTCCATGTTTTGATCATTTTAAAATAGCCTTCATAAGTTTTTCGAAGACTCAATGGAGATTTTAATGTAACTTTGCCTTGATTGGACCTATAGACCTCACCTGAGTATGGATTTGACTTGGGGATGATAGGAGGACACCTCACATCCTTTAAAATCATTAAAAATATCTCTCATTTTAATTTCAAACTTGTAAAACTTCTTGAAACTTTCCTTTAAAAAGAAGACAACCTACAAATAAAATTATAACTATCAAGGTTGACATTCTCTAACCATTTTATACCAACTTCCTCATTGAATATCTCTCTATTATCTTCATAAGTGTCTCCTAAACTTAAAAATCACCATATTTGTCCTTGAATCCAATTGAAAAACCTTATGGTATGTTGGTAAGGTGTGAGATTCCTTTGAGAGGGGTAAAAATTATTCTCAAACTAATAAGGCTTAAGACCATATTCAATCCCTTGATGTATTACCATTCCACCCTAACAAAATGTATTTGGAATAACCTAAACCTTCATGGCTTTTGGAAATGAAGACTTGTACAAGGAATGGCTAGAAACAATCATGGAGACATAAACCATTATTACCTTAATTTCTCCAAATTTACCTTAATCTTTGTTAAATGATTTGGAGATGACCATATTGAGTGACTTGATAAAAATAATAGGTACATGACTACCATTTTGATTATGCCTTGCAAGGTACCTTGAAAAAACCTAAGATAAATTGATAGGAGGCCTAATAAGACAAAACATGAAATCAATACAATGGCCAAGAAGGATAAACCTTTCAGATGGCTATCAAAAAATTTAAACAAGCCTAACTATCCAATTTTGAAATGTAATGGACTATGGTAGCCATTTTGGCTAATAGGTCCATTGACATGCTCTAGGGTGTAATTAGAATGATTCAACATGCATGGGAGGGTTATTTTAGTTTATGACAACAAATTAGGATTTTTGGTTTATGCATGGCTAAAATTAGGCTAAAAAACTACATTTTTATTATTTTTGGAAGGGCATTCTTGAGTCTAAAATTCATGGTGGCTATCCTGATCGAGCATGATGGGAAGTCAAGAACTTAGTCCTGAATATTATCTACCACCCTGAACATTTTGGTAGCACTAGTTTAGAGACATGAAGCACTAGAATAAAATTTATCTTATTGTAGATTTAATGATGTTGAAAGTGACAACATGTTCTATGAGGTATATTTGGAGATAAACATGGTTATTGTGAGTGACCAAGAATATAGTAAGTATGGACATATACATGACATGTATTGATTCACTAGGGTCTTAACCACCCTATATTATTATTTTCGTCCAAATAATCAATGATAATATCCCAAATTATCCTAGTTTTTATGATATGAAAATGCCTAAGGTTATTTTAACCCATTTTCTAAATCTTCATATAAGGAATTTGCCATGAAAGTAGTAGCCTCTACTAGAGGTAATAGAAAGAAGCCTAATTGATGCAAGAACATCATGACATAAATCATTGTAATCATGTAAATCTATTAGATTGTGGTTTTTTAGGTCTTATAAGAGTATGGAATAATGTGATTAGGTGTTTGAAACTTTTCCATGCTTCAACTTACTCTCTTTTTGTAAACAATTTGGTTCAAAATGAATTTCCCACCAAAATGCTAAATTTGTAAATCAAAGTTTTTGAGTTTCATAGTTTAGTGGGTCGAAACAAGTTTTTGAGGGACCTTAGAGGCCTAAAATCATGTTTTAAATTTTGATTTACCTCAAAATTCATGTAAATCCATCCTAGAAGGAGTTTTAATGTAGTGTAAGACTAAATGGAGCATATGCTAAGTTGAGTTTGAGTAGTTGAGAGATTCTTGTTGAGTGAAACAAGAAAAACCTAAGTTGAGACAAGTGATAGGATTTAAGTCATGAAATATAGGAGATAATAAATAATAACAAGGTAAAGGAAAATAGTAATTTTTAGGTGGTCACAAACATTTAGGTCTGTATAGTAAATATAGTTGAAGGATCATTGAAAAGTCTGATGAAGAAGGAGGATGTCTACTTAGAAAGATAGAAGATTGTAATAAGATTAATAAAGAATATATTTTTAGTGATGTCTTATTATCCATAAATTATTTTTAGGTATTTTCCATGATATCATTGGTATTTAACCTTGTTTCATTTTTGGATGATGTTTGCTTTAGCTACAAAGATCAGAGTTCTATATTTTGTGACACAATCAAAATAAAAGGAAATTATTTTACATATTTATTGCTTGTTAAAGTTTTAAACATAATTGATATGGTGAGATAAACTTAGATAGACCATAATCCAAGTGAAATAATATTTTGAAGGTCATTAATGTCTGATTTTCTCTCATATTGTTATTCCTAAGTCTATAAATATAGTCTACCTATAATAGTCAATAGGAATAAGTGATTATTTGGAGCAAGTTAGGTTTGTTCAAGCATAAAAAGTGATTAAAAGGGTAAGGTGAATATGAGAGGAGTATAATAAAGTCGTATATAGTCTAAAAATAGTGATGAAATGTGAAAATTCCCTTTTGTATATGTTCTCGAGTCTGTCAAAGACTATGTAAATCCCTAACTAGGGTTTTGGAGATGAATTCTTGTAGTTTGAAAACTAACCCTCTAAATCCATTGAAACTTGATAAGTAGATTAAATATGACTATTTTTCATTATTTCAAATGGTTTTATGTATTAAAATTATTGAAAAAGGGAGAAATTTGTGACTATGTGTTCTAAAGACCTTAAATAGGTCTAAACAAGGCTAAAGTGTTATGATTCATATTTTGCTTAAATATCAAATCTATAGAAAGTTTTTGAATAAATTTTTTGACATATGGAGAATATGCATGAATTTTTAATTCATCCTTAAGATCATGTAAGTTATAACTTGAATGATATGTTCTTTTAAGAACATGATAGATCTATTATAAGGCTTGTAAAACCAAGTTTTCCATGTTTGGGTTAAACATAAGAGTTAAGTAAGGCGTGAGGGGTTTTGGTTAAGGAATTAAAACTAGAAATGATTATAATAAACATATTTTATGTGGAGATAGTTCATGATGTAGTGTATTTGTCAGTTGTAAAATGAAACAAACACCTATTATAAGCTTAGAGGATTATGTACTCTATTTTGATCATAGAGGAATGATTGAGTGTTGTGTTTTCAAGGAAAAAATTATAAGAGTGAGAATATAGAGGATTTATAAGGTAAAGAATTTTTTTTACACTAAAATCAAGTACAATAAGGTTAAAATTTGTGGATATTTTAGGATAAGCCTAATGAACAAGGTCTGATATAACAAAACTCTAGGTTATCTGTAGGAAATAAGTTGTTATGGAAATAAATTAGTATTTTGATAGATAAAGAGGTGAAAGGAACTTCAAATATATGTTAAAGAATAAAATAGTATTCATAAGGAACCTAATGATTTATATGATTTAATTTATACCTATTGGTTAGTTTACAGGGCTATGCAAAGGCCTAAAAGGCATAATATTATTTCTTGATTCAATCTTGGTAAAGAAATGTACCCCAAATTGTGATATAAGATAAGAATGAATAAAATATGACAATAATATTATCGTAGTGAAGTAATTTTAGAATGTAAATAGGATATCATTCATTTATATAAGAAATAAGAAGACAAGGTGAGGCAAACCTAAAGACGTAAGATATGTGAATGAATGAGTTAGCTTGATAAATGATATAATAATCCTAAAGATAGTCATTAATTTTCTCATTGGTCTTAAATATAACAATATAAGAAAATGGAGACCTAATTGGAGACATAAAAAAGAAAAAAATATTAGTACAAGGTAATAATGATCTTATTAGTTTGTTTACATTCATTTCATGCAAAGATAAATTTTAAAATCTATTTTGGAAGGTATTAATAGTGTTGTAGTATCAAGAAGGATATAAATACTTAAAGACATACCTATAAGACCTAGATCAAGAGACCTTAAAGAGTATAATTTCATCACAAATTTAGTGCATGATAATAAACCATCAAATACACTCATTGAGGTGTTTTTGAATCAAAATGACATGTTTAAAACAAACACAGAGGATTGGGATTTTGAACTTGAAATTCAATCAAGTGAAGATGATCATGTAGATTTATAAAATGTTGAATAAATAGTTGTTTCAAGTGATAGAGAAACACAAAATGGCCAAGCTGAGTGCTGTTAGGAATAAAATAGAAATTAATGTACAATAATTTCACAAAATTGTAATGATAGGAACTATGAATAGAGATACATAAATTACATAAATTAAAATGCACAACAAGAAAATATTTAATGTGGTTCACCCAATATGGGATACATCCACCAAGAAACACTTTCTCAAATCTTATTACAAGCCAACAAGAGTACAATTCACTCTCAGATTAGTCTTCTCACAATTATAATGCACAAATATTATTTAGAGCTATGCTCAACAAACTCTCTTGCATTCTCACTTGAATTCACAAACTCTTTTCACCTTCTCAAACTCATTCATTCCTATATCTTACCTATTTTATGTCCATATATATATATATATATATACACACACACACACACACACACACACATATATATATATATATATATATATATATATATATATATATATATATATATAGGTAACCGACATAGTGATCTTATAAAATAATGGGTACCATAACCATGGGCCAAGTCAACACATAATGATTCCCCATTAATCATAAGTGAGGACACCACATATATACAGGTATAGATAAACCACGTATCTATACTCCTCAAAAAAGGGGGATACTAAAAATACATTAAGAGTGTATAGTAAATTTTAATGTATAATATTTGAAATACATTCTAATCTGGAAATAGGCTCCACAACATAGCAAGTGCAATGGAGAGGGAGAATTATAAAAGAGATATAACCATCAAAATATTCCAAGGCCTTAGACAACATGAGAAATATAATGTTGCAATACTTCAAAGGACCAAAGAAGAGTCTCCAAACAATAATGTAAAACATATCCAAAGAGAAAACATCCCAAAGGATGAGATAGAACATAACCACTTCATCAAACATGCACAATTAAAATGTATAAAGACATCCAAATAAGGTATGCAATAGATGAGTATTTGATTATTTGTTTCAATAAATTACTTATAATAGAAATGTGATATGTATATAAATTCAATGAATTTACAAAATGTGAATATCAAGTCCCAAATGATATTAAACTAGTGTATCAAGGGTATCCACATTAGAATAGTGATAAATGGTGTAGCCCAATCATGAGAGGTACTTCACAGTAATATATGACTCCATCTATGAAAACATTATACTCTTTTCTTCCATATAGTTTTAATTGCATCACATATTGAAATATTGTAAGTCACTATTAATAAATTACATGAAGTAATTATTAAAGATGGTCATATCTAAATATGGCCATACAAACATCAAATTTCGCTTTGAAATAATTATTTAACCCAAATTTTACATGAAATATTATCACCACAAAATGTGAACACACACACACACACACACACACACACACACACACACACACACACACACACACACACACACACACACACACACACACACACACACACACACACACACACACAGGTGTGTGTGTGTGTGTGTGTGTGTGTGTGTGTGTGTGTGTGTGTGTGTGTGTGTGTGTGTGTGTGTGTGTGTGTGTGTGTGTGTGTGTGTGTGTGTGTGTGTGTGTGTGTGTGTGTGTGTGTGTGTGTGTGTCCATAAAAGATATAAAGGCATACAAAATAAGAACATAATAAAATGTTAGATGAATGCCATATATGTATAAAATGCTAATGATACACACATTTCCATATAGGCTTTCAAAAAATTACATCATCTAACAACATAATAGAATGCTAGGTAAATGTATTTTACATAAAAAACATGTACATTCCCATATAGGCATACAAAAATGTACACCATCTAAGACATCCTACTCATCAAATAGTCTCCATATTTTTTATTTCCTTGAAGAAGACTCTCCCTAGGATGCTCTACTCATATATGGAGATTCCCCAAATGCCTTAGATTTATCCATGTTCCAACTATGGTTCCTTTTATATTCATAGATTACTTGTAGTTGACCCTGTTTAAATAAAAATATTATTACAAAATTACATAGTATACATACAACCAAGTTTCAAATTTATTTTTAAACTAGAATACAAATATAATTTGAACATGCACTTACTATAATCTTGTGTTCATGCTCAATTTTTGCCTGATGCTCAACATTTTTAGTGATAGGTTGGGGTGTATGAATAGACATGTGACATGGGGAAAACATGAGAAGGATCCCTACTAGTCATCTAAATTTCAATACTATCAGATGTTATATGAAAAATATGCATACACAATACATTCACATAAGTTATATTTGCCCAAGTATGTATTAAAATTATTAAAATAAATATATTTTTACAATTCAAAATTACTAGTTAATATGTACCTCAGTGAGTGTTTGTGCATATGACATTGAAATAACAATATCTATAACTATCTTTATTCATAGAGATGGAGGAGTGTCTATTGTCACCATTAGTTGAACAAACAACCTCGCTTAGTTTTCTAAAATAATTAAACATATATTAACTCAAAATTTTACCTTAAGAACATATATCTATATAAATAAAAACATGTACATATAGTATAATATTAACTCAAATTTTTACCTCCATATATGTAAATGGTTGTCTAGTAACATTGACAACTAAAGTATTGAATTTACCACAAGCTAGCTCTACAAATAAAGATATAGGCATTATCTCCTCCTATAACATAATTACACATATTATTAAATTTCTATGTAAATTAATTGTTATATTCTAAATACAAATATAACTTAAATTTAGCATGACATTTATATAAAAGATACCTACATGTGTGTGGTGACTAACATGTATACAATAAATGTACATGCCAAAAAATCATCACTCATGACTATATCATCTAAGCCATAAAAAGAACCACCATCATCATTTGAAGGTTTAGTGCATATAACACCACAACATCTGAAATGGTAAGGTTATATATACACACACTCAATGGAGTATCACCAGTGTCGGTCTTAGAAATTTTACTTGTATGAGATTGAGTGTATCATTAGACACACTAAGCGCATGAAAAGTGTTAATCTCTATTACCTCCTTCACCATAAAGTGGATCTTGGGCTTAAGTGGCTTTTGGGTAAGAATCATTATAGGATAATTAGGCACATAATGTGCACTTGGTCAATTTTACACATAGTATTTCCCTTGGACTTAAAACTCACCATAGTCAAAATAGTTAGCAATCTCATGAGGATAAAAATGTAGTAGAGTTTCTTAAAAAAATACAATGGGATCTCATGGTTGTTACATGGTGGGTAATCAAACACCATCTAACATTAGTCCCAAAAAATATTTTGGATAAAACTATGTTGGCATTGATGGATGGGGAAACATTTAGTGGTTACTAGAAAAGGTTCATTGGTTCTTAGGTCAATGAATAAGGCATATTTTTTCTCTTTTGATATGTCTTTGTCCTTCACCTCACATGATGACAATTTATCAACATAGCAAGCCCTACATCTATCCTTATATGATACCCATATATTAATTTGATTCATTATTGAGTCAAATTGACATAATACTAAATCTAAGGTATTGGCCAAATATGTGTAGTGGGTGTTAGTTAATGTGGGGTCCCTCATTCTCCTAATTATTTATTTAATTTATATTTTATTTTCCACTATGTGTGTAGCTAGATCCTCTTGATTGCCTGAGGGATCTTGTAGAACTGTAGGAGGATTAGGATGGCTAGGTGGAGGGTTAGGAAGAGGGTTTAGAGTATTAGGAGGGTTAGGAGGTTAGTTTTCTTGCTAGTCTCTTTTAGTATAATGGGTTATTAAAAAATAATATGTATCAAAATTAAATAATATAAATATTTTTTAATCAAAATATACTATTAATACATTTGGTTTTTGATTAATTATCTCCCTTTCATGGTAACATTACTAATTTGGTGAGGTATCAGGTGCTCAAGGTTCATTTTTATTCTCCTTCAAGTAAAATGTGATTGTGGTTTGGCCAAGAGAAGCATCAAACAAATAGGAAAATGAAAATGAAGCATTTTATTGAAGATGGGCATTTTTTTGTGTTAAAAATATTGTGTATGCATTATCAATACATAACACATATGTGTAATTCCATAAACACACACACGTTATGTGTTCATAATGCATATAGGTTATGGCTTCATAATACCTATGCATTATGGCTAAAATTTTTTGAACCTAAATTAAAATAATGCATATGCATTATGGTCATAAAATATATGTGTTAGGGGAAATGTACACATAAGTTTCCCCAAAATATGTCCACATACCCATGCATTTTTTTGTTTTATTTTACACACACACACACATAGACACACAAACACACACACACACACACACACACACACACACACACACACACACACACACACACACACACACACACACACACACACACACACAGATATATATATATATATATATATATATATATATATATATATATATATATATATATATATATATATATATATATATATTATATATATATATATATATATATCTGTATATATCTCTGTATATATATATATATATATATATATATATATATATATAGAGAGAGAGAGAGAGAGAGAGAGAGAGAGAGGTCTTATTTAGAAACAATAGTCCATTTATTAGATTTAAATTAAGACTAATAATATTATAATTATAATATAAATATTTATTATCTTTATTTATAATATTTTTAATTTATTTAAATGTTTAAACATAAACTTTATGATTTTTGATTCAAATTTTAACTCATAATAATGTAAATATTGAAATATATGAATTAAGAAAAATGTATTATTAAAATTCAAATATAGAGTGTGTGTGTGTGTGTGTGTGTGTGTGTGTGTGTGTGTGTGTTGTGTGTGTGTGTGTGGTGTGTGTGTGTGTGTGTGTGTGTGTGTGTGTGTGTGTGTGTGTTTGTGTGTGTGTGTGTGTGTGTGTGTGTGTGTGTGTGTGTGTGTGTGTGTGATGTGTGGTGTGAGAGAGAGAGGAGAGAGAGAGAGAGAGAGAGAGAGAGAGGAGAGAGGAGAGGAGAGAGAGAGAGGAGAGAGAGAGAGAGAGAGAGAGAGAGAGAGAGAGAGAGAGAGAGAGGAGAGAGAGGAGAGAGAGAGAGAGAGAGGAGGAGAGAGAGAGAGAGTGAGTTTACAAACAAGTTTTCCATTATAAAAAAATATTTATGTCACTAAGTTAACTTCATGTTTTATACTAATTACTTATTAAAATGAAAGTAGAATATTATATTTTTATTATACATATTTTCTATAATTACAAGATAAAAACAAGACTTAAGGGAGCTTACCTCTTCTCCACCACTTGAAAATTAAAAACCAAGTCTCAAAATTACAAAAAGAAAACCTCCACTTAATATTTCAAACTCCTTCCTCCAAAAGCTCCCAAAAATAGATAGTCAACCCCAAAATGAGTCATTTGTGGGGAGTTAAATTGAAATTTATTCCATAAATCTCCACCAAATGGAGGGAGTAACCTCATTACAAAATCATTCACTTATCCTTACACACCAATGATTTTCCTTACAATGTTTATGTGGGTTTACTTATACAAGTAAACCCAATCTTCTACATTTCTTATAAATTCATTAAATTTAATTCCAAGGTCAATACTTCTTACATTCTTCTTAAATTATATTACATGTAACATGTTTATTTAATTGCATAGGTAATCCTTCTTTATTACACACATATTTAATTCCTTACATGTCCACATGGGATTATTAAAATTTAATT